>OZ004717.1:11106686-11564186 GCA_963924515.1 Vespertilio murinus | reverse complement strand
CAGACACAACAGACCTGACCAGAATCATGCGGTTACCATGGCATCCGAAGAGGGCCCTTAGCTCATCGACTTCTCCAGACAGGAAGATGGGAAACGGCTCTGATAGAACATTTTCTACTTTAGAAGCTGAGAATAGATACTGCGTTTATCTGAAACAGCAAATGTGATTTTTTTCCAAAACTTCTCTCCGGCATTATCTTTTTTAAGGTATTTGCGGAAAGCTGCTCACAGGCTTAGATGCTGCGGCGCCGACTCGCAGCAGCTCCCCTTTCATCTCGATCTGGAAGCTTCTTTTTCAATAAAATAGAAACGTGGATGGCGCGAGCTAAGAAATTGCTTTGAGTTTCACAGAAGAGTGGAAGTCACTGCGCTCTTTTGTGTTCAGGGAGGGGGGGAGGAGGAAAGGGGTCCGCCGTGAATAAAATGGCAGGCCTGCTTTCCTCCGAGGCAACTTCTCCCAAACAGTCCTTTGATGTTAATCTAATTCGCATCCATCGCTAACTCCAAAGCAACAGAGCTTAGATCTTTGGAAGGATTGCTTTTTATGAAGTCTTACTGTCTGAAATGTCTGCTTAATGGCAAGGCCACTGAGCCACCAACTTGTAGCTTGAGAGTTAGTAGGCAGGGACTGTTCAAGGCATTCGTGTCTTCTGCTTGGCCTATGGACCGGGTGTGGCAAAAGTAGGCTTACAGTTGTGAGTATACGGAACACAGAGTTTAATTCTTGCATTATTATCGATTAAATATTGTATTATTTTCCAAACAACTGTAAGCCTACCTTTCCCCTCCCACCCTGTATAACACTTTCCAGGATTCAAAGCATTTTTGCACCCATGTTTGTAACAACTGCCTTAAAGCAGAGAGATGAGTTTTATTTTATTTTCTTAATGCCCATTTTTTTTTTTTTGAACGAGGGGACTCAGGGTCAGAAAGATTATGCCTCCTTTAAAACCAGTTCTTACCAGGAGGTGGGCCTATAATTGGAGCTTACTTTTCTTGTTCTGGATTCAGAGTCGAGTTGCTCTGTCTGTCATGATGGACAGTGAGAGGATGGTAAGGGAGAATCTATAGGTGGTTGGGTAATTAGCTGCTTAATCGTATGTCTCCTGCTTTAACTTAAAGCTCTCCAAAGTTATTTATTCATCATTATAGTCCCAGTGCCTAGAATACATAGTAGCTGCTCAATTAACATTTTGTTAATCAACAAGCAATACTAATGCCAACATATCTACCTATCCCCTTCTTTCGTATTCCAGTGGCATAGAAAATGTTGAATGTAAGAATTATCTATACTAACAAAAAAAATTATCTATACTAATATGCTAATTAGACCGGGTTGACCAGCCATCTTCCACATGTCCAACTTCCTTCCAGATAAAGCCATGGTGGTGAGGGCCAAGGCAGAGGCAGTTAGGGTTGATCAGGCTGGCAGGGGAGGGCAGTTGGGGGCAAGATCAGGCCAGCAGAGGAGGGCCATTGGGGGTGAGATCAGACCTGCAGGGGAGAGCCGTTGGGGCAAGATCAGGCAAGCAAGGGAGGGCAGTTGAGAGCGAGATCAGGCTGGCAGGTGAGGTCAGTTAGGGGTGATCAGGTAGGCAGAGGGGTTAGTTAGGGGCAATCAAGGCAGGCAGACAGAGGCAGTTAGGGGCGTTCAGGCAGGCAGGCGAGTGGTTAGGAGCCAGCGGTCCCAGATTGTGAGAGGGATGTCCAACTCCTATATGGGTCGGGCCTAAACTGGCAGTCGGACATCGCCCATGGGGTCCCTGATTGGAGAGGGTGCAGGCTGGGCTGAGGCACCCCCTCCCCCTGCATGAATTTTGTACATCAGGCCTCTAGTATTTACAATAAATAGGCAAAGATATGGGCACAGGCTGTCATCCATCAGAGTAAAGGGTAAACAACACTGAACTGAGCTGTTGAAAAATACAGACGAGATGGAAGATAGAGCTCCTGCTTTCTGGGAGCTTTCGTTCAGAGTACCCCACCACGGCTGAGGAAGATCACTGTCCAGAGGCCGGATTGGCCCCGCCCTCTCAGAGACTCCAAGTTAGGGGAAAGGAAAGACATACCTCGCAGAAACCCTGGTTTCAGAGGGAGGAGGAAGAGGAAGAACTGTCGATTCTTTGTTTGGTTCTATAATTACCTGTACCTCTTCAAGGTTTTTATGCAAGAAGCTAAATGTAGCAACTGGCCTGATGAAGGGATGAGTCATTCTGATTAGCTGGAACAGAAGGTGAACTTTGACAAAGCTTCAATCAGCTCCTTTCTTTAAAGTGTAGTAATCATGCTGTAATTTAGCATCGGTGAATAATTATTTCCGTCCTTATCTCGACCAGAACCAATAATTTCCAAGTCTTTCAGGGGCTTCTCAAGGTTTAGTTCTTACACCACCTGCTTGAGTATCCACTGATGAAATTATGATTCGGAGCGGGGAGGGGGATTATGTAGGGTCTGGGAATCTGCCTCTTTTTAAAAATAAACATTTTATTTTGAAGTCTTATATAATAAAAGTCTAATTTGCAAATTGTCCCCTCGATTGGGAGTTTGACCAGGGGGTGGGGCTGGCCGGCCAGCCACAGGAAGGGAGGCCCTGGCCAACAGCTGGCAGTCACTAGGGATCCTGCCTGTGCACAAATTTCGTGCACTGGGCCTTTAGTAAAAAAAAAATTTGTTTGCCTCTAGTAATTTTATATTAACAGAAAAGTTGCAAAGATGGTATAGAAAGATCCAGTATTCCCTCTCCCTAGCTTCCCCTAGTGTTAATTTCTTATATAACCAGAATATATTTGTCAAAATTAATAAATTGATATCAGTATGTAATATTAAGCGACAGACTCTATTCACATTTCACAAGTGTTACACTAGCATCCTTTTCCTGCTCGATCCAGGACATCACTTTACATTTTGTCATCATGACCCCTTAGTCTCCTGGACCTATGACCTTTATCTTTCCTGCAGCATCACGAATTAAATTAGTCTTACCTTGAATCTCCCCAGGTGGTTCTCAGACACTAGGATTCTATACCCATCGCTCTTCTAGAGGCAGGGACAGACCCTGGGCATACTTTGTTCAGGGGCTGAGCAGCCTGTGCTGGAGGACCGCCCCTTGCCTGAGTGGTACCTTGTGTTTGTCATCCCACATCATGCCCTGGTCCAGCAGGAAACAGGAGGCACGCTCTAAAGGAGCCAGAGAGAACTTAGAAAAAGTGCTATTTACGGAGGTGTAGGCAGGGTGAAAGGAACAAGAAAGGGATATTAAGGCAGCCAGGAACTTTGAGCACTGAAGAGCCTTCACTGTTTGGGCCAGGGTGAGAAGAACAGGAGTCAGCCAGCCAGTGGGGGCAGCCGTCAGGACGCGTAGTTGGAGATCCAGCCACTGCCAGAACTTCAGGATTCCCAAGGTGCCCAGGATGTGGGAGAGGGCAGGTTCTGTTCTTCATCTCCTCTTTCCCCAGTCTCCTGCTGGCGCCTCCCATTGGTGGAACCGAGGGCTGGCACAGAGGAGGGAGAGAAGAGTGGAGGGAGGGTGTGGAGAGTGGATTAAGGAGGGATTAAAGTGAGAATAACCAGCACAAGCAGGAGAGAGAGCCTGATGTGTTCATTGTGCCCGGATTAAAACATGTGCTCTGCTTATTAATTCATAGCTACTGTGTTATTAGGGGCCCATGGCTTAATGAAAAAAAGGGGGAGTCCAATAAAAACATTACATGTAGCCTTGGAAACTACAATTAGTCAACTTGTTGCAAATCTGACAAATATCTTTTGGTGGGTTAATGATATAAAGAGAACTGTGGCCTCCAGCCAAATAACTAGATATCCAGATTGAAGAACAAAAAGAACCATCTGAGATAGAGTCTTAGAGTGATAACGGATTTTAAGAGTGTCATATACCACCTTGTATGATTTGGATAAAACAGTGCTTTTTTTGTTTGTTTTGTTACTTGACTCTAGTTTTTGAAAGACGACAGATATCTTTATCTTTCCTGCAGTATCACGAATTGAATTCTGGGTGCCAAAGAAGAAAAATTAGAAAATGTTCCCTTTCTTTTTGTACTTGCAAAAGATTAAGAGTGGAAAAAAGCTTATCTTTCTCAAGCATCCATGTGACTTAAGAAGAATCACCAGTCTTTAGAACTGGGCTTTCCTGGGTTTTATCCAAAGGTTGTCCTTGTTTTAATATATTCTTACTGATTTCAGAGAGGAAGGGAGAGGGAGAAAGAGATAGAAATATCAATGATGAGAATGAATCATTGATTGACTGCCTCCTATATGCCCGCTACTGGGAATTGAACCCACAACCCAGTCATGTGTCCTGACTGGAGATTAAAGCATGACCTCCTGGTTCATAGGTTGACACTCAACCACAGAACCACACTGGCCTGGTTGGTTTTGTTTATTTGTTTGCTTGTTTTGATGCTGAGGAAGAAATGAGATTTTTTTCTCCCTCCTTTCAAAAAAAGAAGTAGGTGTTAGGAGGAGGAATATTAGCTGTGTTTTGCTATTTTTTATATTAAGTTTTACATTAAATATGTTGTTTGCCAAAACAGAAAGTTTGCTGTGTTCATGCACGTTTTTCATAGATGTTGGTCTTTTGTGTTTGCTCACTGTCCTCAGCCAGGAAGTGAGCACTTCTATATTTATTTTGCAAAGTGGTTGCATTGGGATCTTGGCACGAAACAGAATCAACCTCTGAGGGTTTGAAGGAAGAGAATTTAATGAGGGCACGATGGCTGCACCAGTGGGCAGGGTTACAGGAACCAACAAGGGATGGTCCAATATCCAGGACCAGCAGCAAAGGGGAGCCATTGCCATCCCCAGGCCAAAGGGACAAGAGTAGCAAATGGTGGGGTGCAGTGAGGGCTGTGATCATGGAGGAAGGGCCACTTGACAAAAGCCTGCGCTGTGAGGGGACACAGCTGTTCTCAGACACTGCAGTGAAATGGTAACAGCACCCCATCTTTGGCTGGGGCTCCCCGTCAGTCAAACCAACAGGAAGCTGGAGTATAGGTGACATGGGGCAGGAGAGGGTAGAGTATGGTTGAGTGTGTTGCTGATGGTGAGTAACCAGCAAAATGGTCCATTGCTGTTAAGCTCCCCAAATAATTACTGTGGCATTAAGCTTGGAGGAGATGCAAACTACTGCATTAAATTAATGAGAGCTTCCATTTTTAAAGGATAAGTTTTACTGTTTTTTAAAATATATTTTATTGATATTTTACAGAGAGGAAGAGAGAGAGAGAGAGAGAGCTAGAAATGTCGATGAGAGAGAAATATCAAACAGCTGCCTCTTGCACACCCCCTACCAGGGATGTGCCCGCAACCAAGGTACATGCCCCTGACCGGAATCGAACCCGAGACCTTTCAGTCCGCAGGCCGAAGTTCTATCCACTGAGCCAAACCGGTTTTGGCCAGTTTTACTGTTTTTTAAAAGTGACCATTCCTCTATCGAGCTGCGGATTGCCGCTCTGTTGACTAATGAGTTTGCCGACCTCTGCCCTAGCCTGTTCTGAAGTTTTAGTGCATAAAGACCCCGTTATCTTGAGTTTTCTTATCACCGTGACAGAAGAAAGGTGTTGACCTTCATCATAATGCACAGCCTGAATTTGACCTCCAGGGACCCTGAGGGAGGGGGACCAGGCTAGCTGGTGTTATTGGTTGCCCCGACTGGCATTTTCAGAGTTAAACCTGGCCATCCTAACACGTATGCTCTGATTTTCTTAATGGCTTGTTTCTGTTGGAGCGAAATGTAATTACTAAGTAATCATTTCCAGTGGTGCATTGATTAGTTGTGCATGAATTACCTAATGAAAATAGACCCCGATAACCAGGTGGTAGAAAGGCTCATTTCTGGGAATACATCCACTCTAAGCCACACTTCCAGTTGAAAATAAAAGCATCAAAACAACCTTGCACGCTCTCGCTACTTTAACAAACCTGACCCCAGGATCATGTAAGAGATTTCATGGGGCAGCCCAGAGAAGAGAGGCTGACAGTAGAGTGCCTATAGCAATTCCAGTGGAGGCCCCTGAAGGCGTTCTCTTTGGCCAGGGCTTCTTAGTGAGTGACAAATCCGCAGTGGCCGGAAGACTCCTGGAGGGGAAATTCATATTCGATCTCCCTTTTTCCTCTCAGACTCTCTTTCTGAAATACTTTCCATCCAGTCTTTAAATATGATGCAGTGGAAGCTTATCTGTCTCATTTTTGCTGTGATATTTTTGTCCTATTTAAGTCCACTTTCCTTTCCATATTTGTGATGGATTCTTGGGCAAAACTACCTTCATCATGCTCTTTAAAAATATGACATTTTATTTATCTGCATCTGTTAGTTAGTTTGCACTGTTATTGACCTTTTCTCCTAGCTTAGACAAATGTTCAGCCTGGCTTGGTCTTCCGCCATATTGGCTGATCTCTTTGTATCATGAAAAATGTTAAGCAGAAAGGTCAAATATTGGTCATAAACTATTCATTCTTGTGGTCATTTGGTGTAAAGTTCAAGGATCTTTGACTCTCATAGCGTAAATGAGTTGAATTGCAATTTTGAGCAAGGATAAAGAAAAGCAATCTGTCAGTCATGCTTTATGAAGAGAATGTCATCTCTTTGAGTAGCTAGAATCAATAATCTGCGATAGTTAATTACACTGAGTGAAATCAAAGACAGTTTTGTCATGATGGATTTGACTGGTGCAAGGTATTAGAGCAGGTAGGTAGTGATTGATGCAATGTCATGCTAGCTTGCTTTAACCTATGTTAAGAGCCCATAGAAATAGGCATTGGCACTGATGTAAAGATAGTCTCTATCCTTCAGAGCTATTGCTCTCTGTGTCAAGATCATTTTCCAAATCACTGCGGTGGCAAACATGGATGCATCTTTAACTCTGCTGCCTTCCATGCTCCCTCAAATTCAGTTAGTCCCCATGGTGGACTCTTCTAGCCTTGCAAGGTAGAATCATTTTCTCTTTCATTGTTACCTCCATGGGCAATGGCCTGGTTATCGAGACAACCTTCTGCAAAGCTGTCTGCTCATAGTATTTCCTTCCTCCCCAAAAGTAAGTTTCCTAGACCATGATATTTGTCAGAATCTGCCTCTGCTCAGAAACTCTCAGCCCGTTATTAGGTACAGAGTAGACTCCCTGTCCGCAACCAATGAAGGAATTTCTGTGAGCAACTGCTGTGGGCAGGGCTCTGCTAGGTGCTGTGGGAACACAGACCACGTCTACCTGCTTGTTCATGGTGTCCTCCATGAATTGTTTCCTATAGAGCAGGAACTATACTTGAGGTGTATAAATGCACAGCACTGAGACTGGCTTTTGATCAGCACCATGATTACATATTGTCAGTTGTGGATGGTTTTTTAAAGTATGTGTTTCAGAAAATTACATACCTTGTCCCCTTGAGGTACTTGATGTGGCCCCTAATATTTTTGAAACACTCTTTTTTTTAGAATTATCTTTAGAACTCATACATTACAAAAGCAAGAGTCTCCTTACTGAATTCTTTTGTTCAAGACAAAATTTATCCCAAGGCTGTGGGTTTGATCTCCAGTCAGAAGCAACCAATGAATGAATAAATAAGTGGAAAAACAAATTGTGTTCTCGTCGAAACCGGTTTGGCTTAGTGGATAGAGCGTCGGCCTGCGGACTGAAGGGTCCCGGGTTCGATTCCGGTCAAGGGTATGTACCTTGGTTGTGGGCATGTCCCCAGTGTGGGGTGTGCAGGAGGCAGCTGGTCAATGACTCGCTCTCATCAATGTTTCTAACTCAGTATCTCTCTCCCTTCCTCTCTATTAAAAAATCAATAGAATATATTTAAAAACAAACAAAAAATTGTGTTCTCTCTCTCTCTCTCAAAAAGTAAAAAGAAAGACATAACTTATCAAACGTGCTGTGCCACGTTCTTGGCATGCTAAGATGTGTTAAAACCCACCAAAGACTACCAGGGACACACCAGAGCTAATAAACCCAGGTTTGTTAGCTTTCTGCAGCAAGGGAGAGTATACAACATGGAAAACCGTAGGGCACTTCAAAAGGTGGAAATGAGTGAAGAATACTGAGTTTGCAGGACCGGAGTTTGTAGAAGGAAGGTCTTGGCTAGAGATTGGTCACACTTTATCAAGGAGGAAGTTGCTAAAACAACCAGTGGTCTTATCTGTAAGACTCGTGACTTGGTGTGGAATCCTTGTTAGATTAGTTGGTTTGTGGTCTTACTTAGAACACAGTGAGTCTGAATGAGCCTGTGGTAGGAGTCTGAACTTAGTTTGTCTTGCATGTCATGATTTCATAGAATTTAATCTATTTTTGTGAGTCATAATACAGTCGGTCAGTTGTGGTTTCTGTTTCATTTTCCAGTGTCTCTCCCCCACCCCCTACATCCTAGTTGCCAGCTGAATTGCTTTTCTCTTTGTCAGAAGAATAATGACAAAGTTCCTGTCCTCAAGGAGTTCCAAACCTAGACTATTACAATATAATTTAATATGTGCCATAATGGATATGTAAATAAGGTATTACAAAGTTTAGAAGAAACAACTTTTTAAAATGACCACTTTGGTGAAATCCCATCATATACAAAGCTCTATGTGCATTCTGTACTAGGCAAGTTACATTACTTTATTTAATCTCCACGAAATTGTATGAAGTTGGTGCTGTTTTTCTTATCCTCATTTGAGAGTCAAGAAATAGAGATACAAAGAAGTTAAATAACCTACTCAACGTTACCCAGCTAAGAGGTGACAGACCTAGGACTTCATGAAACACATTTGCTGGCACTGTTCTAGGTGCTTCACATAATCTCCACAGTATTTATCAGAACCAGCCTCTGCTCAGGAACTCTCCGCCAGTTATTATGGTCAGAGTAAATTCCCTGTCTGTAACCAATGAAGGCGTTTCTGTGAGGGAGTGTGTGTGTGTGTGTGTGTGTGTGTGTGTGTGTGTGTGTGTGAGAGAGAGAGAGAAAGAGAGAGAGAGAGAGAGAGAGAGAGAGAGAGAGAGAGAGAGAGAGAGAGGTTGAGAGAGGCCATTGAACATTTGAATAATACTAACACTTCTACCTGCCTCTCCATTAGGACAGGTCACCAGCCTGTGCTCTGACTCAGATGGCTTCAGTTTTCCCATGACCTGTGTGGTGTGAGCATCTGACCACATGCATGGGGTGTTAATGGCTCGTGAAGGAAGCTCAACCTCAGAGGCAGGTGCCTGAGAGGCAGGGATTCCCACCAGCGCCAGCCTGGCTGGGCTGGAATTGCTGACAAGCGCATGGCAAGGCCACTGACTCACCTTCCTGAGGGTTTTCAAGGGGCTGCCTCTTCGGAGACCCCTTTACCCAGGATGGTGGGCTGTCCATGGTCAGGGGGAGACGAGCAAGGGCTTTGGTTATATTGACTGTGTCCTCTGAAAGGGTTCTGGCCCCCCAGGCTCCTGCCTTGTCCACAGACACCCTACAAAGGATCTGTTCCATCATCCTGCTTTTCCCTGGTCTCTACTGCATCTCCCTCTTTCCCTAGCACCTCTGCATTCACTGGTGTGCTGAACCCTCTCTTTCCCTACATCCTGAACCCTGTAATTTTTTTTTAATTTTTAATTTTACTTGTCAATTTTATTTATTTTTAAAATGCATTTCATTGATTTTTTTTTTTTTTTTTTTACAGAAAGGAAGGGAGAGAGATAGAGAGTTAGACACATCAATGAGAGAGAAACATTGATCAGCTTCCTCCTGCACACCCCCTACTGGGGATGTGCTCGCAACCAAGATACATGCCTTGACCACAACTGAACCTGGGACCCTTCAGTCCACAGGCCAACGCTCTATCCCCTGAGCCACACCGGTAAGGGCCTGAGCCCTGTCTTGTTCTGCTGACATCACAACCTCTCCCTTCCCCGAACTTCCTGACTCCCACTTGCCTGTGGGGAGAACTGAGGCCCGTGAGTTAGTTCTACTTGTTTCAAGTAGATCCCCACTGCAGACCTCTCTGCCTGTTTCAAAATTATCTTTTCTCACCAAGTTTTATTGGAGATTTCAGGGCTAGGGCTTTGGTACTAGTGGGATCACAGTGGAAACAGGTCCGTGTTGACTCCCTTTCTTCTCAAATGTCCTGTGCAAAGCTGAAAGGGTCTCAGCCTGATGGGAGCAGGTAGCACTGGCAGCTTTCCCACGAGAGGTGAGGACACCTGATGGGGCACAGCGGCTGGGACAAGGCTGTGCCAATGCGGGGTCTGTCTGACTTGTCCCACGGAGGCTACTCCGGACGCCATCGGAATTAGAGAAGATGAATATTTCTATAAAAATAGTATGTTGTCTCGGCGATGCCAGGCAAGAGAAGATGATTCAGTGTGCCCTTTGCCACCCTTAGAAAAACAACAAAATATGTCTTCCTTTCTACTTAAAACCAAAATAAACCACTTCCTACTACTGTCATTCACAGAGCTAAATTAAAACCAAACTGAGATGGAGAGAGAGAGGATATTTTTGTTTAGGACAGAGCAAACCAACCGGGTGAGACAGGCAGTCGTTGGGATGAGGGCCTGGCCCGCAGTGGTCACTCAGAGACTGTCAGTTCACTCACTGTCTGCTGAGGGGAGTCTGTTCCACACACTGCTTTTGTGGTGTCTATTGTTAAAAGGATAGCGGAAGCGGGGTTTAGGAGAGTGTCACTTGCCCAGTGCCATGACAGTCTGAGAGAATATGGCTTAGAAACAAGGATACAGAGTGTGACATTTCCTAAAATTTCCCCCAGGTTTCTTTCTACAGAGTTGATTTGCATTCCTTAGGATTAAATTAAAGCAGGATGTTTTGTCCTCTTCCCTGACTTCCTCAAAGCTGCGCTAATCGTGCCTCCTCCATCGCCCCATACTTTCTCTGGCAAGGCACTCGTCACGTTTTATGAGAATTGCCTTCGCTGTGCATCTTCTGCAGGTCAGGACTGTTGTAATCTGTACCCCAAGTGGTGTTTGGCACATAGTTGGGGCTCATATGTGGAGTGAATGAATGAATGAGGGAGTGAATGAGTGGGGTTAAGCTGTTAAGTTTCTCTTCTCTTCTGCACGTTTGTTAAATAAAAAAAAAAAAACAGGTTTAATTCTACAGACGATCACACAGGCTCTCAACAAAAGCACGGGCTCTTTCCCTGTTGCCCCAGACATGCTGGGACTGGCATTGAAAGAAATGTGTTGTGAAAAGCTTTTTTTTTTTTTAAAAAAATACATTTTATTGATTTTTTTTTTTTTTTACAGAGAGGAAGGGAGAGGGATAGAGAGCTAGAAACATCGATGAGAGAGAAACATCGACCAGCTGCCTCCTGCACACCCCCTACCGAAACCAAGGCACATGCCCTTGACTGGAATCGAACCTGGGACCTTTCAGTCCGCAGGCTGACTTTCTATCCACTGAGCCAAACCGGTTTCAGCTGAAAGGCTTTATTAGCCCTCTGAATGCAGTTGTCAGAGAATGTTAACTTCATCAAGCTTCCAAACCAGGAGAATAAGTGCAAATGCTTTTTCTTAGTATTCTTGTACTAGAATTAAGGAGGACGAGAGAGGCCAGGCCCAGAGCTTAGTAAACTGGGGAAAGAAGAAAGGGGATGCAATGAAGATACTAGTCTAGTTGGATGGTTAATCTCATGAAGTCATTTCATCTGAGCCAAATGAAGGAGTGTGAGAGCTTAGAGCAGCAAGTGGCTTAGCCGGGATGCATCGGTAAGCACAGCCCACTATGCCAAGGGCAGTGATGCCTTCTGTGCCCGTTAAGCTGAATGTGGACAGCTTCCGAATTGGTGTCAGTACTAGGGCTTTTATCACTCGATATTATTTCCTAAAGTTCCCCCCAAATTTCATCATCATCATTTCAAACAAAGTCATTATATTCTCTTAAATCAACATGCTCCATTTTGGTTGTTGGAGGTTTCTATTATTTTTATTATTATAAGTAATGTTGCCATGAGCATTTTCTTGCATATAAAGTTTTTTTTAAGTTTAAATTAGTACCACAATAAAGGGAATAAACTTCATTAAAAATGTATTTTTTAAAATTGATTTCAGAGAGGAAGGAAGAGGGAGAGAGCAATAGACACATCAATGATGAGAATCATTGATCGGTTGCCTCCTGCATGCCCCCACTGGGGATGGAGCCTGCAACCCAAGAATGTGCCCTTAACCAGAACTAAACCCGGGACCCATCAGTCCATCGGCCTACGCTCTATCTACCAAGCCAAACCGACTAGGGCAGGAATAAACTTTTCTAAGGTTTTGGATATCTATTGTGAAAATACTTTTTTTTTTTTTTTTTAAGAGGTTGTAGTACATCATGTAGGGAATGTATTTTAGTTCTTTTTGAAAGCTGTGTGCTCTGCTCAGTGACATTTACCACTCTGTGATCATTTGTTCTATTATAAATCTGAAAACATGTGCTCCAAATTGCTGCCTCCATAGAATTTGCTGTGAAATCCATATAAAATCTAGGTTCCAACGAGGCTCCATCTCAGTACAGCATCACATTCAAAGGAAGGGATGTCCACCAATCGAAAGCAATTACAAAATTTGATTCTAGTCTTTATTCTATCTCTCAAAGAACATCAGAAGGAAGTTCTTGAAACTACCCTTTCCCTGCTTTTCCGTCCTGTCACTGCAGTTGCTTGACGCCTGTCCTCTCTTCACGCTGCCATCCCTTTCTAAATGGCTGCTCTTTTGCTTGCTGCTGACTGGACTGTCCAGCTCACACAGTCATCTTCCCCAAAGCCCACACACCCTACACACAACGCTTTGTGACGCGGACCCTCCCCTGAGAGATACAGTCTGAATGTTCCCTGGTGGGTGCTCTCACACCCAGAAGACTCAAACTCTGCACAAGAGAAAACCCTGCTGCTAACCTGACAAGCAAGAACACCCCCTCCTTAGGAGTTGGTGGGGGCTGGGAAGACCATGCAGTCATGGATAACAATAGGAAACATTTATAAGGGTTTTCTCCAGGCCAGACACTGTTCTGTGTACCTTACATGTATTGTCACTGAATCCTCAGAACCACGGTATGAATTAACTAATATTATCAATTCCATGTTTGAGATGGAGACGCTGAACCAGAAAATGTTTTCAACAACATTCTCAGCGTCACACAGCTAAGTGACAGAGCTCGGATTTGAACGAGGTGGTCTGGCCTTAGAGTTTGAGTTCTTAACTGCAGTATTATACTTCTTCATTTCTATTTTAACACACCTGATCATTATTATACACATACACACACATATATACAGAATTTTTTCTTATTTTATAAAAATAGAGAGCAAGAATTTGAAAACCAAGTACAGTATTCATTGCTTGAGTTACTTTTTAAAAATCTCTTGGGGACTTGGTGCTACAGTCTTCTTGCCATGGAGCTGCTTTTATTACTTCTTGTTACGAGGAAGGCCTATTTTGACAAGGTCAGTGGAAAAATAGAAACCACCCGAAAATCTGGAACATAACTCTAGTGAAAAAGGATTTATTTGCTAGTGCACTGACAGGGAGCAGTCGCCGAGCCTCTTAAAAGTAAAGGACTGGTAATTTAAACAGCTTTTTATCAATTTCTCAAGTAAATGCATGCATCTTGCCTATGTTCTGGGCTTGTTTTTAATGCACTAGCTTTCATCTTTGGAAATTTTCTTTCAGATATGCCAATTACTTGGTCTGGCTCGCTGCTTTCAGCCCAGAGACAGTGTATGATGCAATGCTCTGATAAGAATCCCCTTCTCCTTTGGAAAAATTGCTTGCAAGCTAGACACATGAACACATCTTTCCTAGTCCGAGGCAAACAAAGGATTATTGTTTGTTTGTTTTGCCTGAGAAGAAAATGTCTAGCCATTTAGCTCACTCTTCACAGTATACATTTATTTTAAAAAGCATTATTCAAAGGGAGGGTGGGGATAAAAGGGAGAGATCAACCAAAGGACTTACGTGCATACATATGAGCCTAACCAGTGGTCAAGGACAATAGGAGGGAGGGGGCATAAGTGGGGGGTTAGAATGAGGGTTGAGGACAAATATGTAATACCTTAATCAATAAAGAAATAAAAAAAAACCATTATTCAGGTTCAGTTTGAAACACTGCCTATCGTGTGAGGCCTGGGGAATGGCAACAGCCCTCCAGTTTGTTGTTGTGGAAAGAATGTGGGGAAAGGAGACCCGAGACCTGAGGTCAAGGTCATTTCTGCTGATAACCAGCTGCTTTGGGCTCATTACTTATCCTCTCTGAGTTTTACTATCTTCATCTATAAAATGAAGGTTTACACTAAAAAGTTTCTATGCCTTTCCTCATTTATAATAAGCACTAGAGGAATTTCTATGCTGGATAGTCTTCAAGATCCTGCCCATTCTGGGATGGCAGGAGTCAAGGGGTCCCTGAGAATATCTAATGAGGCATATAGGTAGGTGGCTATGCCCCTATTTGGAGTATTCCTCACTCCCCCCATTTCTTACTGATTCCAGCTGCCTGGCTCGGGCTCAGAATCACCCAATTAAAGATTCACATCTTAAGATTAGGCAGTGCTTAAAGTAAAAACATTACTAGAATAAACTCTGTAAGCTATTTGCCATATTTTTTTAGTTCATTTAACTAATCCAATAAACAGTCATTTAGCACATAAAATATTTAAGATACGGAGTGGGGCTCCAGGCGTGTTTGGAGTGCGGTGGAGGAATGGGAAGATGAAGCAGATATGGGCCTGCACTTGAAGGATCTATACTGGTAATGAGGTGGAGAATGGGCAAATCTGCATCAGTGTCAGAGCCCACTGCCCACGATGAGTGCCTTAGAGTTCAAATGGAGAGCAGGCTTGCTGTCAGCCGCAGTGGTTGGGAATTTTTTTTTTTTTAAATTAGAGATCAGGTTCGAATATGGCTTTGAAAGATGACTGATAAAAAAGACACGAAGGGCAATGACTTGGCATGAATGAGAGCTTAGGGGAGGGAATTTCCAGGGCAGGTTGAGAAATATAGTTCAGTGTATAAGATGAAACCATGGTACGGTAAAAGACAGACAAAGAAAATGGAATTTAATACAGTAAGTTAAAGGGAGTGAGCATTCATTCTTGAACAAGAGAGAGAGAGGCTGCTGGTGAATTTCGGGAACTTCGCCTGCCAGGTGTGTAGCATAGCTGGCAGCCCTCTGTCTTCAAAAGCTTCAATCCTCACCGCTTGAATGTTATTGAATGTTTTTGGGATTTGATCTGATGTCCTTCTAGGAAGAAGTGTTGACTATAAATCATCTCGCCAGCAAAAATAAGCAACTTGGGAGGGAAAAGGAAATGTTTAAGGGATCTTAAAGTAAAGATCTGTTTGGATTTGTTTACCTTCTATAATTGAAACTTTGTAACCCTGAGTGGAGGCTTAGGCCAGCAAGGGCAGGCGGAAAGCTTGGCTTCCTCCATTGCCTGTGAAACCCAAGTCTCCTTCCTGCTCTCTGTGGCTGTAGCCATCTTGGTTGGATTTATTTGCATACTCACTCTGATTGGCTGGTGGGCGTGGCATATGGGTGTAGGGAATTTATGGTTAATTTGCATATTGCTCTTTTATTAGGTAGGATGTTCATAGGAGTGAACTTAAAATGCCATCTAGTACAAGGTCTCAAGATGACATGTAGCTGAGAGAGGCTAGATTTGGGGGACAGTGACATAAAGGAGAGAACTTGCCCCCACAAAACAGATATATCCAGCTTCCCAAGACGCCAGGCTGGAACTTCTGGCTGGATGGAGAAGCAAGAGGTAACGCCATCACTGCTCCAATAGACTCCTTTTGTTGGTATCTAGTTAGTCTCCTTGACTAAAAGGGCAGGATAGCTGATGAAATAATCCATATAAGCCAGAAATAGAAAAATGCTTTTAGAGGATGGCCTCCATCTTTGAAGCTGGTGTTGAAAGGACACTTGGACTAAGGGGAGCATGGGATATTCTTTAGAGGTACTTTACACTCTAATAAAGTAGATAATCTCTGGATGGGCCCTTCAGCTACCTAGATCCATAACATCTATGTCTCTGACTCTGGTGTCTTCTGTCACCGCTTACTCAGAGGGCTGGATCTATAAGAGGTATTCTGGCTCCCCAATCATGAGGGATGCCTGCGCTCCCAGCAGAGACGAGAAGCTGAGCTGCAAAGGTACGATCTGAGATGACAGCAGAAGTTCCCTGGGTAGACCTGTCTCAGAGACAGAGTCAATTCTAAAAGGCCTTCTCTGTGATTCCAAAGGCAAGTGCTGGTTCCTCGGCACTTCTTTAACCTTACTCTGAGGGAAACTTAATCAAGAGAATGTTGCTGTACTCTGTTTTCTTCTGATGGGTCCTGCATGGCTGCGGTTACACTTGATATAGCTCCTGGCTTGTCTTTAACTCCAAGTACAAGGGAGGGAGGGTGGTATTTGGAGTGTCTTTTAAGCCCTTTGCACTGATGGGAAGAACATGCTCCAGTGCTTACTGACTTCCCAGGTCTCTGAGAGTTGCTTCTGAGTCATTTAGAAATAGCTGAATGATTTCTGCAGTAAATTCCAAACTTCTTTCACGTAAGAACGTCAACATTTATTAGTCAACTCTCTTATCAAGGAGGTGTTTCACTTCATTCTTAAAGGCTTAGGCTATTTTTTTCCTATAAATTATGGTATCAAATGTTAGGATGATATATATAATTACACTGATATTTATTAAAACTGTGTCATGAAACCACACCCCGGATGGAGGCTACGTCTCTACATTGGGTCTTGAAAGCAGGAGCTTGTTCTATTGGATGCAGCGCCTGGCACTGTCTTATATAATGTTTTAATTAAGCAGATATTTCCTTTTTTTTCTGCATTAAAACTTTAGAAAGGTTAAAGAATTAGAAGTAGAGGAGAACTGTCCAAGGCACTTAGAATGAGTCACTTTTATAAGCATTGCATAACGATTTGGGTTCTTTCCTCTCATTTTGGTTCCTCCGGTGCTCATGGTCTGTAGAAACCTCAGGTGGACGCATTTCTGGAGAATGCTGGATTAAAATAAGATTGCCGAGTCCAGGCTGGAAACAGAAGGCACACTCAGGAGAGTTTAAGGAGCGACCTATTTACAAAAATGTAGATAAGCCTGGTTAAGGGAAACCAACAAAGGACAACGAAAACACTGTGGGGACTGTGGGGGGTGTGGGTGGGGGTGGAGGGTCCATTCCTATCCATGGACCTGAAGAGGCAAGGGGAGGAACCAGACGTGGATGTAGGAGAGGCTGCTGGATGAGGTTGGTGCTTTTGGCAGAAGGAGTTATCCACCTACTAGGACGAAGGCTTAGAGAGTCAACCCTCTTCCTCTTCCTTCTCATCACTGCCAAAGTCTTCCACTGGCCACCCAAACCTAAACCCAGACAGAGGGCAAGAAGCGCATTGCTGCATAAAAGCTGGTGTTTTGGGGTACTGAGCAGGGGGGATTGGAAGGGGCCAATAGGAAGTAGCTGTTGCAGCAGATAAACACAACCCCACAGTTTTGGTTTTAGTTGTTAGTTGTTTTTTCACAAAGAACAACTCACCAGATGGGGCCTAATTGCATGATGAATTTAACACAAATTTCTCTCTAATAGGATAAGGATAAAAACTCAGATCGCATAAAATCTTTCCCCCAATTTCATTAGCTCGTGACAAAGGGGATAGAAGACTTCATATTTCTGCCTTTCTTCAAGCCATCGTGTGGGGACAGAGTTCTGAGGTTAGATAGCAGAGGCAGTTGGAACTAACCTTTCCTAAAGGAAAGAAGATCCTGTGCTAGGAAAAAAACAAAACAAAACAAACACAAAACACACACCCTGATCAGAGCACCCGAGAGAGCCAGAGATGATGGAGATGAGGCAGAAACATGCCCACCCACCAGATTGCAGCACCCTCAGTGCCTGGGGCAGGGGAGGGAACCTCAGAGGTACAGGTGGGCTCGTGCGGTAAATGTGCTCCAAAGGGGGAACACATCTGAGATGTGTCCAGCCTGTATCCCCGGAGGATAGCTATCTGGTGGGATCCGCATACTGAGGGCTTAGAAGTGTTTCCACCGTGGTCCATTTCTCCTTTACAAGTGAAGCCACTCTACATACCCAGCGAGTGGGGCCACACAGCTGCCTTTTAGTGAGGAAGCAACCCAAGAGAGATGGGAGAGCAGTGTCCACTGAGCCCTTTACAGTTCCTGGGGTAAGCTAACTTATGCGATGCAAAGAGAAATACATTTCAGGGAAACATTATGAAAATTTTAAAAATATATATTTTTATTGATCTCAGAGAGGTAGGGAGAGGGAGAGAGAGATAGAAACATCAATAATGAGAGAGAGTCATTGATTGGCTGCCTCTTGCATGCCCCCCACTGGGGATCAAGCTTGCAACCCAGGCACCAAACCTGGGACCCTTCAGTCTGCAGACCGGTGCTCTATCCACTGAGCCAAACCAGCTAGGGCAGCATGTGAAGATTTTTTTATGTATAAGAAACCATAGGGATTTTCAAAGCTGTAACCTGCTTATAAGAAGCCTCAGTGGCTTTCACCAAAAAGAGTGGGTCTGTTGTTTGCTATCCAGACTGCCTCAATCTCTAAGTACCAAGAGGACTTGCTATATGGTGAGCTCCTGGTACCTGTTCAGAAGCAGTGACTTTGGGCAATGCCAGGTTCCTAGGCTTTGGAATGAAGTTGGCTTCTTCTCCAAAAAAATAAGGATTGTTTACTGGGAATACACGCACATCACAAGCTGTGTTTAGAAAAGTAAGTGTTTACATAACCAGGTTATGGTCGCTGTAGGAACCGTGTTCCGCCGGTGTAACCATGGAGAGACCCAAAAGGAGCTGAAAAGTTCCTTATGGTCATTCAGTTTGAAAATTACCTTGATTTGTCATTGGCCTTGAATTCCAATATTCACAAAGGCAGCCTCTGTGTGGGAGAATAAATCAGTAGTGTTAATTGCACTTGTTTAATTCAACGGTGAGAAAAATTAAATCCTTTCACAAATGGTTGCCTTTCTGGATGACATTTTCCGCCCCCGAGCCATTCCTTTTTATTTTGTGATGGGAAGAAAGGTTAAAAGTGTTTCTTAATAAAGAGCTTCGGCCTTTCCCCCCTATTCTAAAAATACGTTGTGGAAGAATACTGTTTTAATTGGAAGAGATAGTTAGCTCAATAAAACTGAAATATAACCGAGTATAAGCAGGAGATGAAATCATCAGGATCAGACGTCTGAAAGAGCCCACGAGGATCCCTGTATGCCTGTGCCCAAGAAACACATACTGAGACTGAGGGTTTTACACAGTATGGGGAGAGACATGTTAGGCATTTGCTCTGTACAATGCCCAGGGCTAGTTTTAAGAAAAAGAAGATGACGTTATTGCCTTCCAGAAGCTATGGTCTGAAAAGTAATGGACATACAAGAAATAAGTCACCGCCAAAACCGGTTTGGCTCAATGGATAGAATGTCAGCCTGTGGACTGCAAGGTCCCAGGTTCGATTCTTATCAAGGGCATATACCTTGGTTGCAGGCACATCCCCAGTAGGGAGTGTAGAAGAGGCAGCTTATCAATATCTCAACAATGCTTCTAACTATCCCTCTCTCTTTCTCTCTGTAAAAAATCAATAAAATATATATTTTTTAAAAAAGAAATAAGTCAGCCGGAACCAGTTTGGCTCAGTGGATAGAGCGTCGGCCTGCGGACTGAAGGGTCCCATGTTCGATTCCGGTCAATGGCATGTACCTTGGTTGCGGGCACATCCCCAGTAGGGAGTGTGCAGAAGGCAGCTGGTCGATGATTCTCTGTCATCGATGTTTCTAACTCTCTATCTCTCTCTCTTCCTCTCTGTAAAAAAATCAATAAAATTTATTTTTTTAAAAAAGGAAGAAATAAGTCACCGTGCAATGGAAGCAATGCCACAGAGCTGGGCATGCTTGTCTCTCAGGGAGATGGTACAGGTCACGTGATGCTTTATTTAGAGGCGGGAGGGAGGATTATGGGAAGCCCTGCAGTGACTTGGAGGGAGAACTTGGGTTGGGTTTTCAGGATGGGATAGACTGTGAAGGGCCTTGGGCATTGTGGGAGGAAATAAAGAAATAATGGAGCTTAAAATGGACTGGGATCTTCGTGGTCACGTCATCTGGACAGGAACTTGAATACCAGCGGTGAGTCACAGCCTTCACAAGTAACCTGCTCTATTTTTGCTCAGCATTAGTCATTAGAAAGCTCTTCTGTTTGGTCTCCAGGTGAAATCTATGTTCTTTCCCCATGGCACCCCTTGAACTTCTATTCCGGTTCTTCCCTTGCAGGGACATTTGAATTCCTCCTCCCTCTGTGAGCCCAGAAAGTATTTGAAGATGTCTTCCCCCCATGTCCCCACCTCTTTCATCTGTTCCTCACTTTTCCTCATTTCCAGATACTTTGCCATCGAGGTGGTTTCTCTCTAAGCATGTCAAGAACCTCCCTCCACCAATATATCTTTTTTTTTTTTAAATAAAACGTGGATCTGATCAGTTCACTTTTGAAGACCTTTAGCAGCTCGCCAGTGCCCACAGAATAAATGCAGCCCACTGCTTACCCAGCAGCTGTGACATAGTTCCCTACTGGGAACCCAAAATATTCACACCATGGCTCCCCCCTTCTGTAAAACGCCACCTGAATCAGAAGACATGGTATCGCTCTGATGGGTCTCTACCTTCACTTTTCCTGGGAAGGAATCTGGCTAAGCCAGACCCAGGTTCTTGGTGGGGAAGGGGCAGGGGTGGGATGTGGGTCGTGGTTGTGCTAGTTTCCCTTTGGTGAGGAAGCAGGGCCACTGCCTGAGCACTCGCTGTAAGCGCTGCACTTTTGCTGTCCTGGCCACTGTGTGGTGGCTTTCCGAGACGCCAGGGCTGACATTGGGGTTGCCAGGCTCCCCCCCCCCCCCCTGCTCTGGCCTCAGCCTACTGCTGTGTCTTGCTCCTCACAGCTGCCAAGCCTTTGACCAAGGCAGTGCCACCCTGCCCTGCGTGTGAGCTCATGGGCCTCAGGCCTGGATGTAACACAAAGGCGAGGCTGGCTGAGTTGTGATTTTTACCACTTGTTGAAGCTAACAGGGTCTTCTGAGGCGTGGACTGTCTGGGAAAATAGATGAGTTCCAGAAAGATAGATGGCCAGGGCCTATAGAATCCACCCTGAGCACTAGATAGAGCTTCAGTCACGTGTTTCTGCTGCTGACCTCCTCTGATTTAAGCTGTTATAACCCAACCTAGTACACTGATCCCAGCCCTCCGGAAGGGGTGGGCTATCAGTTCAAGGAAGAGACTTGGATGGTAGCTTTTGGGTTTACCGAGGAAACACAGAATGACTTGTAGTCTTCATTCTGCATCATTTTAGAGGTTGGTAGCCTGGGGTCTATGCAGAGCCCTTCCCCCATCTGACATTTCTCATATTTAGTTGTTGATTTGCTGTAGGGGCCATGCAAGCTCCCAGCACCCTGTTCTAGCTCTCTGCCTAGCACTTCTCGCTTCCTGGTATTCCTCTGGTTGACTTGCTGATGTATTGTAAACCGCAGCAGAGTGGAGACACTGTCTTTGCTCACTACCCCGCCTCGCATCCGGCATATGGCAGCCATGCAGTGAGTGCCATACCAGTCCTGTGTGCAGCGTGTTCTTCTCCACCCTCCAGGTTGGGGTGGCCTCCTGGGCCCTGCTTGGTTTTACAAAAAAAGAAAAATTCCCAGACTTGGTGCTCTCTGAAAGATGCCCTCCTGGGTGCTCACTGGTCCCTTATGGTTGCTTCCAGTGTCCCACCCACTACCCTTGGTCATCTGTACACCCCCACTCCTGGAACCTTCTGGGATGAAAAACTGCCCACTGCATTATTTGGCTTATTGGGAAATTAGTTCATTTTTAATGCCTTTAAAGCAATTTGAGCACTAAAAATGACTCTTTGGGAAACTAACAACAATTACAGCAAAAGAAAAATGGCCTGAAGGGAAGAAAACAGTCTTCTAATTCTTTTAGAATATTTTTTATTTTTCAGCAGAACTATCCCAACTCAGCAGAGTGTGAATATTGAATAAAAATAGTTTAGGACAAAAATAGAAAATAGGACTTGTTCTCTTGGTGCGAAAACGTGGAACAATCGTGATATTTTTCTTTCTTTTTTACCTTAATCATTTCTTAATAATGTCTCATGCGGGGCAAATACTTGTTTCTCCTGTACATCATCTAGAATTCCTTCCTTCAATTTTTTTCAAAGAACTTCTATTTCTATGTGTCTCTGTTTCTTCTTTAAATTTGAATTTCCATTAGGAAAAGATCCAGAAAAGACCACAGTGAGATGAAGTAAGCCCATGTAAACCTATTACCTCTGCATGGTCAGGCTGCCCTCCCCCAACTTCCCAAAACTCCACCCTTTGCCTCCTCTCTCCCACCCACTACTCCACTGCCCCGCCCCTCTATTATAATGCCCCGCCCACTATTCCACTGCCCCGCCCCCTACTCCACTGCTCCGCCCACTGCTCTACTGCCCAGTTCTTGTCCAGCCCCTTTGCCCGAGTACTTTTAGCATTGGCATTTCCCCTGCATAGCATTTATCACAGTAATTTACGAGTAAATTTTGTAATTCTTTTTAAAATAGATCCCTCCTTTCTATACACTGGGCCTGGTCCAGAGCAGGGCACTTCATAGGAGCTCAGTTTATATTGTCAAGCAGTAGCTAACATTTACTGAATGACAGGCATCCTGCTCATGAAAGAATCAGCCTCCACAATACTTGCAAACAATCAGATAAACTGTAAATAAAATATAAGAAAGTCCATGTGTGAGATTTCTCTTGTAGATATCTTTGCATTTTCAAGCCATGGCATTTATCAAATGCTACACGTAAGCTGGATACGAACATTCGAGTTCCTGGGAGTGTGAGTTGACTTCAAATAAATTATTTATCTTCTCATTCTTGTGTGAGAGAGGGAAGGGTTGGGCAGTTTTACTAAATTGGGAACTAGCATAGAGAGAGTAAATCATTGGTGGGGGTGGGTCCCCAAGTCCAGGTCTCTCATGAGAACAGTCAAAGAGACAGGGTCCAG
This sequence comes from Vespertilio murinus, assembly GCA_963924515.1. Classification (NCBI taxonomy): domain Eukaryota; kingdom Metazoa; phylum Chordata; class Mammalia; order Chiroptera; family Vespertilionidae; genus Vespertilio; species Vespertilio murinus. The sequence goes on along the minus strand of OZ004717.1, from coordinate 11,541,177 downwards.
TCAAGGCCCTAGCAGGAGTGGAAGCCACCTTCAGATGGCAGGCAACTTGAGGAGACTTTAACAGAAGGATGACTTACAAAAGTCAGGGTAGGGTTTATAGAAACTATTAAGAGAGAGTGCAGTACGCCAGGGATGGCTGGGAGTCTTTGCTCCCTCCGATCCCGAGAGGTCAGGGATGGAGAGTTACCAGAACCCATGGGGGTGTGCCCTTTGGAGCATCTTGGCCCCAAGGAGGGTGGGGGAATGCAAACAGCACCCTCACTCTTCTCCCACCTCCTAACCTCTAGCCAGCACCTTCTGTTGGTTCAACCCAACCAGGGTCAGGAAAGGGAAGCCCTCTAAGTCACCCATAAGGCTCAGCCTGGCTCAGAGCACGGTGGACAGGTTGGATGTAAGGTAAGAGGAGAAGGTGTGAGGGAAGAGAAGATGGTGTCCAGCCTCCTCACTGAAACCCAGAGGACCCAGAAAGCCTGGAGCGTGTGAACGTCCCACAATGGGATGAGGATATTTATGAGGCGGAGGGGGTTTGGAAGGCCACCTGGACAATGGACCCATAAAGAGAAGTGTTCCCCAAAGCCATGGGGCTGCTCAGGGGCAGCAGCCCACCCCAAACCCTAGAGGCCTCACTAACTGAACATGTGCTCAGCACCGCAAAGTGCTGGCACCAGAGCCTTGTCGGGGGCGCTTGGGTGCCTCCTTTTCCAATGGTGCCGGCTCTATCTGTAGGTTGTCTTCTGGTGCAGGCACTCAGGAGGAGGTCCCCAGACGACGACCACCACCACCACCACCACCAGCAGCCTTGGGACCTGGTCAGAAAGGCAAATCCATGACCACACCCTGACCTTCTGAATTAGCATCTCTGGGGTGAGGCTCAGAAATCTGTGTTGCAACAGCTCTGCAGATGATTCCTTAGGAAGGCTCAAGCTTGAGGAGAGTTAGCAGAGATAGCAAATGTTTACCACATGAAGAAATAAGCTCAGGGCTTGAGTCTCTCTCTCTCTCTCTCTCTCTCTCTCTCTCTCACACACACATACACACACACACACACACACACACACACACACACACTCTCTCTCTCTCTCACACACACACTCATACACACACAAACACATGCTCACACACATTCACACACACATAAACACACTCTCACACACACTACACTATGCAGTTCACACAATTTTATCTTCGCCTTGGCGTATTTTCAAATAGTTCTCTAAAATAAGGAAATTGGATTAGAGAAGTGGTTTTCAAACAGTGTTTATCCGATCCTCGTCAGAGCTCAGGAGGTCACGGGGCTGACCCACTCAACCAAAATAATCAACGTCTCTTTATAATGTTTCATGTGACCACAGGCTCCACAGCTTAGCACGCACCGAAAGCCCCTGTCTGAGATGACCTGGCTCCCTCTTGTTCAGATGTCCCACGGGGCCGTGCACAGGTGCCAATTGCGTTGGCCCGGTACGTGTGGAATCTGTATTTGTAGCTTACATAGATGCATATTTGGTTTTATTCAAAGATCTTAGCACTGCCGTAGCCCAGAGGTGCCATTTTCCCATTTCCTGTCCTTCGTGGTACAGCTGAAGGAGTGTGCCCGTGCGCCTCCATGCCTGTGTGATTTCCACCAGGGGGCTGCTCCTCGGCAGCATGTCCTCCGCTGTTTTGTCCCCCATTGCTATTTTTCTTGCAAAGGATTTGCAGGAAGTGTCATTGCATTTCTGCTCACAGGGACTCGTGTGTCTAAAGCTGCTGGTGTATGCATTAGGCTATTAAATATTTAGAAATGGAGAGCGGTATGGTTCAGCAGGCAGGCTCAGGGTTGTTCCAATCCTGGTTCTGTATTTGGCTTATAGATTCAAAAGCAACCACTCACCATTTCTGTGCTGGTCTTTTCTTGTCAAAAAGCCACAATAATATATTGCCTACTGTGTCACATATGGTGGCTCCAGAATTTCTTCTAGAAGGTTGGGGCCAGTAGTCTTGTTGCTGGGGGTGGGACATAGGGACACGGGATGGGAACTTACTCATCTTGAAGGTAAGTTTGTAAAGCAAGCACACATGGCTTTTCTTAGTTTGTATATGAAAATTCATAAAATCAGAAAGGTCTTCCCAAAGGCTTTATACTATAAGCATGCTCCCCTTCCTCTCCTACACACACACACACACACACACACACACACACACACACACGGGATTGAACCTGCAACCCAGGCATGTGCCCTGACTGAGACTCAAACCAGCAACCTTTGTGCATGGGATGATGCCCAACCACCTGAGCCCCCTTGCTCTTTTTATAAGACTTTCCCCCAATATTAATTATATGGTTTCCTCTCACCCCCCTCAGAGTTAACACTTAAGTATTTCTAAAGCGCAGAAGCGGTGGGAAAAAGTAACTTGCAGTGCAGTGCTAGACACTTAAAAACTGTGCTTTGCGATGAGCACTCTGGAGATAAGTTGAGTTCTGGGGTAGAAGTTCCACATTAGCTTTCAGATGTCCCTACAGAACTCCTCTGCAGGCTGCAGCGTGGGGTTTGATCCGTGTTGATCTTATGCAGACCATCCAAAGAGAAAGAAGGGGGGGGGAGGGGAGAGAAGGGAAAATATGTCTATTTACACATTCCTGGGTCTGTTCAGAGATCGTCTCATTTAATCCCTACAACATTTTGACTTAGATATTTGTGGACAAGGAGGAGGCGGAGGTGAATGGACTGCCTCCGCACCAGGTTTTCTCTAGGTCCTTGGCGTTTGCTGTTATGTATTACCAGTGCTTTCCAGAGGCAGAAGTTGGAATCTTTATATTGGTTCTCATCCTTCTCAGCAATGTCATCTTCCTCCTCTCCCTCCTCCTCACACACCTCTAGTGACCTAGTTGATTCCTGACAGAGATTTTGTGGGAACGGTACATGGAAAGGCTACATATTTGGGTCTGGTTCTCTTCCCACCCAAGACACGTCTGTTGGCCCACTCTCCCAGGGCAGGAGAGAGCATGGCTTTCTTCTCACCCATCACATCTTTCCCCACCACGTCTCCAGCTTTCTCACAATGCTCGCTATGAGATGAGGGGGGAGAGGGGCCTAATTGGGGCCCGGTGGGCAACCAAGTGAAGAAAAGAGTCAGGAGCCCAGGGCCTGAGACATTTCATAAACAACGGAAGGAAGACGTTGGTTGGTGCCCTGCTGGATCCAGTTCCCCTTGGCACCATCACCTGGCCTTTGGACCCCCAGGGAAGGGCCGATGCTGCAAAGACAGCAGAAGTTAAGCTGGAGATAGTTGATAGATACCGGTGCTTTATGCTTTGTATCTTCAGAACCTTCCAGGGAAAGGTCCTCAGTGGAGAGATTTAAACAACATTGTGACAGGCACCATTGACACAACTTACTGGCAGGGGGTTTAGGGTAAAATCAATGTTAATACAACAGCAGTAGGAGTAGGATTCTGTAACACGTTTTTTAAAGCACAGCCTCGTTTCTGTTACACCACATGCTAAGTATGAGCCCTGGAACTTAACAGCTAGGTAGAGGAACATGCTGCTAGGACATGGTTATCCCCCCCCCCCCCCCCGCAGCTGGTAAAATTATTAGGGAGCAGCCGAAACCGGTTTAGCTCAGTGGATAGAGCATTGGTCTGTGAACTGAAAGGTCCCGGGTTCGATTCCAGTCAAGGGCATGTACATTGGTTGTGGGCACAAGGTCGATGTTTCTCTCTCATCGACGTTTCTAGCTCTCTAGCTCTCTCCCTTCTTCTCTGTAAAGTATCAATAAAATATATTTTAAAAAAATTATTGGGGGGCAGATAAAGCTTTGCTGGTTGGGGCTACAAAAGCTCAGCCAAATGCTTCATCTCTTTGAATGATCGTCACCAAAAGAGAGGTGGGAAATTTGCATGGGAGGATTTTGTTGTCACAGCGTATTGCAGCCCAATACATAATGCCATTCAAGTGTCCACGTGGCTGAAAAGCGGTTGAAAGGAAAAGGAGAAATCAGCAGGCGCAGTCCAAACAAACGCACAAACCTCCACAGCGTCCTTGTGAAGAATAAGAACTAAGAGGCACCGGGAGGCTGTTGCTATTTGCATTCTAAGTGTCTGCGGAGTCCAGGAGGAAATAAATAGGGACCCGAGCTTGGAACTGGTTTGTGTCAGCTCAATTACCTACAGAGGTCAGCCGCTGGCTGGAAAAATAGAGCTAATGAGAGTCAAGTTAGAGGCAAGGTACTTAATGTTTGTAGTTTCTTTTCTTCTCGTTTATTTATTTATTGTTCTGAGGGCACTGTGGGGATTGTACCTAAGTGGCTAAGCCATTTATGCTTTATTACCTATAAACACACACGTGTAATTAGATTTTTTTCCCCTCTGCTTTTTACATTTCCCAGACCTGAAATAAATCTGAGAGCTGGGACCTATTTATTCTACCAGAGGTCGGAAGTTATAAAGTATTAGGTCGAATCCTATGAAATGGTTGTTTTTATAAGTCAAAACCAGCCAAAGAGCAGTAATTTCACTTAAAAAAATTTTTTTTATTGACTTCAGACAGAGGAAGAGAGATAGAGGAAGAGAGAGAGAGAAAAAGAGAGAGAGAGAGAGAGAGAGAGAGAGAGAGAGAGAAACATCAATGATGAGAGAGAATCATTGATCGGCTGCCTCCCGCACACCCCACACTGGGGATTGAGCCCACAACTCCAGCATGTGCCCTAACTGGGAATTGAACTGTGACCTTCCCGGTTCATAGGTCGACACCCAACCACTGAGCCACACCAGCCTGGCTTTCGCAGTAATTTCATATGGTCCTGTCGAATACGTGAAAAGGCTTGGTAAATTCTGGCTGTGTCACAAAATGTATGAAATGTCACCCATTACCTGGCGGTAGCTAGCAAGGATGAGGCTTTACATTGGAAGAAATGAAAAACCTCTGGGGTATGTCCTGAGCCTCAGTTTCTTCACCAGGCGGAGCCCTCCTGTGCTCTCACGGCCCATGGGCCCGCCTAGGAGTTGGGCTCAACTTAGGTCCATGTTAGAAGAGATGATGAATATTGATACCTTGCCCCAACCTGCGGCTTGTGGTCAGATGAAGTAAGTGTTGAAGGGCCTGAGGAGGTAAAATGCTGTGGGGTCGTACAGTGCCACCACGGTGACTGAGGGGGGCAGATGCTCTCCAGATTGCTCAGACAGGAGGGCGCACACCTGAATGAGACGCAGCCCAGACTTCCCTGCCCCTTGGGGCGGCACAGCCACCGGCTCAGGCAGGCGGGTTGCTCCTCAGAATGTGCGAACAGGCTGCAGAGCTCGGTTTAGATGAAAGCGGAGACATCATTTGGATAACACCTTATTTTTTTTTTTAATTAAAAATATCTTTGTGCCGAGAACAGCAAGGAACAAATGGTTCTGCGTGTCTCCAGATCGGTGGAGACAGGTGGTGCGCTCAGCTTCGCCCTGCGTGCTTTTCTCACATGGAGAGGACGCCCGTGTCCCCGCATTTCAAGGTGGGACCACGGAGGCAGTGGAAGCTCCAACCTGCCTCCCTCCCGTGCACGCGGCAGGATGCGACCTCGGGGCACCCCGGACTGCGTTCCAAAGCATCCTGGCTCCACGGAGCTGCCGGGGTTGCGTTTTGCTAGCGGGTAGTTTGCACCAGGCAGTGAGCTTCCAGCAAGTGGCCTCAGGAACGGACTCACCCCTTCTCTCTGTTCACATCTGGGGGCGTTGCTGAGATTTTTTTTTTTTTGAGGGGCAAAGAATCGCTGTTAGAGTTTGAGGAGCACCATGTAGGAAGCACAGAAGCACGTGCCCTTTGGACTACCCTTTTGTTTTTGATTTTTGTTTATTTGTTTGTTTTATATAAAAAGGGCGTGGAGAGTTTGGGGGTTGAGTTAGAGAGTGGGGAAGGAAACAGCACACTTTGCTTGCACCAGATTATCGTGAATGCGTTATAGCACGTGTCCCAGACACAGAGCAGGTATTATATCACCCAGTCTCCACAGCCACTTGCTAGGCCGTCAGCTTGTGGCCTGTAGATAAAAAGACTGAGCGATAACAGCAAAGCGTTAAAGGCAGTGCGCGGGTCTCCACCGCTGACCTTGGAGAGATGACCTTTGTTTACCATGACTTAATCCTAGATGGTTAAAACGAGTCTGGAGAAATATCTATTTGTCACAACAATTATGTATTGACCTTGAGAGGACATGAATTTTTCTGGAACATTCTTTGGGAAACCTTTTGGAAGTACTCGTATTCAGATGTTTCCCACTTCACACCAAAGTATTTTCTGTTTCCATGAAGTATAAAGAATGAGTTGCAGGAGAAAAGGGTGAGGGTGAGACTGTTATCGTACCACAGAATGTTAGGTCACAAGGGTCCTTTCTCTTGGTGACACCTCGCCATGTTGACAGGGAGCCGTCCTTTCCTGTCTGACCGGGTAGGGAAACTGACTGAATAAGTTGATTAAATGGAGGGAGATTTTCCAGGTATCCACCAGGGAACTGGGCTGTAGGAAGCACTAAAAGTGAATTGTTTGCCGTTAGTTACCAAGCAGATCAGCAGGCAAACTGGCTTGATTGGAGCAATCAGACCGAGGAATGAGCAAGCTGAACGGAAAGAGATGTTTTTTCCTTTTGTATTTATTTGTGGTGTAGGTAGATCGTATGTTCTCTTGGACCATCAAGGTAAGGAGATAAATGCAGGCTGCCAACTTGAGTTTGGCAGGCTCTGCCACAACACAGATCTGTCTATGAGACATATTGTTTTGTTTTGTTTTCAACCTGTTGCCCAGGAATTAGTTCTCAGAGATGGATGATTCCTTAGCCACCGAGTTCTGTGTCACTGAGGAGGGAGGGGGTCATGGGCTTTATGTGAATGGTATAGGTCTTCTGTATTTTTTTTTCTTGGAAATAAACTGAATGATACCCGGTTTGGTTTTCAATGTTAATAATATTTCTAGGAATTGTCTCTTTGGAGATGAACCGATATATCCAGGATGGTAGATTTTTACTCAGGGCCCAGAAATTCCACTAAGAATATCTGAGTGAACTGCCAACCTTTGCTGTTTTTTTTTTCCTGAAAATGTCCTAGGTTTGTTTTGAGAAGTATTTCACTATATCCCAGACCAGATGACTGTTAAGCTAAAGGCAGCCTCTGTTTTGTGTCTGGAAATTAGGAAAGGGAAAGAGTTGAGATGCAGTGGAAAATGCAAGAACTCTGCAAAGTTGCCTGGAAACCCCTTTGTAAACTTGAGCTAAAAGTATAGTTAGCAATGGAAACTTGAATACTTAAAGCAGGACCACAATTAGCCTTTTTGAGATGCTGTTAAGGCAACAGAAGTTCAGTTTTTACCAATTAAGAATTGCCATTGTGCAAGACTGGAAACTTTGACCATGAGATATGCAAAACCGTTGAACTTAAATCCTGGTTTAGATGCTCCAACCCACAATGGCAGTTTATAGGGAAACTAAGGCTTACGTCTCTCATCAGAATATATGACTTGCCCCAAATCACTTTGTTAGCTGGAGAAAGAACCAAGACTAGAACTCAGGTATCCTGATATTTTTATTTATCACACCTGACATTTTTTATTATACCACAGATTGTTGATTTACAACTATCAGATGCTATGATAAAAATCCTACTTAATAAAAGGCTCATAAGAAAATTGTCCCCTTGGGACTTCAACCAGTTGACTGGGAGTTTGATTGCTCACTATGACGTGTGCTGACCAACAAGAGTTGGCATGGAACGAAGGTGGTGGTGGGGCGCTGAGGGAGTGAGGGAAGGAGGAGGTGAAGAGGTGGGAAGACAGGGAACCAGGTGGGAAGATGGAGAACCAGATCAGCACTGATCGCTGCTGACCAGGCCTGGGGACCCTACCGGTGCATGAATTTCATGCACCAGGCCTCTAGTTTTAGTTATATTATCTCATTTATTACTCACAAATCCATATAAAACTATTATTCACTCACTGATGCCATTCATACTTATTACACACCTACTGTGTATCCAGCCATTCTCGTAGTTGCTGGGAATACAACCAGAGCCACTGTGCTTGTATTTTTATATTCTTGTGGGAACAATAGATAATGACCAACTAAACCAACAATATGATAATTTCAGATAGCAATAAGAACTATGGTTAAAATAAAACAAGTTAGTATAATGGAGGGTGCCTGAGATGGGAGAGGACGGCTTTTAATTGAGGAGGTGGCATTTGGGCTGAGACCTGAGTGACAAGAAGGGTGTTTTAGAGAAATAGCAAGTGCAAAGCTCCCAAAGGGAAGGAGCTTGGTATATTCAAAGAGTTTGAATCAAATCAGGGTGGTCATACTATATTAGTGAGGGTAAAAGTGAAATAAGAGTTAGGAAGGATTTTCAACGTGAAGAGTTTGAAAAAGTGGAACATCTCTGGGGGTTTTAAAAGCAGAGAAGTGGGAAGATCCAATTTATGACTATTACTGTTACTTTTATATCACTTTTTCATTTTACAAATGAGAAGCCAAGGTACACAGAGGTCCTATGACTTCCCCAAGGTCATTCAGCCATTGAGTAGCATAAGTGCCATTAGCTTTGAATTGAACAATCCAGGTCCCATGCTGTGGTGTTTCTTCCCCACCTCCTGTATTCATACTGTTCCTACATGTAAAACTGATATATACTAGGAATATATATATATATATATATATATATATATATATTTTTTTTTTACTTGAAATGCTTGAGGTAATATTTTCTCCCTGGAAAATGGGTCAAAAGCAGTGCGCTTCATTGCATTCTGCTCTTAAAAGAATGAAGGAGCTCTGATTCTGACGTTTTAAAGTCTTCTACTTCAGTGAGTTTTGTTCTGTCTAGTGTTGCCATTATCTTTTGGACACTCGCCAAGCTATTGTAGAGGATGGTACGGTGGGCAGTGATGCATCTTAAATGGAAATGTACAGAAAGTGGAAATCAATAATGCGGGAGCTCTTTAGTGTTCCTTTTTGCGAACCCGAATCTTCCTCTGTCCTTCCCAAACAATCTGGTCCAAAAACCATTAGATAGGGCTGAGCGAGGGAGGTGTTCACATGGTGTGCATGGGGGGTGTGCATCGTGGGAATAGAGGAAGGATGCTTAGGTAGCTCAGGCAGGATGTTGGAGCCCAAATGGGGTAAGGAGGGTGTCCATAGTCATGGGGCATAAGAAGGGAATGTCTGTCCTAGTGATGGGAGGGCAATGGTAACAGTGAGCAATAGCTATGAGCACACCTAGTGTCCAGATATTGGTTTAAAAATACTATTTTCTATAGAGAGAAACCACAGCTCCTCGGAGAACTGGCTGGGAGAGCTAGAGCAGGGAACGTACACAATGAACATGGACCATCATGTTGTGCCAGAAAGTAAGAGGTAACAAAGTAAGAAGATACTCAAAGAATGATGATGAACATAGAAGCCACCTTGAAGGGTCTTCCCTGGCTAAATTGGGGATACTTTGAGCATTAAAAAACGATAACATTGCCACCCAATGAATAAAACAAGAGTCCACGAGACCTTATTAATATAAATACGTATCTTAAACATTTCTTGGGGAATGGGACATGTATAGCCTCCCAATACTTTCTCATGAAATACTCACAAATAACACAGGGAAAACGAGCAGTAAATGCACCGGGGGTAACTACACCTGGTTCGCCAGATTTCTCCAGTGAGCATCACCAGCGGTGGAACACGTCAAAATGAGGTGTCACCTGCTCAGTGCGGTGTGTGAAGGCCACTCCTGTGATCTTCTTGCCAAAGGCGCCAAACCCGAAGCTCATCCCGTGGAGACCTCACAAAAACTCACACTAAAGCCATTCTTTAAAATAACCAGCCAGTAGCTTTCACAAAATGCCAAGGTCATGGAAGCCAAGGAGCGATCCAGAAGTGGCTGCAGATTGCAGGAGGTGAAACAGCGATGGCAAACAAATGCAACCCATGATTCTGAACTGGCTCCTTTTGTAGAAGAGACAGCAGGGGGGAAAGTGGGTGAACCTAGATGGGGTCTGAGGATGAGATGACAGCAGTGCTTTGATGTTAAATTTCAGACCTTGCTGCTGGTTTGGTGGTTACAGTATAAGTACACTGAGGCATTCATGGAGGTGATGAGGCAGAATGCTAGCAACGTACTTTCAAATGGTTCACATGTACTTTTTTTGTAACTTGGCTATCTAGTTGAAATTGCTTCCAAGTAAAAAGTTAAAAGAATGAAATAAAAAGCAGGGTGGAAGGTCCAGGGCTTGGTGTTTCTCATTGGCCATACCACTGTGTTTACAATGAAACCTGTTCAACGTGTGCTGGCTCTGAAACCAGGTTGCCGGGGGTTGACTGTTTTTGGGTGAATTATTATTATTATTATTTTTAATATTTGTATTGATTTCAGAGAGGAAGGGAGAGGGAGAGATAGAAACATCAATGATGAAAGAGAAATCATTGATGGGTCGCCTTCTGCATACCCCCCCAAGCCCACCCCCCATTATGGACCTAACCTGCAACCTGGGCATGTGCCCTGACCAAAATCGAACCCGGGACCCCTCAGTCTACAGGCCCACACTCTATCCGCTGAGCCAAACCGGCGAGGGCTTGGGTGAATTATTTATCTCCTCTGTTTCCCTCTTCCTCATCCATTTGAACACATGAGGGACACTAATCCATTTTATTATAGGCTCGAGAGGAGATTTTTAGTGAGATAGTTATGCGAAGATTGTAGAATAGGTCCTGGGATTTGGTAAACAGTCAATAAATATTCACTATTATCTTTATTATTCCTCAAACTTATAAAACATCTATGTAATTTATCCTTCGCAGTCTTTTAATGACACAGCTTCCTTGAATGAGCTCCAAGAAGGTCCCTCCTTGTCCCGGGCTGCTCTCGAAGCTCCAGTTTATATGACCAATTATGTTCCGAAAGTAAACTCCCACAAGCCTTCTGAGATGACCGTGACAGGGCTGCAGACTTCTGAGAGCCGCCGGGGAGGCGGTCAGTCCATCTTTGGCTAACTAGTCCCACTTGTGAGATCTGGCCAGATAAAAGCATCTTGATTGCTAGCACCCACAGCCAAGACTGTGGGAGGCCAGAAGTGAATCTCTCTAGTTTGGAATCCAGAATTCGCTCATTGTCGTTCCAGTTTTAGAACTGGAAAGGACCTTGGAGATCGGGGTCCAGCTCTCTCATTTTATAGGTGAGGAGACCGAGGCCCAGATATGTAACAGATGCCCCAGGTAGGATCTTACCGCTGGCGTTTTGGGGTCTCCTGACATAGAGGTGACCAAGTTTGGGCAATGCTGAGGTCTCATGACAAAAGGAGGTCGGTGTTTCTGGTGGAGAAATGCACATTTTGGGGGAGATAGTAAAGGAATTTACCAGATTCCACGTGGGGACTTCTGCTCTGAGGTACCCTGACCTATTGCATTTTAGCCTGGAGGCTCCATTTTGACAGCCTGGCGAGGTCTCAGCTCTAGACTGCTCCCTCCCCACCCCCCTTTTCTTAGGCAATCTGTATAATGTCTCACACGCCACCAAGTGCTGCCTAATCTTCTGGTTGCCATCACTGTGTGCCAGCAGGACAAGGTGTCAGGGCCCTAGCCTTGAGCTCTTGACTGACCTTCCTGACTGTGATTGAGTAAAAAATTCCTCAAGTGCTCAGATCACTCTATGTCCATCCCACCATTTAGGAGACTCCAGCTATTTTTGGTACAAAAAATAAATATCCTCCAGGCTGCCAGCGAGTTTGCCAAGATACGTCCCGACTCATTGTGCAACCACCGAGATATCAAGCCCTATAAATAGAGAGCTTGCTTTAATATTCCACTTGGCACCAGGATGCTAAGTTCGTGCGCCCTGCAGTCCGTATTTTAGACTGGTTTTATTTGATTTCCTGGGTATTATGCTCTTTGGCTGTGGAGGGCAACTTCTTGTTTATCTTCATCTCGGCTTGGCTTGAGATTAAGGCTTTGTGCATTAAAAAAAGAAAAACACCCACAACTTTTCCTTTCACCACCCGTCTGTTTAATGGTTATTTTCCCCTTTTAACTCACTTGTTATGCTAATACGACTGTGTCTAAATAGGGTGTCTATATTTGATTGCCTTGTTCATTTAAATACTTTTTTTCTTCAACTAGAATTTAGAATATATCAGGACTAGATCTCTTTCAATCATGCAAGGATCAAAATGACTTTCATACATCCCAGTGAGTTAAGGATCATAATGTCTGTGTTTACCTCGGAGACCCATTAAGGAAGAAAACCTGCCTGTTTTCATTTCTTTCTTTGGGGGCGGGAGAAGGCATACGTTTTTATTAAACGTGGCGTGTTTAGAATTTTAACTTTTCCCCAGTTGGCATTTCTGTATTTGATTTAGCTGCACAAGGTACTCTGAGAATGAAAGTGAAGTGTAATTGTTGCGTGATTCTATTCTTCCCGCTGGGCATAATAATATATAGGTTAGGTAAAGGGATTTTCAGCTTTATAGAGCTGTGTTCCTCTTAAGATCCTTTTCCTTGCTCAGTCCTGTGAGATTAAGTAGGGGATAGAGTTTAACTGATTGCCCATATTGTTTCTTGACTGTCATGCAGGTAAGCACTCTCTTATAATTCGTAGTAGATGTTCTTCTTTTTCTCCTATAGCTTGAGAATTAGAACAGATTCCATCGTGGAGGCTTAACATGGGAAGAAACCAAAGAAACTGAAGTCAGGGGGTTAAGAGACTTAAGATCATTTATTTATTTATTCAAGAAGCATTTGCTGGGTCCCGGCAGCACTGGGAGGAAGGTTACGATAGGAGATGAATGCAACGTTTTAGTAGACACAGCTTTGGTCACGCCCACGGGCAGGCACAGGAGCCTTTGAAAACTTAGATGCCTCCAAACGAAGGTGGAAAACATCACGAAAGCCCCAGCGGAAGGGGTGGGAAGTTGGGGTCTGTGTTCAGTCTCCTGCCCAGAGCCCAGCCGCCCGCCTCCTCGTGTGCCGTCTCCCGCACATCCACCGAGCAGAGACTCCCCTCTGCATTCTTGCCTCTCTGCCCTTTATGTGCTTCTGGCCTAAGATGGCTGAGGATGCTCCTGTCACCTTTGGGAACATGCTGCCTAGAAACCTCGTTGCCCAGAGAATATTTTCTGTCTTCCAAGTAGATAGCAATTATACCAAATGATTTGCCGTTACATAACACAGGGCACCCACCATCTTTTCAGCTCCTATAACATCTTCCTGATAATTTTTAGCCTTTCTTTCTCTCTCTCTCTCTCTGTATGTGGTCCTTTCTGGCCGAAGCCAGGGCTGTGAGGGAAGCCGGGGCCCAGGTGCCGGCAGCCGGAAGAAGGAAGGCCTACTCTTGCACGATTTTCATGCATTGGGCCTCTAGTGTGTGTGTGTGTGTGTGTGTGTGTGTGTGTGTGTGTGTATTACACTATATAAAAATATATATGCGACACTACCTGTGTCTTATGCCCAAATCCAGTACTGCATGCCTTAATTTCATTACAGCAGCATCCCACCAGTACAAACCTATTGACATCTCTGCTAGCTATGCTGTAGAACAAATAACTGCACGATAATGGTGGCCTATTCCAACATCACACACAACAACAAGCCCTTGTTTTTAGCTCAGGTGACTGCAGGTCAGCAGGCCTTGGCTGGGCTTGGATTCGGGCGGCGGTCTTAGGTCAGGTCTGTCCCGCATGCCTGTCATTCTTCTTGGCCCAGCAGGCTCCAGGCCAGGTCAGAGCTGCAGCAGGACAAGTGGAGACACACAACCTCTGCCCATCTCCCACCAGCCCAGCACAGTGTCACCGAGGTGGGGATATGTATTCTGTGTCTACTGGTAGCAACGACAACACCATATGGCAAAGGGAGCGGTAAAGAATTGAGAAGATGGTGCATGCTCTCACCACGACCCTGTGGCATAGGAAGGCTATCTGGGGACCTGACAGTCTCTTAAGAAGACTTTCGATGAATCCTCTTGCTTGTACCCCCAACATTAACGTCTACTGACACGGTCCTGCCCATTCCCGAGCCATCCGGGGTTATGCAGTGTAAATCGAATTGCTTCTTGCCTCTCCTCCTCACGCCTTGGGATTCACATTTTCAGCCTTGTTGAGTTAGTTACCATTTGCCCATCTGCTCTCCAGCTTCCAAAATTCCATGGCTGTTGTCTCTTTTTCACATCTTCTTTGTCCCCCTGTATTTATGTCTGTAATAACATCCTCTTACTGTCATTTTCATGAGGTTTGGGGAGAGAGGAAAAGCTAAATGCATGTTTCCAACCCATCATCATTCCCACCTGGCCCTTCCCTGGCGCGGTAATGAGCAGCCTTCTTTCCCCTCCAGCTCCTCTGGCTTTAATTACGTGATGCTCAGAGCCCCTGTTGCCCGGAGACAACGAAGTGGAGAAACTCGGATGAAGTGCCTGACAAGGTGATGACTCACGTCTCAGTCTGGCTGGTTGTTGGAACACAGTGTTATCCGACCCACAGCCCTTCTAGCAGCACTGTGATTATAGTAGCAGAAGGATTAATCGCAAAAAAAACCACCCCCAAACCATCTCCAAACTGAATGGAAACATTCGGAGTGCTATCTGGACAGGGACCCACAGACGTTATTGCCAAGCAGGGGAAGAAAGGAGAATGGCCTGTGGTGATTAGTGAACCGTGAACCTTGAACTGAGGTTCAAGTTCTGATTCTGCTTCTTACATTCTGTACACCTTGAGCAACCTTCTTGATCTCTTGGATGAGAAAACAAGTCTCCTTACTCACAGAGTTGTTGGGGGGAAAAAATGAAAGAAAACAATAAAAGCTCTTTGTTAGATACAAGTTCTATCAAGCCGAAGTGTACTTGGGGGTAGTTATGACCATAAGTAGTTTATACAAGGTGGGTAGGTGTTAAGAAATCCATTTCTATAAACCTTCCATTACTTGGATCACGTTCATCCCGGTAAGCCGAATGAGGTACAATTAATGATAATTTACACCCTCTTCTAAGCACTTTGTGCTTGTTCAGTCATCTCATCCTCAGAACAGCTCTATGTAGTGGGTTCTATCCATGTGATAACCATTATGTTATCATGAGGGAAACTGAGATGTGAGAACTTAAGTTGCTTAAGGTCATGCGCATGTAGTAGTGGAGCCACCAGGACTGCCCACAGGCAGCCAACCCCAAGTCTCGGGTGAGGGCTGTACTGAACTCAGGTTCGCTCCCTTCCTCTCCAGCCATCCTTGTTGGGCTCTGCTTCCTCTGGGGGTCATACATGTTCTTCCGTGGTCCCTCTCAGGCTTTTTGTCATCTTACAGCCCTTCCCTTGAACAATTGCTAGGTCTCCATGGCTTTAGCTGCCATCCATTCTTCCTCACATCAACCCCAATGGAAAGAAAGGGGTTTGAGAGATAATTTAAGGAGGGGGTTGTTCATACAGTTGCTGGCAGGAGCAGGGAACTTCAAGGGGCTTCAGAAGCATCCATGGATCAGCAAGAGTGGGGATCCAGTACCACTCTTGGGCCTGCAGCTGGAGCCTGGTGAGATGCGGGCATGTAGGAAGGGCACACATGAAAATGGACATAGTCACTGTGAGGGGCATGGGGCGTGGCACAATGGGAAAAGGGAAGACATACCCCTACTTTCTCCTCCCGCCCGTTGATCTCGGGCTGATTCTCCAATTGGCATAGCCAGACGGGAAGCCAGAGAGGAAGGCTCTCAGGTGGAGCAGTCTGTAGAGTCAGCCTCCTGAGGCACAGAAGGTTGGGGATGGACCTGGGGGTGGGAAAGCTGCCATGTGCCATTGTTGTTAGTGAGTGTCTCTCTCTCTAACTAAAGAGGCAGACTGTCTGCTTCATCATGCCCACCTCCACTCCCATCGATCATGGCACCTGCTGTCTCTTGACCTTAATAGACTGGATCTCTTGTTTTGCTTCTCTGCAACTCTCCTGTCCGCTGTTCTTTGTAGGTATTGCATTTAAACTCTTCCAGAGACCATGTGATGGTGTCACCCTGGGGCATTGGACAGGGTACTCACAAGGTCACATATCTACCTCTGGTCCACTTCGCTACAAAGCTGTTGGTCTCTCAGGAGTAATCTCTCAGAAGGGCATGTGGCAGACTCCTCCGGGGAAGCAGTCTCACTAGAAATCACCTCGCATGTCCAGTACCTTGTCATCCCCACTTCTACCCCTAGGATGATGATGATGCCAATGTTAGGCTGCCAGGAGGAACTAGCTAGCGTTCACTGTGAGAACCAGCCAACACAGGACAGGTTGCGTCTGGCAGGTGGACTCACCCAGTGTGCCCGCATTGGTGCCTCCTCTTGTGTGGTGCGTCTCGTCCCCGGCTCTGGGATGGGCTGGGATGGCTGCCGGGCTCCAGATGTTGTGTTCAGAATCTGGTTCATGAGCTGATGTGGTTCTGCCTCTAATCACAATAACCATATTCATTTGTCTTCATAAAAAGTAAATGGCTCTGTCAATGAGGTTCCTGATAAAAGGAACAGGGCACGGTGCTTTTTAGTCATAATCAGCTCTGCAAAGCCTCCTGCAAATAGGAAATGAGTGTTTTCTGGCATTTGGCTTATGTTGAAAGTTGAATTTACAAAAGATGACAGCAACTGGTCGTTGGTAAGGTTCCAGGGTGGCAGCCTTGATTGATGGCTGGGATGCTATTCTCTCTCTCTTTTCTCTCTCTTTCTCTTAAATCCTCATTGCAAAATATGTTTTTCTTTTCATTGTAGAGAGAAAGGGGGTGGGAGAGAGAGAGAGAGAGAGAGAGAAAGAGAGAGAGAGCGAGAGAGCGCGCGAGAGCAAGCTCTGCAGTCAGATCACTTGCCCTCTGTATCTCATCCATCCTCTCATTGGCTGGGCCTGGATTCCTCCATTTGTAAACATAGGGTAGTAAACAGGCAGGGCTGCATATGACAGTGGTCAGGCATGTAGGCCTCAGAGCCAGATTGGTGTTGAATGCCGGCTTGACTACCTACTGGCTCTGTTGAGAAAGCTAATCAACTTATCAGTGCCTCAATTTCTCCATCTGTAAGATGGAGGTGATGGTATCTGTACAGATCTTTGAGAGGATTAAATGAACTCTTTAACAAAAAAGCCCTTAGCACAATGACTCACCCTTGGTTACCTTTAATGACTGTTGTGCTTTATTTAATTTTTAAATTTCTTTATTGATTAAAATATCACATATTTGTCCTCAAACCCCCACCGCTCCCACTCATGCCCACACCTTGACCACTGGTTAGGCTCATATGTGTGCACGTAAGTTCTTTGGTTGATCTCTCCCTTTTATCCCACCCTCTCTTTGAGGTCCAACAGTCTCCATGGCTCCTTATCTCTGGGTCTATTCTTGTTCATCAGTCTATGTTGTTGACCATTTCCCCTAGATGAGTGAGATCATGTCCTACTGGAAATATACTTATAAGAGTTGAAAATGAGACAAGAAATAATGGTTATGCTGAAATGTTGTGCTTTATTATCTTCTCTCACTGAGTTGTAAGGATCATGTGAGGAAACACATGTAAAACATTGGAATCACGCCTGACCCTGGGTCAGTTCTCAATAAATGATGGCGGCGGTCTTTCTATTGCATTTCTCTTATTATTCTCCAGCATGTCGGGAAAAGGTTGTCCGTCCCTGTGTGTAGTATGTCATCACACTTCTAATAGCCATTTTTCACGCTGTCGTTTGAATTCTGTCTTCCATGTTGGATTGGGAGGTCATCACAGGCAAGAGTAGGAATCCCATATATGTCTGATTTTGGTTAAAATGAAAAGTTGCCATAATTTGGCAAGGTTTTTTCTTGTGTTTTTTAAAATTTTTATTTGTGTGTGTGTGTGTGTGTGTGTGTGTGTGTGTGTGTGTGTGTATGTGTGTGTGTGTGTGTGTGTTTGCCACAAGACGGATGTTGTTAACTTGTCAGTGAAATGTTTTGTCCAGCACGAGGCCAGCCGCAGAAGAGTTAAGACCTCTGCTCTGGGCGCATCTGCCTCTCCCAGGGTTTACCAAGCGAGAGTGGGATCAGGAGTTCTAGGGCCCAGGGTGGGGCTCTCCCCATCTTTCTGTAAGCTGTACACAGTGCCTGAAATGAAGGGTGTTAAGTGCACTTGGGGCCCCTCCTTTTCACTCCCCTTTTTGGAGAAACATTTGCTTGGTTTCAAATGTGGGTTTCATACCTTTGACTCAAACTGGAATTCTGCCACCATGACGCGTTTGCTGAGGTGACTCACTCGGCGATGGCTAACTATATCCCCTCTTCAAACACACCAACTGAGATGTTTGGGAGGTAAAAGAAAACGAAAATAAATAACGACTCATCGCTTCCTGTTTTTGGTTTTCCTTATGCAAAAAGCAGTATGTTTCTTTCTAACTTGCAACTGTTTGGCCTGTGTCAGTGATATGGTAATGACTGTAAAAGAATTGACATCGTCATACAATGATTTACTTCAGACGTTGCTGCAGTGAAGGCTGAGAGGTGCTTTAGTCAACCTTCCATCCCCACTCCCTTGTCAACACCTTGGTAGGTGCATACACCTGACAAGTGCACCACGCAAGTACCCGGTGTGAGCTCTGGAATTAGTTGGAAAGATGCACAGATCTGTGCAATCTGGTTCGTTAAGCTCATGTCATAGATCAGAATAATCATAATCATCACCTTCGTTTATGTAGCTAGTGATGAATGAGTGGTAGATTTCCAGGGAAAGAGAGCACAGATTACTTTTGAGGTTTCACATGTATTATAACCTAGACTACAGAGAGAAACTTATCAAATGTCTCCTTTCTGTTTATTTCAGACAAGATTTAAATCTGGGGTGTGTTGGCCTTGTTGGCAAAAAGTGGGTATTTCCCCTCTTCTTGAAAAAAAAATCCTTAATTTTACCTTAAAATATTTTATAGTTTGGGTGGCGGGTTCTGTTCGAAGCCCCTGGGACCACCCACGTGTGTTCTCTGTAGCAACAGCGGGCTTGGCTGTCGTGTGTGATATACCTTTAATGTAAAGACCGTTCAGCTTGGTTCTCTGTTTTCCATTCAGCAGTTGACCAATTAGGTTCTGTGTAGCTAAACCAATATGTCGTGATGCTTTACAATATCTTTTGTCCAAACCTAGAGCTTGTCTCATTTGGGGTTTGGGTTTTCGGTTGGCTTAAGGGCTGTGTGTTCATTGTGCTTGCTGTATTTGCTCTCTCAATTTCTTCAAACCAGCTGCTTGCATAGGCTCAGTGGGAGAAAAGTCTGTCACATGGAAGGTTAAACAGATGCTGGGGCTTTATCCAGATTCAGATCTCTAGTGCTTTTTAGTATATCTGTGCAAGCTTTGTATTTTTTATTTTCTATATGACATGATGTTTTGACATCTGCCGTTCCCTCGGCTAGCCAGTTCTCAGAGGGAGCAGAGAGCTCGGGGGAGCAGGCCTTGAGAGGAAATCTGACCGAAGAGGTGTACCTCCCCCATCCGGGCTATTCATATGGAGCCCATGCTGTCCCCATGCCCCCACCCCTGCCCCATCTGAAACCAACCCAGGACCCATACCAGGCAACTCCTCAGCCTAAGCGCACACTGCAGGGATTTTTTTAAACCAGCCTATCTTAAAACCATTTCCTCTGTCTGGCCTCGCCTTTCCCACGAAAACCCCAATGAGGGCTCTTGCCTAGACCGCTCCCTCGCTCTTGTCTCCTGACCTTAGACCGGCTGAGGCTTCCCACGTGGGCTGCACGGCCCGAGGTGGCATGCCTCCTGTTTCTCTAAGAAACTTGTTTCCCTGCAGTTCACCGGTCTCTCTTCTCTGGCTGCAGCTGATGGACATTGCATGAAAGAATACAGGATGATGGGTACTTTGCCTGTGTCAGTGTTTGATGGGGACGTGTTAGGGCCATTTAAAATGAACCAAACTTACCCCAACCTGTTTGGCTCAGTGGATAGAGCATTGGCCTGTGGACTCAAGAGTTCCAGGTTCAATTCTGGTCAAGGGCATGTACCTTGGTTGCGGGCACATACCCAGTAGGGAGTGTGCAAGAGGCAGCTGATCGATGTTTCTCTCTCATCGATGTTTCTGGCTCTTTTTCCTCCTCCCTTCCTCTCTGTAAAAAATCAATAAAATATATTTTAAATAAATAAATAAACAAACCAAACTTTTTCTTTCACACACATTTCCTCGCACAGACGATGGGTTACTGATTGTTACATATCCTCATTCAAGCTTGTCACTAAATTTCCTTGGTTCCCTTCAGTGCTTATCTTGTCTTATCGTCTGGAAGTTCCCCTTGCTACTAACCCAGTTCCTTCTCATTACTACCCAATGCCACCAATTTTCCCTGGGTAGCAGCCTTCATAATCCATGTTCTGAAAGTATTTGAGATGCATGTCAGCATGTCAAGTCCAGGGGATTCTCCTCCTCTCAAAATTGCAAACGGAACAAAATCTGCTGGGTTTGAGACGTGGACACATGTTGAAACAGCGCAACCGCAAGCTTGAGAAGAACATGAAGTGATAAAATAAATGCATGCTGACTGCCGGTCTCCTCAAAGCTCCTCAGACGCACTGCGTCACCTCCCAGAGAGCCAGGTCTCATTCTTCTTACAATCTGAGGGGCCAGGCACCTGCAGGCTTTAAGGAAGACTCACCGGGGACCACCCTGGCCGCTGCCACTTACCAGCCGTCTGGGCTCGACACCATGACTGTACTTCTCTGACTCTGAGTGGGAGTATCAGTAAAATGGGGATCATAGTGTCTCATGGAATCGTGAGGATCAAGCCACATCATCCAATGGAAAGGACCTCGCAAATGATGGGCACCCCGCCATGTCAGTTGTCTCTCTGCCAGGTTTGTTAACGGTCTAGGTCAGGGGTGGGCAAACTTTTTGACTCGAGGGCCACAATGGGTTCTTACACTGGGCCGGAGGGCCGGAACAAAAGCAACCTGACCATGCTGGCACTCTCATCTTGGGCTGCTGGTGAAGGATCGAAGGGGAGAGCAAGAGAGCCCTCCGCTCTTTCGGCTCCGCGGGCCGGATAGAACAGCTGAAAGGGCTGGATCCGGCTCTCGGGCCATAGTTTGCCCACGGCTGGTCTAGGTTGATAAGTACGCTACATGTAATTATTACAAACCTCATTACTTAAATCAGACCTTGTAGCTGTTCAGGCAGGGCTGCGCAGAAGTTAATGATTTATTTTTGCACCAAGAAGAAAGGGTTTGCTAAGCAAATACCCCTGTCAACCAGGGTGGTGATAAGGAGAAAAGTCAAGCTACTTAAAGCTCCCAGAGACTCCTATTGGCAAATACAGAGAAAGGATTAATTAAAAGCCACCATGATCTAAGTCAATGAAAGGACGGAAGAGACAACCCCCTGAGTAGTTCTTGCCACCGGTCCGGGTGCAGTTGGTTTGTGTGTGACTTGCAGAGGCGTGCCTCCTTCAAACCGCTCTGTCTTTCAGCCATCTCGTTAATTGTTAAAATGTGCTTTCCTCTCCATGGAGCTGGACCCCTGAGTCTCTAACACTGAAAAAAAATGGAACATTCGGTCAAGGTAATGTGCTGTCAGTCATCACCAAAACCGTGGGGAAGACCTTCCTTCGCTTACACTAATCTGCACTCTCGTAAGGGCTCCCGGTTCCCATCTCTTCGTTAATTCATTGAACATTTATTGACAGCCAGTCCGTGACCTGGCTCTCACTTCTGGGATAAGAGGTTTCCTTCTGGCCTCAAGGCACTGAGCTAAAGCCCCCCTTCTCTGCTATTGCTTCTCCCTCTGCCTGGGAGTCCGGATCAGACCCTGCGCCCGCAGACACACGTTTACTGAGGTTGTTAATAGTGACATCACGAAGGACCGAGCAAGAGCGGATGAGTTGCCTTCCAGTAGCGAGTACAAGGGGTGACTCCCCCCTGTGGCAGGGCCAGCAGGCACTGGCGATCCCAGTAAGGACCAGGGGTCTGAGGGGCCACAGGCCTGTGCTCAGCTTCAGGCCTGAGGACACACCAGAGGCCACTGCCATGATTAAGACATTGTCAGGGACACACTTACTTGGATGTTTTATTGCTACCTGCACATTTTTTAATCAATATTTCTTTGCTTGTTGGGCATTTTACTAAGATTGGATTAAGGAAGGACAAGTGTGAGTTTGGTCAGGCTCTTTGCCTGCCTGTCCGGATGCTACAATTTTGATCTTTTCTTCACATTATCAAAGTATGTGTAACCTGAAAGCTATGGCAGGGCTGTTACTAGGCACCGAAGAACATAGCTGTTAGGAGCTCTGGCTCTGAGTCATCTGTCTGGGTTCCAGCCTCATGACTGCACTGAAGCACGGAGGAGTTCATTCACCCTCCCCAAACTATGGCTCCCCTGCTCTTAATACCTCAGAAACGTATTATAAAGGTTACTAAATGCAGCAGCGAACACAATATTTAATATGGGCCTTCAAATATATACTTATACATTGTGTTTATCTGTATTATTTGAATATATACATTATACAAAATAACATGATTTTGTATTTATATACTAAATATCTTATATAGGGTAACATGCAAGTTGACCCTAACAGTGGAACAACCAGTCGCTATGATGCGCACTGACCACTAGGTGGCAAATGCTCGATGCAGGAGCTGCCCCCTGGTGGTCAGTGCGTTTCCACAGGGGGAGCGCTGCTCAGCCAGAAGCCGGCTCATGGCTGGGCAGTGCAGTGGCAGCACTAGGGATGTCTGACTAACAGCTTAGGCCCAATCCAGCAGGGGGACATCCCCCGAGGGGTTCTGGACTGTGAGAGGGGGCAGGCCGGGCTGAGGGACACCCTGAGAGCATGAAGTTTTGTGCACTGGGCCTCTAGTATAAAATAACTGACTATATATGTGTGACTATGTTACATATATAATAAATGACTATATATGTCTATAAATAATATAAAATAAGTAGTACAAATTTATCATTACTACTCAGTCTCATGAGCCAATTGTTCTGATGTTCAAACATAAGGTCATCAGACGTGCTGCTTTTGGCGGGACAGTCCCAATCTTTCCAAAAATCAGGACTTTTTAAAAATGCCACGGGATGCGGGACAAATTGTTAAAAATCAGGACTGTTCCACCAAAAGCGGGACGTCTGGTCACCTCATTCAAACAGGAAAATGATGGGTTCTTGAAACAACTGCTCACTGAGTTCAATAAACTCTAGGATGGATTATTAAGCAAAAGGTTTATGAGCATTTTAGAAAAAGTTGCAGACCAGCAATGGGGATTCATAAATAGTTGTGTCAATGGTTAGAGCAGGAAGACACATTAGACTCAGGTCTATGGATTTCAGAAACTTTCTTTTAAGTCTTCCACAATGTCCTCCTGGAGAACTGAGAATTTTTGGGCCTAAGACTGGATCTCCAGTTATCTTTCCCAACATTTGCTATCACAACGTTGGTTTGTTTTTCTTTGTCACACTTACCACATCCCTAGTTATTTTTCTGATTCATCTGTTTTCTTATTATTTGTCCCCTCAAAGGAAAGTAAGCTCCCTACGGTCAGGATGCCCGTCTTGATCACATTTGCAACCCCGTGAACTGACACAGGACCTAGCCCCTAGCAGGCAATCATTAGATGAATAAAAATGAAGGAATTCGTGGCCCATTACAAAGGTGTGACTCAGAGTACTGGATTCTTAGAGGATCCAGAATGTCACAGAACTCGCATTAGAGTTCTCATTAGAATGCCACAGAACTTGCCTTGGTTACATTCATTTCAGAGTTTAATAATTTACAGGCAGACACTCATTAATCATAGATGTTGGACGATGTAGCGAATATGTCAAAACAAAATTTATCTTGATAAGCTAAAAGCTGAGTCAATAAGATTAGATGGATGAAGAAGAGAAAAATTAATATACTTACATTTAGATTAATGCATTCAGTTTCCCAGGCAGGATGTAAGGAACACTGAACTAGAGACAGGTTTCTATGGCAGTTTGTATGGAAGAGATGTGGAGTTGAGCTGACCTGATGCTAATCTGAGTCAGACACACTATGTCATGGTAGGTTTTTAAGGCAAACCTACCCTAGACCATGGTTGTCAACCTCACCTGCCTATTAGAACCTCCTGGGGAACCGGTTAACAAAGAAACAGATAAAAGCATACTGATGTCCAGGCCACACCTAAGAGATTTTGATTGAGTTTGTTTTGAGAAAGACCTACGTATAGTTCTGTTTCATTTTGCTTTTGTTTTGTGTTTTTTTTTGTTTTTTTGTCCCCAAGCAATTCTAATGGATAGGCAAGGTTAAGAACCTCTACTCTGGACTTGATCCTTGTTACTAACAACGTCTCTTCCATAATTGTTTCTAGCATTCTGCTTTCTGACCATTATCTTCCCTATTTCTAAATTACCCCCCACCCCCCTGCCCTCCCCCCACCGAGAGCCCCACTCCCCACCCCTGAGAGCCCCACTGCCACATTTTTTTGCTCACTAAGACCTCTGATCCACTGGCTTGACCAACTTTCAGCTGCTCCTCATGCCCATCATTTCCTCTCTCCCCTCCCTTGTCCATTCTAGTAACCCTTACTTTGCATGTTCCTTTAAACCCTTCACCTATTTCACCCCACAATGCCCAACCCTGGTTCAACCTGAGAGAGACTGGCTGTGGCTGGAGAAAACCAGGCAACCTTGCTGAGCGGTCTTGCTGAAAATCATGACTGAGAACCTAACTAGAAAGTGTCATCTGGGAATCCTACCCCTTACCCTTGTCATTTCACTCTCTCACTCCCCTAGATTTTTTATTTTTTACCCCTTTTCCTTTTTTCTTTTTCAAACCTCAAAACAACCCTCTCTGTGCTCTCAATGGATGATCCTGCCTCCCTCACTGCGATGAGGCAAGCGATCAGAAAAGACCGTCTGTAGATTCCTATTACAGAATCTCATCACCTACTTGGCTCAGGACCTACACACTCTTCCTTCCCTCTTATTGGTCGAGATGGATTATCTATCCCTGCTCCTCATTAAAGCCAGCATTCCCGGGCCCTGCACCCCATATTCTTTCTTGCTCAAGTCTGGGCTCCTGCAGTGGACCCCTAATTACTCCTGCTTCATCAATTTTCCTCTTTTCCAAATCATTTCCATCATCTTGCAAATTTGGTATGATTTCTTGCATCTCAGGGACAAGGACTCGTGTGACTCTACAAGCTATAGCCCAGTTTCTCCATTCAAAAGAGGTGTCTCTGCTTCCTCCCCTCCTCTCAGAATTTCATCCTCACTGCTCCACCAAAACCACCAATCAGTTCTCATTTATCACAGGGTTTTTTTGTTTGTTTGTTTGTTTTAAAAAAAACAGCATTAGACACCACTAATCATTTCTTCCTGTATTTTATTTTCCTTTACTCTTTTAACCACATGTTATCTGTTGTGGGCTTCAAACTCTTTAGTTTTATGCTAGATATTATCTGGCTGCTTAGTTTCATGGAAAGAGCACTTTAGTGTCATACTTAAACTCAATTTTAATTTTTGTGTTTATTGATATTGAGTTATGCTATTATGTCATTGTAATCCTGCTCCCCCCCCCCCATCAGTGCTTAGGGAATGTTTGCTAAATTTAGGGGTTACTGTGGAAACTGTGTTTTTATAACATTGTTCTGTCTCCTGTGTTGTCATTATATCTTAGTTGTCTGAAATTCTTTACCTACTTCTGTTTTTTTTAACCTTGTAGTTTTCACAACATTTTGTCTAATTACTAGTATTATTATTTTTATTCCTTTTGCCTCTTTGATGTAGAATCCACTCCTTTGTCTTAAGCTTCCTTAACTATCCCCACTTATCTCTCTAGTCCATCTGCCTCCACATCTCCTTTCTTCATTTTGGGATCTTTAATTCAAAACTTCTTTGACGGGCTTCTAGGTAATAGGAAACGAATAATACCACGTGATGGCTCTGCCTCTGGTAGGTGGGGAGCTTTGGACATGTTGTTTACCGTCTGGAGGCCTTGGTGTGACAGGCATTCATGGAGATGGCTCTAATGATTAAATTGGATAACTCCTATACAAAGGTTAGCTCAGTACCTGCACATGGTTAATGTTCAATAATAAAAAAAAATGTTTTATTGTGAGGACTTCCGAGCTGCATTCATCTTTTAATCAGCCCCTGTGGTCATAGAGAGCTTTGGATGTAATCAACAGAAATAAACGGAGACTCCTGGAGCCAGAAACAAATGTTTATTGGAAAGATATTAATAGCTTAAAGAACTGAGGGAAGAGCTGGCCAAACAGGACTTGGGGGAGATGGGAATCAGAACCATTGGGGGAATCTCAGAGGCAGGAACGTGTGAACCATCCCTCCGGACAGCACTGCGGTTTGGGTTTACGTGCCGGGTGCGGGGTGAGAATCAGCTGGCCCAGCTTGGGTTTGGGCCCTGCCCTGGGGTCAGGAGAGCAGATGTCTGGGATTGGCTGCCTCCCCAAAGCCACCTGGAGCCAGGTGCATGAGGACAGGATGCTAAGCAGACAAAATTACCCGTACTTCACAGACCTAATGCTAGCACAGTGGTCCTCAACCTTTTTTAATGCCATGACCCTATAATACAGTTCCTCATGTTGTGGTGACCGCCAACCATAAAATTATTTTCATTGCTACTTCATAACTGTAATTTTGCTTACTGGTATGAATCGTAATGTAAATATCTGTGTTTTCCGACGGTCTTAGGCGACCCTGCTAGCGGTTCCTCAACGCGACCCACAGGTTGAAAACCGCTGCTGAACGACCATCGGAAAACACAGATATTTACATTACGATTCATTAACAGTAGCAGAATTACAGTTATGAAGTAGCAATGAAAGTAGTTTTATGGTTGGGGGTCACCACAACATGAGGAACTGTATTAAAGGGTCGCGGCATTAGAAAGGTTGAGAACCACTGGGCTGGATACTCCCAAGGACCTGCCAAGAACATTGCCCTCGACTGGCTTTTCAATGACTTCATCAAAATTGAATTGCCTTTTGTGATTACCCAACATCATTTCCTCCTGTCTTTTGAGACACTCATCCCGTTTATTGAGTGAGTGACTTCTCTCATGCTTATTGACTCATACACTCAGTCAGCGAATACCTATTGAGCAGCTACTAGGCGTGATGATCTGCTCTGGGGGAGGTTTACCTCCGCGAACCAAAGAAGCCTTGTGTCTCTAAGCACTTACTTCCTGCAGAGAGGGACAGGCGACCAAGCACAAACAAACAAATATATGACATCAAGTGGCAATAGTTCTCCTGAGCGAGCACTCAGGAGGAAAACCAGGAGACGGGGACGAGGGAAGAGTGAGCAGGATGTGAGCATATTGGTCAGATTGGATATGTGTGGTTACATGAGTCTAGCTTTCTGTTCCCATCCTTTAAAAACCTGCTTTTAGCCCTGACTAGTTTGGCTCAGTGGATAGAGTGTTGGCCTGCGAACTGAAGGGTCCCAGGTTCCATTCCAGTCAAGAGCACATGCCTGGGTTGCAGGCTCGATCCCCAGTAGGGGGCATGCAGGAGGTAGCCGATCAATGACTCTCTTTCATCATTGATGTTTCTATCTCCTCCGTCTCCCTTCCACTCTGAAATCAATAAAAATATATTTTAAAAAATGTACTTTTAATTATAATCAAAATACAATTTTATATTAGTTTCAGGTATACACCATAGTGTTTTCATATCGATATGCCTCATAAAGTGGTAGCCGCCGTAAGTCTAGCAACCATCTGTCACCATGCATAATTATTATGATGTTATTGACTCTCTTCCCTGTGCTGTATATTACCTCCCTGAGTAAACTGTTAATGTTTGATTACTTTACTTGTTTATGTGTCTCTCATAAATGACTAGGCTGGCTTCCTTCCCGCCTGCAGGAGTGAGCACCTCAAAGGTGAATCCTGTTATTCTAGTCCTCCCCGCTGCCTCATGGTGGATGCTGAACAAATGTTTGTTGGATGAATGAGTAAACACATCCCTTATTGTGTGGCCCTTGGATGACTGTATTTGTCTCCCTCTGAGCCAGGCAGCCGTTTTCCCAAGAGGGACATTGCAGGTGGCCTGGACACGGGGGAGAATTCCGTGGGAGCTCTGCCCTTGTGGATTCTCTGTCAGTGTTGTTGACTGACCAATAGGCTAAGGAGGACATTTATAGAACTCCGATTTAGCCCGTTTCTCTTCCCTGTAATCGGGTTGGTTTCTTTGTGTTATTGCTGTTTTTATTCTGTCCTAACATGCTTCCTGCATGTAAGACCAGCTCTGGGAAGGGCATGAGGAAAAGATCCATTCCTCTCCACTTGAATCACGGCAACAGACAGAAGGAATCATAGCCCCTGAAGGGAGCTCAGAGCGGCATCCAGCCCAGGGGAGGTTGTGCTCTGAGTAACAGGGGCAGTAGCAGTGGTTCCGTCAGAGAAGCTGGAATCCTACTACATCTGCTCCCTCCACGCCTGCTGCCCATATTTGTTTATCAAACCAGATTAAAACGAAATGTAGAGAGCTATAGAGTTCTTGTCAGAAAGTGCTGCTCAGTGAAAATGCCAAGAGGAGAGAGCTAACATGGATCCTCAGTCAAGTACTGAACCGGAAACTAGAAAACAGGGCAACAGAATGCTTTCAGTTGTTCTTATTAAATATCTGTGTGAATCGGAGCAGTGTTGACTGCACCATATTCAGACATGGCTGCCACCCCACCTTCTTCATTCACGACTTTCACTGCAGCCCAATGAATGGGCTGGCCTCAGTGCAGCTCTATGGTTGCCGAGGGAGCTGTGTTTATAAATGGTCAGCTGTGTTGGGAGTATATTTAGCTTATGCTAAATGCCCCTGAGAGGATGAATATCATCTGTTTCCAGTTTAATTGTGTTTTGGAGGATGGTACATACCCTTCTCCCTCTCCCCCACCCCTCCACTCCTCCCTACCGAATAAGTATTCAGCCTTTTCCACTTCCTGAGGAAAGTTGGGATTGGATTCTGGGATTCAAATGGCCAGACTTATTAAACTAAAATGAAATCTAAAGAGCTATAGAGTTCTTGTCAGAATGTGCTGCTCAGTGAAAATGCCAAGTTTGGGGTGAAATCATAGAGAGTAGAAACCATTTCATTCATTATTGACATGAAGGGATGATGTGGCTGACCGATAGAATAATTATAAGTAGTGGTGAAATGGTATTGATAACTCTATGGCATCTTCATATAACATTTAAAACTCTTCAAAGCAGTTTTTAGACTTTCATACTATAAACCTTAAAATTTGATTCCCTAAATCAACAATGAAAAAACCCTAAAATATCACATTTCAAGTTGTGATAGGTTTATTTGTCAGCATACATTAACTATGAGATAGAGGAAAATATATAACTTTCCTTTCACAGATTTTTTTCCAGCTAAAAAATCATGCTTGGAAAGATTATATTTGATTAAGCCAAAATCTTTTCTAAATATCTATGGTTATAAAAATGTACAGGTTATTATGAGTAGGTCCTAGTTCTATTCAATTCTCTGTTAAATGCTTAGAGGAGTATGAATCCGTGATGGATGGACTAAGCTGCATTTTGCAGTGATTGGTCTATCCTCAAGTACCCAGAAATCGGTAGAATATTACATTTTTTTCCTAACATGTCAGTTGGAATACCTTTTTTTCTTCTTGAATTACTACAATTGATGTTTGTTCATAGAAAGGGAGGATATTTAAAAACCCAAACAATTGCACATTTCTTGATATTTTATTTCTAATAAAGCGACACTCTGATATTTAAGAATTCAGTGATATGAGTTGAGATTGTTTTCTTGATTAGATTGTCTGGACTGGTGTTCCCAGAGGCACCAAAAGGTACTTCTCTCAGAGAGAGGTTATAAATGCCAGAAACAGAGTCTAAGACCATCCCCTTCCCCATGCTCATTGACGTTGCCATTGATAGGTCAACCCTCCCCACCACGCACACACTTCCTGGAAGCCTTCTCAATCATACGTGCTGGGCAAGGCTCCTCCCAGACCAAAGATTCATCTCTTTCTTCTGACCTTGTGAATCAAACCAATACACTATTCCCATTCGCTGACCTATGTCATTGTGATTTCTTATTGTTGTACTAAGGCACTTGGTCTGCTAATTTTTTTTGGAAGGTCCCTTAGCTTTGGCACATCTTGAAGGCAGCTCGTGTGGTGCTTGCTCTGCACTGACAAAGGCCCACGTTCCTTACTGTTGGATCTGTGTCCTCTTCCAAGGAGTTTATAAATACCAGTAAGAAATCAATCCATATAGTTGGGTTTCATAAGTTTATAAAAAAGCCTTCCTTCTTTTTCAAGGTGTTACTGACAACTCAACTCAAGTCATACAAGTGGCGCTCTGCCCATTCACATATTTGCATTCACCCGGCTTGCTTTGCTGTTTTCTTTTAGATCACCTCCACTTTGGTCTCTTGGAGCCATCCACTCGTGACAGTCAAAAGTAAGTGTGCATTTTAATCTTTCTTTCAATTAGCTGTCAACGGAAATCGCAGTTTCGTTCAGTGGTTTTTCACAAGAGAGACTTTCATTCAAGTATTTGCATAATGAATGGGAGTTTCTTGGGCAGGGAAAGGTAGGAAAGCCCCTCTTTAATTCTTGTGGAAAGGAGAATGGGTAGAAGTGAAATAAATAAGGCACCGCCCGTCACCCTTGAGTATAACAAGGTATGTTTGCAGCCGCTGAGTGGGATGGTTTTTATTTTTAATTTCGTTCATTTATTTTTTATTTAAGTATACTTAGCACACCATCTTACATTGGTTATATTAGTTGCAGGTGTGTGATATAGTGATTCGACGTTTTTATACTTTACAGTGTGAGCACCCCACTAATTCAAGGCATCATCTATCACATATATACCAGCTTCATCCAGGCGCATTGCAACAGCCTCTTCCTTTATTTCAAATTGGGCCACAGCCCAAGAAGTATCTTCAGTGACACCAGTTTTATGCTCTGTGAGGTCCTCACCACTGTGAGGCAACGTGCTATAATGGTTAGTGCCCAAATCCGGAGATGCTTGGGACCAATTCCTGGCCTTCCACTTCTAGCTGCATGATTTGGGGGCATGTCAAAACCTCTCAGTGCCGCCAAAACCGGTTTGGCTCAGTGGATAGAGCGTCAGCCTGTGGACTGAAAGGTCCCAGGTTCCAATTCGGTCAAGGGCATGTACTTTGGTTGCGGGCACATCCCCAGTAAGGGGTGTGCAAGAGGCAGCTGATTGGTGATTCTCTCTCATCGATGTTTCTATCTCTCTAGCCCTCTCTCTTCCTTTCTGTAAAAAAAAAATCAACAAAATATATTAAAAAACAACAAACAAACAGTCAGACAAAAAACCTCTCAGTGCCTCTGTTTTTCTGTCTACAAAATGGGGCTAATAGTAGTTGTTATGAAGTTATTACAAGGATTAGATGAGTTAATATTTTCAAAACTAGAGGCCCAGTGCATGAAAATTCATGCATGGTTGGGGGGGGGTTTTCTCTCAGCCCACTCTGCACCCTCTCCAATCTGGGACCCCTTGAGGAATGTCCAACTAAATGGGCAGTCAGACGTCCCTCTCACAATCCAGGACTGCTGGCTCCCAACTGCTCACCTGCCTGCCTCCCTGATTGCCCCTAACTGCTTCTGCCTACCAGCCTGATCACCCCCTAACCACTCCTCTGCCAGCCCGATTGATGTGTAATTGCTCCCCTGCCAGCCTGTTTGCCCCCAACTTCCCTCATCTGCCGGCCTGGTCACCCATAACTGCCCTCCCCTGCAGGCCTGGTCTCTCCCAACTGCCCTCCCCTGCTGGTCATCTTGTGTCCACATGGGGGCAGAATCTTTGACCACATGGGGGAAGCTATCTTGATCTTGTGTGTTGGAGTGATGGTCAATCTGCATATTACTCTTTTATTAGATAGGATAGAGGCCCGTTGCACAGGAGGGGGCCAGCTGGTTTGCCCTGAAGGGTGTCCCAGATCAGGGTGGGGGTTCCCTTGGGGCGTGGGGCAGCCTGTGGTGATTTGCAGGGCAGCCACGCCCCCTGGCGACCTGTGGTGATTTGCAGGCCAGCCATGCCCCCTGGCGACCCAAGCAGAGGCCTGATATCTGGAATTTATTTACCTTCTACAATTGAAACTTTGTAGCCTCAAAGTTTAAAAATACTCTTCCTCAAAGTTATCAAATGAGAGCTCTGATTATTTGAAGAAGAAGAAATCAGAGAAAAATATTTGGAGATAGCTCATAAATACATCACCTGACTAGGGCCTTTTCTTTTTAGCAATGAAAAAAATTGCACAGAAATGCAAATTTCTGCTTTTCATGACAATTTTTTTTTTCATTTTTGAGATTGTTGAATTTTTTAAATACTTACATTTTAAAATTTTGTCTACTAATAGTTATTAATAGGATGATAATATCTAGGTTGTATTTCTTGCATTTTTAAAGATGTTGATAAATCTATCTTAAATATTCATCTTCACCAATTTCTTTTTATGGATTCTGAATGCTTTTCTTATAAAATATTAAATGCAAAAAATACTGGTCCTGTCCTTTTGCTCCAGTATTGGAGTCATCTCCCAGATTCTTATGAGTTCAATTTTTTTTTTCTTCCCTTTTCTTTCTGATTGCTTCTTTGAACACCAGAATGTCCCGGAAATCCTGACACTTAGGCGTTGGATCTTCATTAGCCCAGTTGCTGTGTGCATCTGGAAGTGAAGCACAAGCATCCTTTGTCAGACCAAATCTGTGCCTAATTGTGGGCCGGGATAACGCGGTCACTGTCTCTGCGTCTCCATGGAGGTTACTACAAACCCATCAGCACACCAGACCGCAGGCCTTTGCCATTCAGGTCTCAGGCGCACAGCCACCTGGGAGAAAACGGGCCACTTGTGGGAACGTAGCTCATTAGCAGCCAAACGTTGAAATGACATAGACTCGGGGAATAGAATTCAATTAGGCAACGAGGAGGAAGGGTTTCTTGTGGGTCCTCCTCCCTCGCCTTCCACCTCCCTTCCCTCCCTCCACGTGATTTTCTTCTTTCTGCCCACTCGTGACTAAGCCTGAGGCTGCAGTCGCCGGTCTCCCTTGCGCCAACGGGCACAAAGGGTGGCTATAAGCGATGGTGAGAACATAATCACCTGTAGCCGTGGTGAAATAACTCATTTAGCAAATAAAAGGTCACAGCTTGCTTGCTTCCTTCCTTTCCTCCTCGCGGTTGTTTTCTTTTGTACGGGTTAAATAAAGGGATCCTTTATGAAAATACAAAGTACGTTAGAGCAAATAGGAATAACCTTTCCTGCTTGAGAAGGAGTATTAAGGGGAGGCCCGGAAGAGGAGCCTTTGTCTCTGGTTGGAAGGTCACAGGATAAAGCGGTTCTTTATCAGAACCGAATCCATCCAGTGGAAAGTCTTGGACTTCTCCAAGGGTGCTGGCCCAGGCTGGTCATCAGAGCTCTCTCCCACAGAGAGAGCTGAGTGAGGGGTTTACATTTGCCTAATTGGCTTCGTCACATCTACCGGCCATGTGTCTTAATAGATAAAGCTGGTACTTCCACCCGTCTCTGAGATTCTGGGCTTGTTACTGCATGCGTTTGTTTCTGCACCGTCCTAGTGTCATTTTGCATCATGCTGATTAGATCCAAATGCGGGGTTCCTTGTGTGGGAGTGCTTTGGTAGTGGTAGGTTGTAGTCATGTCGGTCTGCCCTTGGTACGGCAGATATTCACCAGCCTTCTCATGCCATCTCTCTCTTGGGTACTATTCTTGGGGCCCTGTGCCCCCAGTGGAGTGACACCACCTCCTGTCCCCTCCCTTCCCCACCCCACACACACGGAGCTCTCCTTTTCCTGAGTTTTCAATTATACCTCTGTTTTGTGTGTGTTCATTCCTGTCTTATTCACTCCAGAGAGGCTATAAGCTCTTTGAGGGCAAGGATTCTGTCTTTCGTCTTTTGTGGCCTCACAGTGCTCATGGCCCTCAGCACTCAGTGCCCACCTGCTACCACCCTCCATGCCTCCAATTCTCACACCCGATCTCAGATAAAGAGAATGATGTACCTTCCATTTGCCTCGCCCTGAGCTGGGGCCACAGGGGTGGGTCAGCCAAACAAAATGTTCACTCCTGTTTTCAGAACCTCCCACCCTCCTCTGTGGCCCTCCTGCCCACTCCCAGACCTCCCAGGCTCCTTCAGGCATCTCTCCTGGGACTCATTCTCTAAGGCCCTGACCCTCGCAGAGGTCTCAGCTGAGGCTGACTCCTCCCAGGGCAATCGTGTTCTAATGGAGCATCCTGATGATCAGAAAGACTCCAAGACCCACCCCCAATAAACAAATTCTAGGCACCATAATAGGCAGTGATGGAGATATGTCTAACTCATCCTTGCCCAGCCTTCCTTAAGTCACAACACACTGGTAGATGCCGACTCTGCTTGGTCACAGGTCCACCCTCCCTGCGGGTTATGAGAGAAATGCAAATGTTGATCTCTGTTCTTACAGTGCAAATCACGGACATGTGTCTACAGAGGCGGACTACTGCACTGTTCGAGAACCTTTCTTATCACACATCCTGGGTGCCAATCTCAGTGTTACTACTTAACAGCTGTGTGGCCATGCACACATTTCTTTTTTTCTTTTTTTGAGGCTCCTTTTCTTTATTTGTAACACCAGGATAGCAAAGCCCGTTTCAAGGATGTTCTAAAAACCCAATGAACTAAAGCATGGACCATTCTCGGCACATAATAAGCATGTATGACATGGGTGCCATTAATCATAACAAGTAGAGCTAGGAAGGATTATAGATCTAAACAAGGCAGTTTGGAGGTCTAAGGCAGTTACATAGAGCAAGGCAATGATGGAGATTGACAAGAATGCAGGAGACCTTACCGAAGCCGACTCCCTCACCTCATATGAGAGCATGTGTGCTGCCCAATATCTGTGCTGGCTTAGTCACAGGTACCTAATCCCCTGATCACGTGCCTTGCATTGTTGGTGTGGAAGCAGCCTGCTTGCACATTATCACCATAGGGCAGGCGGTAAAGGTGGCTTCACCCGTTCTCATAATGGTTTCCAAGTCTCTCTCTTCCACATGGACTGTGTAATCCTCGAAGCCAGGATCTGCAGTTCATTCCTGTTATCCCAGACCACTGTGGAGGGTCCATGCTCCATGCGTAATTACCGGTAGACTGATTGAAAGGGTAAAAGATGCTGGAATGTGCTGCATTGCATCTTCTACAACACAAGTTGTAGAAGATTTGTAAATCTTTGTAAAAAGATTTACAAAGATTCAATACAAATATGTGGACACATTTTCCCTGCGTTCAAGAACGTGATTCAATCCAATGAAAGATGGAGGATTTGTGGCTGTGGTTCTCTGTAACAACATTGTTTGTGGGGTCACAGAGGGAAAAAAGATGTGACTTACTTAGGAAAGTTGCAACAGCCTTGAAAATACTGGCTGTGGTGCATGAAAAAGGAAAAACAAACAAACAAATTAAAAAACCCCAACCATCCAACCCTGGAAGAGAAGTCTGTAAAATCAAGCCTGATGCTGAGAGGGATGAGTTGGCTTGGCACGGCTCATTGCAAATCCACTTGGCTCGTGATTTCACACTTCTCTGAGCTGCTGCCGTTCCATGATATCCAGAGATGAATGTGTTCCCATCTTATTGGCCTTCTCCAAAGCAATGATTTAAAAAAGGCTGCATGCCCAGCCAGCATGGCTCAGTGGTTGAGCATCGACCTATAAACCAGGAGGTCACAATTCAATTCCCAGTCATGGCACATGACCAGGTTGCAGGTTTGCTCCCCAGTGCTGGTTGTGCAGGAGGGAGCCAATCAATGATTCTCTCTCATCATTGATTTCCAATCCCTTTCTACCTCTCCCTTCCTTTCTGAAATTAATAAAAATATTTTTAAAATAAGAATAATAAAACAAATTTTAGAAGGCCAAGTGCTTCCTTTCTATTCTTGTTTACACCTTGCCATCCCGCTGTTTACAGGACTGGCCTCTCACACTCTGCCTGGGGTGGTTTCTATTCTTGTGTGGTTAGAATTGCCAAATGAGTCTTTGAGCTGCTCGGTTTTGAAGACGGGAAAGCCTCGCAGGCTGTGGAATCCCAACGTGGCATGCATCTTCACAGTGAAAGAGGCACGGAGCATTTATGAACTTGTGACCAGCTGTGAAACCGCACATTCAACTAATTCAATGCTTGAAAGTGCCCGCTGTGCATCTCATTACAGAGATATATCACCAGGCGTGATTTCTCAGATGAGTTGATGCCTCCTTGGAAGTTGCCTAGAGTCCCACGAAATGTGATTTCTTTCCAAAGGGGAGTGCTTGCCGTGTTTTTCCAGAGTGGATAGAGAGAGCATTGGCTCCTGGACTGAAGGATCCCAAGTTCAATTCCAGTCAAGGGCAAATACCTTGGTTGCAGGTTCGATCCCTGGCTCTGGTCGGGTGCATGTGAAAGGCAACCAATCAATGTGTGTGTGTTTCTCTCTGAATCTCCCCGTCC
Organism: Vespertilio murinus; assembly: GCA_963924515.1. Lineage (NCBI taxonomy): Eukaryota > Metazoa > Chordata > Mammalia > Chiroptera > Vespertilionidae > Vespertilio > Vespertilio murinus. The sequence continues at coordinate 11,504,756 of OZ004717.1, read as the reverse complement.
ACTCTAAAAAAATCAATGGAAAAATATTCTAGGGTGAGGATTTACACACACACACACACACACACACACACACACACGAGTTATAATGTGGAATCTAAAAAATAAAGTATAAAAAACAAAACACAAAACAACAAAGGGAGTGCTTGCCTTATCTCTCCAGCACTGGCTTGGAAATGGTGTCCCTATGCCTCCTTTCCCAATGCCCGTCTTATACCACCCTCCCACTCTCCCCCCTTGCCCAGCTCCTGCCTCCTGTCCTCACTTTGGTCTGATCTTTCCTTCCATCTGAATGGTCTCCTCTGGGCCTTGTGTTCGGGTGATGCACCTCCTGATCACAAAATCATGGTGGTGCCCGTGACAAGTGGGAACTGGAGATTGGAAATAGTTCCTTAGCTCCCGAAGCAAGGGACCCAGGAAGCTTGGGGGTGTTGAGCAGCAGTTGCTTTAGTTACAGTTGTTTTAATGATGGTTACAATGGCTCCTGGCAGAGGAGCGGCCCTGGGCAGAGTGGTTAAGCGGCCAAGGTAGACCTTCCTTTCTGGGCCTCTTCATGGCTTCCTCCTTCTAGGGGCTCTTAACCCCCCCTCCCACCCCCTCACCTGCTGGTAACGTCCTTTTCTGCTTCTGATGCCTGTTTCCTCCGACACTTCAGTCAAGGGCATGTACCTTGGTTGCGGGCACATCCCCAGTAAAGGGGTATGCAAGAGGCAGCTGATTGATGTTTCTCTCTCATAGATGTTTCTAACTCTCTATCCCTCTCCCTTCCTCTCTGTGAAAAATCAATAAAATATATATTTTTTAAAAAGATAAAATCAGCAGTGGCGATCCTGTCCCCACGCTGGGACGATGTCCACTGGGCGGGAGGAGAGGCCTGGAGAGAGCTTCCAGGCCCTGCCCCTTGCCTCCCCTCACTCCCTCTTGGATCTTGAGTTTGGTGTAAGTGTGATTTGTGACAAAGGAAAAGCCTGTGTCAAATGAAATTCAGATGTTGTTTCCAGTGAAGTGGCTGCAATGAAATTCAGTTTGGAAAGAACACATAAAACAAATGGTTCCTCGGACCCCGGGTTTAGGTTGGGAGTCGGCAAATTGTGACCCGCAGGCCAGCTGTGTGTTTCTTAGGTAAAGTGTTATGGGCACACAGGCCCACTTGTTTGTTTTTGTATCATCTTTTGCGACACAATTGAGTGCTTGCAACAGAGACCATATGTTCGGCAAAGCCCAAAATAGCCGCTATCTGGCCTGATGCAGACCCCTGATTTAGATGATTAAAGCACTCAGATGTTTTTGGATCATCGTGTGATACTGGCTGCGGTTTAGAATATAGAGCTATTTTCGGACTTATACAACAGAGCATCCGAGGACATATCAGAGGCCAGTATAACCTTCCATGCGTAAAGAGTGGGAGAAATGGGGACGGGATCAGGGTTCAGAAAGTAAATCGAGAGAGGCAGCAGCAGAGTGGGTGGGGTCTGTGAGTGTCTGCGCCCCTCGGAGTCCTGTCAGAGTTCAGCTGTGACCTGACATCACAGGACCTGGCATGTTTCTGAGCGCTTGGCATTGCCCATACTTGACAGAAAGCAAACAGCGGGTTTGTGCAAAAGTACAATCGTTTGCATTATCACATCGATGGTTTGTGGATTTAATTACTTAATCCTGTTAGTGTGAGTAATTTAGCACTGACTTCATTAACTCAGAAGGCACCCATTTGTGTAGAAAATGCGAGAGTTGCCCTCAAAGTAGTGTACCTGTGAGCATGAGTGTGAGCAAACGGAGGTGGGGAAGCCCGGACATTGTGTTCTGATGTGCCTTGAGCTTCCGGTGCATTGAGGAGAGGCCACAGGGAGAGAAAAGGAGCGACATCAACTCATGGAAGGCCCTAATGCTATCTAGGAAGCTTGAACCTCTACCAGGAGCCAGCTGGAAACTTCTTGATCAAGGAGATGGCATATCCATACTTGTGCTTCCATTCGGGTGTTCACTGAGTGTGGGATGGTGGAGGGTGGATGAGAGTGGAGGTAAGGGGATTCATCAGCAGACAGTTTCAGGAGCCTGGGATGGTTTGTAGTCCTACAGAGATGACATGGGCCTTGAGTTAGCAGTGTCCATGGAAATGGGGAAAGAGACGTTTAAAAGTGATGGTGAGGATAAAATCAACCAAGATTCTGCCACTTGATTAGTAAGGGCTCCTGGATTTGGAGTTGAGGTGATTGGGAGGCTGCAGAAGGTATTAATCATATTAATAGAAATGGAGAAGCCAGGTACAGAAGTAGGTTTGAGAGCTAAAAATAATAAGATCATGAATTGAAGACTTTGTAAAATACCTGGGGGAGAAGAGAGAAAAGAGAGAAGGAAGAATTGGTGCTAGAGATGAAGATTTAGGGATTATCTGAGAAAATATAATTATTGAAGCTGTGGGCAAAGATAAAATACAAGATGCTCAGTTAACACTGAACTTCAGATCAGCAGAGAATCATGTTTGAGGCTAAGAATGTCCCACATGACATTTAGGACATCCCTGTGCTAAAAAATTACTCATTGTTGATCTGAAGTTTAAATTTAACTGGGCGTTCTGTATTTTTATTTGCCAGATCTGGGCAACCCTAGACTGCGGGAATTTCTCATGATTATGATGTGGTCAGAAGGAGAGATAGCGAAGAGCCAGGACTGGAGAGAGAGGTTCCAGGAAAGCTAGGACACTGTACCATCATGGAATCTAAGGGCAGAGTGGGTTTCAGGATGGCTGAGCGGGAAGGTCAAGGTCATTGCACCTGGCAGCCTGGGAGCCATTAGGGACCTTGGAGGAGAGCAGATAGAGGTCTGGTTGCAACGGGTTAAGGAGTAAATAAAGTAAGGGAGATGGAAACCATTAGTGTAGACTCTTTTAGGAAGTATGGTGGAGAAGAGAGATGGGATGGTAAAGGCAACAAAACAGAAGGCCGGTTTGTAAGAAGAGAGGGACCAAACCCATGTCCCAGCTTTGGAGAGGAGCCTGGACAAGTGGCATCCTGACGCTGTGAGGGAACCAGGGGGACGGGGAGGGAGAGAGCTGTGGGTGACGGAGCGAGGGAGAATCAGGTCACAAATGGAGGCATCAACCCTCGCCTGGAGGATGCTCCCTCTTCCTCTGAGGAAGGAAGGAAAGGGGGAGGGGGGGGGGGGTAAAGATGTGGCGGCTTTCACTGTAGGGAGAGCAGGGACGGCTTTTTGTTTTTCACTTGCTGTCTGGCCATGATAGCGCGAGTGCGTTTATGGAGGGGGGCCTGGAGGAGCGGGGGGAGAAGAGCCAGACTCAGAATACCCCGTTTGCCGATCACACAGGACTGATCAAAGGGTGCCTCTGGTCCGTCCACATGGGGACCATTCCCATTCAGGTCCCTCCGTTGTATCTTCCTCCAGCTCTAGCGATCGGCATCGATTCATCACATAATTACATTGCTCACCCGGGAAGAGAAAATGACAGCAGCATAACTGTTTTGTGAAAGCGGGAGACTCAGGCCGAGGAAGGATCAGGGCCAGTTATCCGGGTCTCTCATCCTAGAGGGGGTAGCCGGGGCGCCCAGCGGACAGCGTTTGGGGGAGCACGTGGAACCCCTGGCCTGTGAGCTCCTGTCTACACCATGCAGAAGGTGTCCGGTGGCGTTAGTGGCTGTGCTGTGTCACACCCACATACCAGGGACTCACAGATGTGCAGGTGACACACGCTGAGCCTAGCCACCCTTGGCTCTGGCTCTCCGGAAGCTCAGGTCAGAGGACTGTTGTGCAGAGGGAGAGGATGAGGATGAGGCTGAGGAGCAGAGCAGCCCTGCAGCCTCTTAGCTGCTCTTTCTCATCTGCAGCACAGGGAGGGAGCCCTTGGCCAAGCAGCAGAAGCCCGAGAGGGACCGTTATTTCGGGGCGGGGGCGGGGGTGGGGAGGGGCGGTCTGCCTGGGGAATTAGCGCCTCCACCTCCAGAGAACATTAGCACATGCTTCCCCTTCCCCTCACCCTCTCTCTCCCTCTCCTCCTCGCCCCAACACAAAGACACAAATGAAATTCCTAAAAGTAGACTACTTCTGCTTAGTTATTTTTAGCATTCGCTGTTAGTATTTACCAAGCCTCTCCGTGATCACTTGGCCTCCCACCCACGTCTCTTCCTGCCTCTGCGGGCCGGGCTTGGGGTGGAAGGGGCCTGCATAGCCAACAGCTGGTGGCCGCTCACACACATCTCCCAGAGAGAGGAGACCGCGGGCCCTTCAAATCCATCGCCCTGCACGCAGCTCAGCTGGAAGAGAAGGAAGGTCTGCATCCCGCTGGCTTTGAAGGGCACGGGCAGACTTGGTGAAGGTGACCCCTTTGAAGTGCCTCGGTGGAGCTTCCTTAGGTCCAGGGCCCTGGTCAGGGAGCTGGGTTAGAGAACCCACACACCCACTGATGGCATCAACCAGGCAAAAACGGTTGGGAGGCCAAGCAAAGAAGCAGAAAGCCAGAGGGAGCAGATGCCGGAGGAGAGAAAAGAATAAAAATCCATGCATGACTCAGGGATCTGAAGTGAGGAGGCGGGTGAGGTGGAAAGGGCCACGGGAGGAAAGCTCCCTAGCACCGCAGTGAGTTTTGGCTGAATGCCGAAACACTGCTGCCTCCGGCCGCAGCCGCCCTGTCCCCTGGAGGCAGCGCCCAGAGCAGACACACTGCTCTGAGGAGAAGCTCTCCGGACAGGGTCTAACCAAGGGCTGCTGGATGGAAGGAGGCCAGTCCAGATTGAGTCGCGGTAGCTGCATGGCCATTGTACCCCTTGCCTGCTTATGAATGTATCCGTGTATGCGGAAGCAGAATAGAGTTGTTCCTTTTTTAAAAAATTATGTTTTGATTGATTTCAGAGACGAAGGGAGAGGGAGAGAGAGAAACATCAATGATGAGAATCATGGATTGGCTACCTCCTGCGTGCCTCCTACTGGGGATCGAGCCCATAGCCTTGGCATGTGCCCTTGACCAGAATCAAACCCGGGATCCTTCAGTCTGCAGGTTGACACTCTGTCCACTGAGCAAAAGCAGCTAGAGCAAGTTATTTCCTTTTGGATCTTAAAACAAAAAAAAAGTTTTGGCTTGATGTTTGTGTTCTTTTGGAGTTTTTTTTTTTTTTTTCAGTTTCATAGAAATGGAAAAATGCAGTAAATGAAATTTTAAAAAATTTCAATGAATGGTCTCAACCCAAGGAGGGAATATAGAAAAGAATCAGTGAATTTGTAGATAAAATAATAGAAATGGCCTAATTCAAAAAGAGAAAATAAGCTGAAAATGGGAAAATGTTAAAAAACAGAGCCTCAGGAGACTTATGGGGATGTAAAAATTGTCTAGAGTGTACATCATCAACATCGTAGAAGGACAGAGAGAGAGAGAGAATAAGGCTAAAAAAATATTTGAAGAAACAATGGCCAAAAGTTTTCCAAATCTGACAGAAGACAGACTTATAGTGTCAAGAAGTTGAGTGAAAACCCAAACAGGATTAACCCAAAGACACATAATAGTCAAACTTCCATAAACTAAAGAAAAAATCTTGAAAGTAACAAGAGAAAAATGAGACCTTATCTATTGGGATAAACAATTAGGATGAGAATGGATTTCTCATCAGAAAGGATGAAAGCCAGAGGAAGTGGTAGAATATTTTCTAAATGCTGAAAAAAGGAACTGTCAATCCAGAAAATATCCTTCAGAAAGAGAAAGAAAACATGACATTTTCAGCTGAAGGAAACCTAGAAATGTGTCACCAGCAGACTTATGTTAAAGAAATATCAGAAGAAAGTTCTCTAACCAAACAAGTGTTAAAAGAGGGAATCTTGGGACATTAGGAGGAAGAATGAGTAATACAAAGAGTAAAAAAGTGGTAGTAAATACAATAAACTTCTCCTGTATTCTAAATTTGATGATTGCAGCAAAAATTGTGTCTGATGTAACCGTCAATATATGCAGAGAAAATATTTAAGAAAATTATAAATGAGGGAGAGTAAAGGGATCTAAAGTGAGGTAAGGATTTTACTTTAGGTGGTATAATATCAACAATAATACACTCTTAAGTTATATATACTTAAGATAATATGGAAAGCAAACATTTAAAAAGCTATATAAAGACAAATAAAAAACACTAAATAGATAAAAATGAAATTCTAAAAAGTGTTCAATGAGGTTAGAAAATGAAAATAAAGAAGGAGAAAATAGAGAATAAACAGGAAATAAAAAGTAAAATGTCAGGCTTCAGCCCAAATGTATCAACAATTACATTAAGTGTAAATGGCCTAAGATGACAGAATATAAAACAGAGATTGGCACAGTGGATTTAAAAAATTGATTCAGGAGGAGCTCAGATTTCGCAGCGATCCGGTGGGTGAGTTCCCCTCGGCCCGGTAGTTCTGACTGAGTTCCACTCGGCGCAGCAACCCCCGCCCACCAGTTCTCGCGCACCAGCTCGCGCACAGCGCCAGGAGCACAGAGGCTGAAGGACTGGGCCTGGATTTGCAGGAAGCCCCAGGGTTTGCGATTGGAGGCGCGCCTGTCTGTGGACTGGGCTCCTAGGAGGGGGGATATCTGGGGAGCAGCACATCTGGATCTGAATCCAAGAAGTGTCCACAGAGATACAGGGGAGTGCAGCCAGCTCGGGACCGCCCCACCCCCAGCCCTCCATAGACCAGAGACACAGAGAGAGGGGGGGAAAAGATAGAAAGGCTTTAGAGTTCTGGAAGTCATCCAGAAACACTGCCACCCAGAGGCTAAAGCACATATGGTCTCTAGATCGGCCTAAAATCAGGACTTGTAATCAACACGGAGGAACAGTGAAACACAGGGATCTAAAAAATTGATTCAACCACATGCTATCTAAAAAATACTACCTTAAAATATAATAATATAGGAGGGTGAAAGTAAAAATATGGAAAAAGGTAAACACTAATCAAAAGTAAGCAGGAGTGGTTAAATTAAAGTCAGATAAAGACTCCAGAGCAAAGAAAATGACCACGGCCATAGAAAGTCATTATATAATGACAAAAGGCTTGATCCATGGAAATGACATAGCAAATATACATATTTTGTACATAAATACTAAATATATACCACGAAGCAGAGAAAAATATGTGGAACAAAAACTGATAAAATTGAAGGAACAGACTACTTCACAATTAGAGTTGAAAACTTCAACAAAACTCTCTCAATAATTAATAGAACAATTAGAAAGAAAACCAACAAGTACAGAGAGAAAAACAATAACACTCTCAATCAACCAGATCTAATTTAATTTATAGAATCCACCCAACGACAGTAGAAAATACATTATTTTTAAGCACCATAAGATATGTATACAAGCGCTTTGAATAGTTATAAAGGCAGTGTTTATTAAAAGACATTTCATTTTCAAAATTGCGCTATCCACTGCTAACGTGTATACATTTTTTGGGACACCCTGTGTATGCCAAGATAAACCATAAACCAAACCTCAACAATTTTTAAAAAAATTCTTCACTTGAGGATATGTTTAGAAAGACGAAGTGTGTGTGTGTGTTTGTGTGTATATGTGTGTGTGCATGTGTGCACGTGCACTTGCAGAGAGAGAGAGAGGGTGAGAGAGAGAAGGAAAGAGGAGGAGAGAGGAGAGAAGAGAGAAAAGAGAAACGTTTATCAGTTACCCCCTGTACTTGTGCCCCAGTAGCCTAGGTATGTTCTCCGGCCAGGGATTGAATCTGCAACCTTATGGTGTATGGGGCGACACTCCCGCCAACTGAGACTCCCAGTGAGGGCCAAACCTCAATAAATGTAAAAGAATTGAAACTGAGAGAACATTTTAACACTAAATACTTAGATTACAAAAGAGGAAAAGTCTCAAATCAATAATCTAAACTTTCTTCTCCAGAAACTAGTTTTTCAAGCAACTAGAGAAAAATGAACACAAAGCAAATATAAGGAGGACCTAATAAATATCAGAGATCAATAAAATTGAAAAGAGCAAAGGAATAGAGAAAAAAGATCAAGTAAAAAAACTGGCTCTTTGGAAAGGTCAACCATTAATAAACCTCCAGCAACACTGACCAAAGAAGACACAAATTACCAATATATGGAATAAAAAATGCAATGTCACTATACACTAGAAGACATCAGGAAAATAACAAGGGAGTACTTACAATCCACTCTACCCAACAAAGTTTCACAACTTATATGAAATACAACAATTTCCCAAAAAGGAACACCACAACCCATACAATATAAAATAGATTTTTTTTGGGGGGGGATATAGCCTTATAACTAAGGAAATTGAATTAATAATTTAGAAATTCTCCAAAGAGAAAATTGCAGACCCAGAGAGTTTTGCTGGAAAATGCTACCGAATATTTAAAGAAGAATTAACATTAATCTTTTAAGTCTCTCCCAGAAAATAGAAAGAGGATGGAATACTTCCCAATTCATTTTATAAAGCTATTCTGACACCAAAACAAGAAAAAGACAGTACAACATGAGATAACGAGAGACTAATGACTCTCATGAAGAGAGATGCAAAATTCCTTAACAAAACATTTGGCAATACATACAAATAATTATGTACCATAACAAAATGGGGTTTATTCTAGCAATTCAAAGCTCGTTCAATATGAAAAGCAATCAGTATAATCCACCATGTAAACAAGACTAAAAAATTGCAATCACACTAATTAAAGCAGAAACACTCATTTATAGTTTTTAAAAAAACCTATCAGAAAACCAGAAATAGAAACTTCCTAAAATTGATAAAGAATATGTACCAAACACTTGCATCTGTCAGCATACTGTAGAGTGAAAAAATGAATCATTTTCTCATAAGATCAGGAGCAAAACAAGGCTGTCCTCTCTCACCACTTGTACTCAGCACTGAACATCCTACATAGTGCAATAAAGTAAAAACAGAAAATAGAAGGCATTCCGACCAGGAAGGAAGAAACAAAACTGCTCTTCACAGAGACGTGAAGGTCTACTAGAAAAATTCAATGGAATTTACAAAAACAAAACACTTTTCTAGAACTGATAGGTGAGTTCAGCTAGGTTGCAAAATATATAATGAACATGGAAAAATCTACGTATTTCTGTATACTAGCAATGTACAGATGGATATTGAAATACAGCTCTAGCCAGTTAGGCTCAGTAGATAGAGCATCAGCCTGCAGACTGAAGGGTCCCAGGTTTGTTTCCAATCAATGGTATATGCCCAGATAGTGGGCTAGATCCACAGTACAGGGCGTGCAGGAGGCATTTGATCAATGATTCTCTCTCCCTTCCTCTCTAAAATAATATATATATATATATATATATATATATATATATATATATATATAAATGTATACATGGTATCACTTATAACTGCACAAAATATGAAATACTTAAGTGTAAATCTAACAAAACATACAGATTTGTATGTTGAAAATGATAAAATGCCTATGAAAGGAATCAAAGAAGATCTAAATAAGTGGAAAGACATACTATGTTCATAAATTGGAAGATTCAACATAGTAAAGACCTCAATTCTCCCCAAATTGATATTCAGGTTTAATGTAATTATTTTTTAAAATTCCAGCAAAGAATTTTGTAGTTCAAGACAAGATTATTGTAAAAACTTATATGTAAAGGGAAGAAGCTAGAATATCTAACACAATTGTTAAAAAAAAGAAAAACTGGGAGGAATCACCCTACCTGATTTCAAGATATATTATGAGGCTACAATAATCAAGACTGTGTGGAATTAGCAGAGGGATAGATTCAAAGATCAATGGAACTAAACAGAGAAACTGGAAATAGCCACATATATATATTAATCAACTGATTTTTAACAATTATCTAAGAGCAATTCAATGGAGGAAAGACTCCCCCGCCCCCCGCCCCCCAGAAAATGGTGCTGAAATAATTGGATAACCAGAGGCAAAATCAAACAAACAAAAACACCTTACACAACTCCAAATGAATTGTAGATTTAGACATAAAACTATAAAACTTTGAGGAGAAAATATTCAAGACCTGTGGCTGCATGAAGAGTTCTTCAAGCATAATACCAAGGCATGGCCTCTAAAAGGAAAAATAAATAAATTGGACTTGATCCAAATGAAAAATATTTGGTCTATGAAGGAACCTGTGAAGAGGATGAAAAGATAAGTTAAAGACTGATGGGAAATATTTGCAAAGCACATACTTGACAAAGGACTCGTAGCTACACTGTGTAAAGAACCTAAAACTCAACAGTTAGAAAAGAAACAATTCTATTTGAGAATAAGCAAATTAATGAAAAGAGATGTTCTACTGAAAAATGATATGGCTGTCAAATAAGCACATGAAAAGACATTTAACATCACAAGCCATTAGAGAAATGCAAATGAAGATCGCGATGAGCTATCTCTATCTCTACATACCCATTAGAACAACTAAAATTAAAAATAGCATTGATGCCATATGCTGACAAGAATGCAGAAAAACTGAATCACTCATACATTGATGGTTAAAATGGTTCAGCCACTCTGGGCAATAATTGGGCAGTTTTTAAAATATGGCTCAGCAATCATTCTCCTGTGATTTATCCCAGAGAAATGAAAAACTACATCCCCACGAAAGCCTATATGCAATTTCTCCTAGAAGCTTTAATTGTAATTAGAGGCCTGGTGCACAGATTCATGCATATTGAAAGGAAATTAATTAGAAGGAATATTTTAGAGGCGGGGGTGGAGAGATACTGCAGGAGGTTGGCTCTCGGGCTTGTCCAGCCCAGTCCCAAATGGCCGGACCCAAGCAGCAAGCTAACTTACCAGTCAGAGCTTCTGCCCCTGATGGTAAATGTGCGTCATAGCGACTGGTCAAATGGTTGAACAGTTGGACACTTGACTTTCATATATATAAGTAACCCCAATGAGTGATCAAACAAACAATGGTACATTCAAACCATGGAATACTGTTCAGCAATAAAATTGATGGACAAAACAACTCTGACGGACCTCAAGAGCATTATGCTGAGTAAAAAGAGAGCAAAACAAAAAAGACAAAAGAACCCCCACCAATATCAAAAGGTCACATATGGTATGGTTCAATTGATAAACATTCTAGAAAGGACAAAATTGTAAAGATGGAGAACAGAATAGTGTTTTTTAGGGATAAGGGGTGTGACTATACAATAGTAGCAGGAAGGAGTTTTGTGTGGTGAGGAACAGTTCTGTATTTCGATTATAGTGGTGGCCACACGAATCTTCATATGTGATAAAATGATTATAGAACTGTAAAAAAATGTAACACATGTGGGTTTGCTGAAACAAAACTATTCTTAGCTTTTGCTGTTCTTGATCTTTATTTATGTTTTACAAAAAAAAGCACTTATATGTAATTACCTGATACTTGCTTTTTTTTCATCCATTATTTTCCTAAGTTTCACCTACGTTGTTGCATGCAGCTGTGATTTATTGATTTTCCCTGTTGTCTAATATTTTATTGTATGTATATGACTCAATTTATTTGCTCTCCTGTTGGTGGACATTTGTGTTAAATATAGCTTTTTGCTGTTTTGAATAAAGCTGTTATAAACACTTTGTGCGTATCTCCCAGTGCAAACATACAAGAGTTTCTCCAGAAAATAGAGGTAGGAGTAGATTTGTTCAATGGGAGGATAGGGGAACATTCAACTTGGTAAGAGTCATAAAAGAAGGTTAAATTGTTCCCAAGTGTTTACATCAATTTACACTTCTCCCACTATCAATAATTTAATTTGCACTTTCCTGATTACAAATGTGGTTGTTCGTATTTTCATATGCTCATCTCACCATTTATATTTTTCTCCTCCGTGACAATGTGTCACATCTGTTGCTCATTTTTCTATTGTGTTGTCTTTTTTTAAAAAATGATTTGTAGCATTTATTTATATAATCTTTTGTTGACTTTTGCATGTTGCAAACCTGTCTCAGATATTGGCATACCTTTTGTTCTCTTTATTACGCGTTTGTAACAGACCTTAATATTACAGTGGGAAAATTTATCGGTCTTTCCTTTTATGATGAACACTTCTGTGCCTTAAGAATTCCTTTCCCCTTTGGAGGTCAAAAAAAGTTGTTTCATATTTTCTTCTTCAAGCTTTAGCATTTTGCTTTTCACAGCTAAGTCCTTAATCCCTCTGGAATTGATTTTTGGCTGTGACTCCTCATTGATTTTTGGCTCAGTCAATAACGCTAGCCTTCATGGGAGTTCTGTTGTCTTTTAATCCCAGCTCCCCTGCCATGTATGGTTCTATGCTTCCTCTGTCTCTTCAAATTGTGTTTTTCGCCTTCTGGTATGCCTGGTAATTTATTTCTGGATAGCCAGACATGCTGTCCTGGGTAAAAGGAATTGCTGTAAATAGATCTTCCGTGGTGGCGGATAACAAAATGGAAGGTCAAATGCAAGGCCACTTTATAGCACTTCGAAATATATTTCATAGACATTGTGGAAGTATTCTGAACTATGTTCCAAGAGGGCAGATCCAATGTTAATAGGAAGTTTGACTAAATGTGAAGACTTGGGTAACGGATATCTCTTGAGCCTCAGCTCATTCGTTCTCTTTCAGACATCTTCAAATAACCCCAGAGCTAGTGTTTTCCCGGGTACACACCGCCAACACCAATCCTCAGATTCAGATTCTTGCTGAACATTGTTGTTGTGGACATTTGTTGATTTTTCTCCTCAGTCTTCCCTTCTCCCCTTTCCCTCACAGTATCTGGAATGTCTCTCCGTGTGATTTTTCTTTGGAATGATTCTCCCCTCACTTGCAGGGATAAACCGAACTTAAAGTCATTCAGCGAAGTATGGTGACAGGTTCAGCAAGGGGCAATCTGAGTGACCTTGGTCAGAACTGGGGCAGCCAGCAGGCTCCCCCTGTCCCCTTGGAAGACGGATGCATGGTCTTCAACTGCTGCCGCTGTTGGTTTTGAGCCATGAGGGGAGGCATCCGGAAGTTCAAGTCAGTCTACAGAGAACACCTGTGCCCAGAGAATGGCAGAGACTCAAATGATAGGATGACTCTGACTTCCCAAAACCAACCCTCCACAGTTCAAAGAACCAAAATGATTTTTTTTTGTTATTTATTTGTATGAGTGGGTTTGAGTTGGGTTTTCTATTATTTACATCCAAAAGATAGTTGAAAGATAGTTTCTATCTATGTTGCAGGGGGAAAAACACACACATACACACACACACACACACACACACACACACACTAGAGGGCCGTTGCAGGAAGATTCCTGCAAGAATAGGGCTTCCTGTGGCCTGAATGAAGCAGAGAAGGGAGTGAAGCCCGCTGAGACGGGATTCCCTCCTGTTGCCACCCCCCCCAACCACCACCACCATGCTTTCCCTCCTGCGCTTTCCCTCTTGCCACTGCCCCGGTGCTTTCTGCTTTCCACTTTCCACTTTCCCATCCTCTTCTTTGTATACTGTCTTCAGTCTTCACTGGTGCCTGCATATGCAAATTAACCACCATCTTTGTTGTGTTAATTCGCATACTCACTCTGATTGGCTGGTGAATGTAGTGGAGTGATGGTTAATTTGCATGTTTCTCTTTTGTTAGTGTAGATATTATTTTAACATGTTACTTATCATTTTAATGATGTATATATTAAAAATAACATTCCATATAATAAAGATGTCATACAAATGGTCATCTCACCATGAAGTGTAAAGACCAAATGCGTAAAGACAAGATCATGGATCATCTGATGGGTGGGGCAGTGAGCTACAAGCGGGTGGGCAGCAGAGAGCTACAAGAGGGGGCAGGGCAGCAAGCTATGGGTGGGGGGTGGGGGAGAGCTATAGGAGGGCAGGACATTGGGCGGAGAGCTACTGGAGGGCAGCAGCGAGCTACTGGCACACAGGTTCATGGGCTACTAGTAATATATTGTTACATATCGATCACATACATATGTATACATACATATGAATTTGTTATCAAGGTTATAGTCCTTCCAGGATTAAAGCCATAGGCTTGAAGGTTACTAAGAATGCTTATTTCCCCCCATTAAAAGTTGCCTAAACAGCAGCTGTCCAAAGGGCTTTAGACCGTGAAACGCTAGGACATGAGTCCTACTCTTTTCGTGACCGTACCTGCCACCCCCTGTGATACAAGACTCACCCCTGAGTACTTGGAGCCACAAAGACCAATTAGGCTGAACTATGTCAGTGTTCTTGTAGGTGTGTTTCCTGTTTCCTGTTGGCAAAGGCAACTTCAGAAGAATTAAAAGTAACAGCCTTACATAAACTGCTTTACCGAGCTGTCAGATCTTACAAGTGACAGTATCCGTTAATTATGCGCGATCTGGGTTGCAGGGCCACAGAGCGGCTGGTCAGAGGCTCAGCCGTGAACCCAGGAGGCTCCGGGACCCAGGCTCTGCGAGGCTGCGTACTGTGAGTCACTTTTTTAACCTCCCCGTTTCAATTGTGCAAAGTTATTTCATCCTAGTCGGGTTGCTGTGTGTTTCTTTGTTTTGGTGTTTGGTAAAAGGAAAGTGCTAGCTTATGTGTGTCCTTAAAGCTTCATCCTGAGGCGTACGCTTCCATTTTTAACTCTTGATTACATTTATGTTACTGGAAAGAAAACTATGTCCCCATTCTAATTTTATTTTATTTTTTTAAAAAATTCTGTTCTCTTCCATGGCGACTCTGGTTAAATAGAAACGTTATTGAAGTGTAAGAAATTTACTTAGAAACAAAACAGGATAGCTGATAATGAAGTAAAAACCTGTCTTGCTTCCTGAAAAAAAAAAAAAAAAAGCAATATGTGTGGGCCCCTCCTCCCTTTCCCAGGGTGCTCCTGGGTCTGGGGCATGTCAGCGGATCCTGGGCAGCCAGCAGGTGGGCTGTTTTCTCATTCGGAAAAGGTTCTTCTGAAATTCTACTCTGGTACAATTAGGGACGCAGCAGCCACAATAGTGAATTTCCTGTTCAGACAAGGACATTATTGCCTTCCTAATGTGTGGATGTGGGTCTCAGAAGCCAACTCATTGAATATTTAGGAAATTGGCTTTTCAGAGAGGGAAATCTGGCAGATGAATTTTGTGGATATTTTTTTCAAAATATGCTTGTGGCCGCAGATGGGAGCCAGCCAAGGTATGTAAGCAAGGCAGTATGCCTTAGGTAGTATTTACTTGGCCAAATAGTTTGATATGAGGAGCAAATGACAAAAATAAAATAAGTGTGGGCAAGAACCAAACCTCATTTTGTCTTTTACTGCTATGATAGGGGAGGGAGAGAGGTTGATGTAAAATGAAATGGACATGTACTTGACTCGGCCCACTTCCTTTATCCCCATCAAGCTCCTGGTTTATTAAGTCCTAGAGGCCTGGTGCACAAAATTCATGCAAGGGGCCCGGCCCTCGCAGCCCCAGCTTTGTCCAGAAGGCCGTCCGAAGGATGTCTGGGAGGTCGTTCGGCTGTCCGGTCTAATTAGCATACTACACTTTTTTTTTTTTAAAGTGACTCCATTTTATATATATATATATATATATATATATATATATATATATATATATTTTAATTGATATTTTACAGAGAGGAAGGGAGAGAGATAGAGAGCTAGAAACGTCAATGAGAGAGAAATACCGACAAGCTGCCTCCTGCACACCCCCTACCGGGGATGTGCCCGCAACCAATGTACATGCCCTTGACTGGAATCGAACCCAGGACCTTTCAGTACCACTGAGCCAAACCGGTTTTGGCAGCATACTACACTTTTATTCTAGATCAGAACACGGCTGGTCTGGAGGACACCAGAAAGTGAAAGCACAGAGTCCTTATTCCAAATTTGGTAGGCCAGTCCTCTTCATGGCATCTCTGGGACAGTGAAGAAATGTCTGAAGTTATGCTAAGCAAAATCTAAACGTCCGTGGTTGTTTTCTCACTCCTCATGACATTGAGAAGTCAGTCTCACCCCCAATGCACGTCTCCTGGAAGCCAGGAGAGAATTGTACAGGAAGCTGGTAGGGATCAGGCAGCCTGAGCGGCTGCTTCTTCTTGTCGTAATCCTCTGGTTGAACTACATAGGGATAGCGCAACCCTAGATAGGACAGTAGCCATTGCCTCAGTGCCCTGGATCTTTCTAACATCACAGTGAAGGACAATGAGACGATGCCGGAAGACAGGGAAGCCCAAGTATGACTCAGCGTAAGCACCTTTCCTGGGACCTGGAGGCGGAGGGAATCAGGGTTTGCTCCGGGCCCCCCGGGCCTTGCTGCTGCTCCTCAAGCATCCAGGTCTCTCCTCTGTGTCTGTGACCTCACGGACAGGGGGTTCCTCACTGGAGACCCCCAAGAAGCTCTCCTTCATCCCTGGTTTATGTGGAGCAAGGAGAGGCCGCAGCGGTTTGTGCAGGAGGGTGGGGTGAGAGATGGACAGCAAAGCTCCAGGCAGTGAACGAGTCCCTCCCCGTTGGGCTACTGCTGGCGGTGAAAGCCTTGAACGAGGCAGCGGCAGGCAGGGTGACCTCTGTAAGGGGGCCACACTTCCTCGCAGGGCTCTCCGAGAGGGTGGGCGTTATGCTAGGTTAGCAAACGCTGCCCCCACTTCTGGGGAGTTCTAGAACCTTACCCACGCAAGTGTTTTATCCACACACTCCCATAAAAATGGCCCAGCGACAGAGATCCTGATGACAACAGGTAGGGAAGGTATAATGCAACGAAACTATTTTAAAGCGAAGTACATAAATAAATGTCGGGTTTACAATTATTTCCAATTTCCAGTGGCTTAGTTGTCTTCCTGTAGCTCCCTTCGGCTAAAATCCTTTGGTCTGGATCCCCAAAATTCCCATACGCTTCCCCAAGGCTTCCTGTGCGACTGGCTTCTTAGTTACGGGACATTACATGGATTCCTATTTCTCTGCAGTTCTCTGCACTAGAGACGACCCTCTTGCTCCTCCTCTTAAACAGAATACTGTCTGAATCCTCTTAGCCCCCAAGTTCACTGCCCTTTATCAATGTCCCATAAAATCCCCTCTCTCAGAAACACCTACGTTGTCAACAGAGTGTCTTTCACTCGGGCTCAGTAATGGGAAGAGATTATTTCAGAGGCTGAGAGCGCAAGACACTAAATATCCAGAGGGTAATTAAAATAACGCTTCCAGATGTTTTCAAATGCAGACATGGAAACAGATACTCATTTTTCCAGACAATTGATTCCCTGACCACCATTTTTCCACCCAGTTATGTTCTTAAATGCCCAAACAGCTAATAAATTCAGCAGGGGGTAGGGGCGGGAGTGGGGGAAAGCACACTACTTTTTAATTAGTATGTAGAAAAAGAATCAAAAGCAGTTGGTTTCTCAGCCATTTTGCAGCAAGCTCTTTTAGTGTTACAGACCTCAGAGAATGATGATTTCAGTTAACCCAAACGTATCAAGTAAGCCCCCAACTTGAGTCCAAAGAGGAATGATACAGTAGAACATGGACTCTCATATTTGGTAGCAGATTATACTCTTAGAATAAAATAATTCACTTATTCATTCAATAAATATTGGTGGAGTGCTCGCTAATCTGACAGGCACGGTGCTAGATGAGGGGATGTTAGTGGGGAATGAGGCAGGCATGGCTTCTGCCTACAGGTGAGTGATATGAGGTGGGAAGGGACATTAATCAAATAACTACACAAATTATATTTTACAAATGCGGTAAGTACTATGATGAAAACCGAGCCAAACACGAGGAACTGTGAAACTGTGAAATACAGGCACTGCACCCAGTGGAGCGGTAATCAGGGAGGCCTTCCTGAAGGAATCTGGAGAGCTGGAGGGGTGAGGGGTGGAGAGGAGTGTGCTGGGCAGAGGCTCTGAGATAGAAGAGAGCGTGGAGCGTACCCCAGTTCAGTGGGGAGCCAGGGGGGCACGATGGGAGGGAAGCAGGAAAGGGGGCAGGGGCAGGCATGACAGGCTCAGGAGAGAATGGCTGCGTGGACATGTATAGTTAATAACATGCAGTGCATCCCACTGCCTCCTGTCATGAGTGTGAAATAAAAGACATCTGCAATTGTATAACGACTCTGCTATTTGGGATAATATTTCATTCATTCATTCATTCACTTACTCACTCACTCATTTAAACACAGATAAAATCCTTGGTCACATGGATCTTTACTTCCAGTGCAGCAAGCAGTTAATATGCAGTAAGCAGATATATAGCTGGTAGGTTTTTGTTTATGCGTAAGTGGTATGGGTTGGTTACTAGATAAAATTTAAAAAAATAATTTTAAATATGCATTGCCTGTAAGCAGTTAGTTCTACAAAGTTATATTCTCTAGCAGTGCTAGGACTGTGCTCAGCACTGGTCTTCTTCAGAGTATTAGTTCCCAGTCAAAGGCCTTGGATAAATCCCCGGAGAGGAAATCAGAGGGAACCTGTGGGATTTATATTTGTTCTTGTTGCTGAGGATCTAGTGGTGGTAACTGCTACTGACCCTGCATCTTACTGACTCCTCTTTGAGTGGTGGCAGAAGGTTGAGGGGACAACGTAAAAGCCAGTGAAAATAACTAAGATGAACACTGACTGAGCAGAATCTAAGGCAGGGTTGGGCAAACTTTTTGACTCGAGGGCCACAATGGGTTCTTAAACTGGACCGGAGGGCCGGAACAAAAGCAACCTGGCCATGCTGGCACTCTCATCTTGGGCTGCTGGTGAAGGAGCGGAGGGGAGAGCGAGAGAACCCTCCGCTCTTTCAGCTCCGCGGGCCGGATAGAACAGCCGAACGGGCCGTAGTTTGCCCACGGCTGATCTAAAGGATAGTATTTTGTCTTCCTACATTTTACATATCTATTGTCTCTAAAAAAAGTTCACATTTTACAATCAAGGAGCACATTTAAGCGGAAGTATTTCTTTGCCAGATTCTCAAAAGCTGTTCTGTAATTGATGGTGCATCTTAAAATCATGACTTACAACTCCACAGATAAGACATGTCTGTGGAATCTTGTTTGAGTCTCCAGTCATGCCTGTCTTTTCTGAGGATCTGCTTAAAGATGTCCTGATGACAGTGTTTGCATCCCTGTACATTAAGCATTTCCACGAATGCGGTTAAACCCTGGCTCCTGTGAGGGTCACCTTCAGGTCTCACTTGCAGAAATCAGGGGGGTAGATCATTGTATCAAAAGGAGGCATATGTCCCTTCTGATTGGTGTTTCTAGTTCCTTGGGATATATTCCTAGAAAGTGGGGTCACTGGGTCAAACGGGAGTTCCATTTTTAGTGTCTTGAGGGACCTCCCTCCTGTTCTTCACAGTGGTGCTCCCGTCTGCATTCCCACCTGCAGTGCGAGAGGGTTCCTTCCAGAAGCTTCCTTGTTTCTGACTTTCAGATGATATGAGCCAATGTTATTTTCATATATGCCTAGAGGGATGATGGGAATGTTTTAGTGTGATCCTGGAGTACAGGGTTTCTCAACTGCAGCCCGTTGGACCAGATCATTCCAGTGTGAGGATGACTGCTGTATGACACCATCAAAATAATAGCTTTTTAAAAATGTCCTCTGCAGTGCAGAAGGGTTAGTATGCCCACAGCCATCTCTAGCCATTGTCCACTGTTTCCTGGGAGAGGCACAGTCACTCTCCGCGGAGAACCACGGCTTTGGCACATCACGATCAGCGAGTGACTCACAGGCCGTGTTTTAGCTTTGTGCTATAGTCATAGCATTGCAAACACGACCGATTCTAAATGCATAGCTTTCAGATTAATAGGATCATGTCTTTATAACTCTCTAGTTCTTACACCACAGTTTCAAAAAGTATGAAACCAGAATTAGAAGACTGAATAATTAGATTTTTGTGGAGCAAATGTGTGCAATCCTAATGTGGTAATAATCCTCCCCCCGCCCTCCCCCCCCACCCTTCTGGGGGAGAGAGCAGGCCACTGGAGAGCCTTATTTTATGTGTTAAAACTACATAAAAATTTTACCCTCAAGATTTAAAACTTACTTAGTGGCTTATCTATTGTTTTTAAAGGAATATTTATGGGAATCATTATGCTGCTGAACATTCCAAGTCAGTCAGTTGCAAGGATTAATAGCCTTTTGATGACACACAGGAACTTGAAATGAAGCAAGCACATCTAGAATGAGTTCAAGTCTATAGTTTACAGGGAGCTGAGAACAACAGCGGAAAAAAAAATGCCACTCACGTGGCCTTTGGTGATGGTACTTGACATTGCGGTGTCAGTTTCTGTAATAGTGTATTACTGTAGGGTTCCTAATCTCTGTGATTTAGTCAGAGTCTCAGAAAACAGGAAGGATGTGTGTCCTCCTGCCACTGTGAAGCTAAGAAGCAGCATTTCCAAATCGCTGTCATCACCCAGGATTGGACCTTTTCAAGTGGCATTTGCTATGCTGTGGTGCCCAGGCAGATTCAAGGTGACACAAGTTTACTTAGACATATGACTATACTGGGTGACACCATGAAAATAACGTTTTAAAAATTCGTTTTTGCTATTATTACTTACTTCACCTAAATACATCCTGCCTCACAGGGATGCCTATAGAGAACAACATACCAACGAGACCAATAGTCTTTGATAAAATAGAGCTTTCTTTTGCATCACTGTCACATTCAGGAATATTTGATAACTTACCATCTACACTAATAAAAGAGAAGCATGCAAATTGACCATTACTCCGCTACACCCACCAGCCAATCAGAGTGAGCATGCAAATTAACCCAACAAAGATGGCTGTTAATTTGCACATGCAGGAACGAAGACTGAAGGCAGTTTCGAAGGACGAGGGAGGGAAAGCAGAAAGCAGGGCAGCTGCGATGGGAGGGAAGCCTGGCTCGGCAGGCTTCGTTCCCTTCTCTGCTTCCTTCGCTCAGGCCATAGGAAGCCCTATTCTTGCAGAATCTTTCTGCAAGTTCACGGGCCTCTAGCTGTAAATAAAGCTCTAATTCTCTTCCATGGCACTCAAAGTCCTCTACTAACCGGCTGCAGCTGACCTTTTCACGTTTACCGTATTTACCGGCGTATAAGACGATTTTTTGGCCCTGAAAAATATGCCTCCAAGTGGGGGGTAGTCTTATACGGCGAGTATATAACAAACTCTGTATTTTGAGTGGAAATGTTAGGGGTCGTCTTATACGCCCAGTCATCTTATACGCCGGCAAATACAGTATTTTCAGGGCCAAAAATCGTCTTATACGCCGGCAAATACGGTATTTCCTTGCTTCCATCTGCCCCATCTCATGCTCCAACTGCAATGAACGAGGTGGCCCAGGGCATCCTTTCACTCTTAGCCTTCCTACCTCTTCTCAGGCTGCTATCTCTGCTCCTTACATTCCAATCCACCCTTAAAAATCACTTCTTCTCTGTATTGTTCCAATTTTAGTATATGTTCAGAATATACACACCTCGATGGTCATTGTGGTATTATTTAGAGTAGCTAAGATTTGGAAGCAACCCAAGTGGCCCATCAGAAGATGAGTGGATACAGAAGTTTCCCAAATTATCTATTGGAAGGAGTAGATTTTTAAAAACATTTTCAAGTCATCACAGACCAATATGTACCCGCCAGTGCTGAGATCCCACCGTGGGAAATTTGTTTCACAAGTTTGGCAATCATTAGGGGAGGAGAGATGTGTCCACTTGATTACACATTCCACTTGGTCACACGTTGGATGTTGCAATAATGCCCAACTACTGTAACCATGCTGAACCAACTACTTGAAGTATCTGTACTTACCCTGTTGCTATCTGATAAGGAATAGTTCATGGGGTAGTGCTGTCCACAGACCACACTAACCAGCACCACCCCAGACTCTCAGCTTCAGGAGGACAGGACCTCAGTCCGCTGTTTTCATCATTATAATCCCAGCAGCTGGCATTGCCTGTGGCACCGTCAGCCCACTGATTACATGCAGTACCATCACACTACAGAGGGCAGCGCCTGTCTACAAAGTAGCTTGGATCATAATGTGATCCCTTTTGAGTGCCTACATGATCATCATACTTTATTGGCATCAGAAAAGAGGAATGAATGAGAATATCAAATTGATGTATTCTTGAAATATATGCCCTTGAGTATAAAGTGTACTGAAAGAAAATGTACCTTCAGCCTCCTAGTGCTGGTATGCCTTTATAAACAAAACTCATTGGATCAATAATTAATTTTCTTTCACTCGATAGTTGCAAAAATTCACTTCAATCACATTTAAGTGATACAAAGGGAGATTTTTTAAACATTTAAAACATGGGGCCTGTTAAATAGCAACATTGAGAAATGGTCTCAGAGAATGTGTTCCTAGTAGGAGGGGGGAAAAAAAAGCAACCCACACAAAAAGGCTATATTTAAACCTGAAATTAAATTTTTTTAATGCAACTCAAGGGGATACATTGTCACTCTTAAGCAGTCCAAAATTGTGTTTCTGAAAATGAGAATCACATGGAGTTAGTTTAACATCTACCACTGTAATATCTACTGGGAAAAGCACCTGAGACCCGAGGAACATTTTTCAAAGTTTAAAATGTAGCAGATTCTAAATAAATTATGTGAGAATGCTATTTGAACACAGCTCCCTAACTTTCAGTGCTGCCAGAGTCTTTCTGAAGGGTAGAAGTAGCTGCATTTGAATGGTCATATTTTTTTCATTGAATATTTCATTATATTAAAGTTAGCAGCCAAGAAAAACAAGGACATTTACTATACATGTTTTTCCTACCCTTATTAGCCACTTACTTTTCCATGGAACATTTGTTATTTCTGGGAAACATATGGCATAGGACCAAAACCATAATTAGTAACAGTTTGATGTTATAGGAATTCAAAATTTGTCTATTTCTAGCTTCATTAGATCAGTGGCTCCCTGTGAAATATAAAAGCAGTGAATACAGATCCTATGGGTGCATTCTGGAGTTGGCTGTCTTTCCCTTCATAAACCGAGGTGTTTGCTTATTTTAATTGAAAGAAGAGGTGGTTGAAGACTCTGGCAAGTACTTCTACAGCTCTGCCCCAGAAGCCAGACGGTACAGGAGGAGTCACTGTTCTAAGCACTTTACATATATCAAGTTATTTAAATCAACTTATTTAACCATTGCAATAGTAAGTGAGATGCAGAGGCACGAAGACATTAATTTGCCCCAAGCCACTTCAATGGGAAATACTGTTATTGAGATTCACTGTGTAGTCTGACTCCATCCAGACTCGATGCTCTGACTGACATACAGCAGTGTCTTCTGTGCAGCATTGCTTATCTAAAGAGTTGAAAAGTTTTGAAGTAGAATCCTGCTGAAAAGGTTATTTATTTATTGCAAATGACTTATGCATAATACTTACTGAGAAGCTTGGAAATACTGAGTTAGTGGGGAAATACTGGATGCTATGAATTCTGGGTAACTAGGGAATGCTGGGAAAAAGAGGCAAGAAATCATTAGTTGGCAGCTAACTCTGAGCAACTTCTAATATCTATAAACCAAAGGATTGTTGTGGGATCTGGGGCCACCTGCAGAGCAGTCACGCTCACCCAGGATCCCCCAAACCAGGGTCATCTTTGGATCAGGAGGATAAACATTTGTGGAATCATTTTACTCCAAATGTTGAAGTGTATTTAAAATTCACAATTTCCTAGCACTTGCTACTTAGACAAATACAAGGTTGGGGAAGGAGACATTTCATGGGAAGAATGTGTGCTTACTTATGAATTCATTTATTATGCTTAAGACTTGAGGGCGCTGTGGGGGAGTGGGTTAGCAGAGAGCCCATGGACTTCCCACTGAGTTCTAATACGCTTCCCCACCAGGGGACACAGGATAATCACGTCTGCTCTAGGTTGGAAGCCGTGGTTGCCGAGGCTGATTGTTCACAGAAATAAGAAAGCATCTTATCATTCTCTAGGGGAGTGCGTCCCACCCCGTGTAATTACGGAGTTAGGAAGGACAGGGAAATGAAACATCGCTTAGCAACATGCATCATGGTATTTACTCTTTTGAGCAGCAGGGGCAACGAGTGTGTCTTAGAAATGTCCTGGTGGGTATCTTCATTTCCCTTTCCTTCTCACCTGCCATTGCTTCTGTCCATTGCCATGGGGATAAGCAGGGCGCTTAGGCTGTGCTGTGGTGGGTGGGCGTAGTCATGCTCCCTTAAGTGCAGAGATAAGCCCAGGGAGCTGGCATTCGTCCAACCAAGAACCAGAAGGAAATCAGGCTGTCGGTAAGGAAACACAGTGAAAGATTCCTTCAGGTCCCATGTTGTATGGAGGGCTCTAAATTTCACCCCCGACAAGCATGAGATGGTGGTTATGTCACCCCCATGCGATCTGGGAACTTGCCGTCCTGCTCATCAGACTTCTCGTTCTGCTGGCTCTGGCCTTCCGGGCAGTGACTAGAGTCCATAGTAGCCAAAAGCGAATGCCATTTCTATTTCCTCCTAATGGAAGGGCAACACTTTCACTAATTACAGGCCCACACTCCCCTGTCCTTTCCACTTCACCACGGACGTTGGAGAGCAAGTTGATGTTGCATCGGTGAATTTGACTGGATGGATTTCTACCCAAAGCCCTCCTAGCTTATCCACCTTGGAATCCTAGCTGTGCCTCTGGGAATCCCTGTGGTCGACCATCTCCCGTCTCTGCCTCCACAGTCACCCTGGATCAGTCTCGTAAATCCTGGTGTTCTAACTTGACTCCTGCTTTCATGCAAAGCGATAAATCCCAGGGGCTGGGGCCATCTTGCAGGAAAGACTGTCTCTGAAAGGCTCCAACAGTCATGGAGGGACAGCGAGGCCAGCCTCCCCACATGAAAGCGACGGGGAAAGCATCGGTTCACCACTAGAACAAAGGCAGCCACTCTTCCTGGAGCCAGAGATGTCCCCCTTGCCACCGCCACCCCATGACTGATGTTTGCTCAGTCCCAAGACTGAGGAGGAGCTTTGGGGATTTGAATTAGTTAGTGGAGCGTTGGGTTCTTTATCCCTCCCGAGGAAGGTCCTAGGATGTGCACATCCTCCTCAGGATCAGTCTTCTGGTCTTTTCTCATCCTTGGCTTTGCTTTTGCTTTGTTGCGTCCTGGGTCACTAATTAATTACGGACCCAGTCCCTTCTGTGCACTTGCTAATTGGATGTTTTGGAAAATTGCGCCATGCTGGCTTAAATAATGAGGAGAGAATGAAAAGGCTGAGGGGTGCGAGGAAAGATTGAGAGACTTTGGCCATTGGGACTCCAGCAACTATCAATCACATATCTGTTTGCCCTCGTTACCAGGGGATACAGACCACTGGGGTCAGGGGTCGAGAAAAGACACAATGAAGTGATGAAAGCGACAGGGTCAGCAAGAAGGTCTATTGCTGTGGGAGGAAATCCTGTCTGAAGGCTGTATAGGCTGGGCAGCCCCAGCCATCTGGTACCTTTTGGTGAAGGAGACTCCCTGAAAACAGGGGGAAGGACCAGGACTTTGAGGTCCACACCACGAACATCTGGGTCTGGACTCTGTTATTTACTAACTGTGGGACCTGAAGCAAATGCCTGCCTCTGTGAGCACCCTGCTCGTCACCTGTGGGAGGAAAACAATAGTACTCGTCTCCTGGAACCGTGGTGAGCAGAAACTGGGGTCAAGTGGTGTCTAGACCACTTCCTGGCATGTCACCCTCTGAGCACTGGCTAGCCATTATGATTATGCAGTTATGTTGTCAACCTAATGACGTAATAATAATAATAAAGCTATTAGCAAAGGCCAGGTAGTTACCCTGACACGGCCCGGGAAGGGCTGGCTTTTAAGTATGCTGGGGGAGAATCATTATTCCCATTCCTTCCTTTCTACTCTCTTTTCCTGGCTCATCTCTCTCCCCTCCCCTTCACTCTTCCTGGTAGGAAGGGGAGAGGAATTTAAAAATTGGATAAGAAAAGTACAGCTGTTCAGCTGGGGCCTTTGGTGTTGGGCAGGAGGCCCCAAGACCACAGCTGGCCAACAGACAAACAAACAAACAAACAAGAACACCATCCTGGAAACCGTTCCCAAAGTGCATCCTGTCATCCGTACCACCACTTATTTATCGTTTAGACATTGGTGAGTTGCAATTACAGATTCTAGATTTTTCTTCCCCATTAGAATGTAAGCTCCAAGATACAAGAATTTTTGTGTCTTGTTTACTGCCAATTCTCTTGTTTCTAGGACTGTGCTATGCATATAGTATGTTTCTCGAGAGTGAATATTGGTTGGGGGAAAGGTGGAGTTCGGAGAGAGGAGGGAAGGGAGGAAGGGAGAGAGGGGAAGAGTAAGGGAAAGAGGAAGGACTTTACCCAACAGACTTGAGGCAATAAGTAAGTAAGTAAATAAATAAATAAATAAATAAATAAATACATGTATTCGAGGGGAGATCCTCCTGTCTAGTTTAATGGCTTGACAGAGGAAGCTGTAGGTATTCAAGTCAGTGAACATTTAATGAGCACCTCCTCTGTACCTGGCACTGCACCAAGTAATAGAAAATAAGTGACCTCCCAGCCCGTGTGGCTCAGCGGTTGAGCGTTGACCCAGAAACCAAGAGGTCAGTTGATCAGCCTCACAGACACTGCCTTCAACAAGGGATCAAGGTTAATATAATGACTGATAAGTCAAATGGAGAGCATCTACCCCCTGATACGATGCAATGAGGAGGGCTATTCACCTTGGTGGTATTCTTCTTCCCCGAATCCCAATCTAATCATGAGAAAGTATCAGGCAAACCCAAACCAGAGGCTTTTTAGCCTCTAAACTTGGTTTTACCAGAGTGCTTCTAACTGTAGATTTGATGGCAAGGTTATCCTTGGTTACAGCAGGATATAAATGTGATTTATTTCTTGAGAAACATTTCTACGTATTTTGGTCCCTGGTGTGAAATTGTGAATCTCAGCCTGGGTAACAGCTGCACTCCCACCCTCGGCCCTACGTTCAGGGCTTTGCAAGTGTGGCCAGAAGCTGACATCATGTCCTCTTCTTCCCAGTTCCAGTCATTCCCCTCAAGTGGTGTTTCCCAAGCTTTAGTCATTCATGCCCCATCTTCCTGATTTCTGCCATATTCACGTTCCATCTACTATTTTTTTACTTAATATCTTTCTTTAAACCACTTCCTTTCTATATTTTTCCCTTTAGGCAGGACTAGCTGTGAAATTGCAGATTTGGTGTGCCAGCTATATATTTTTTTCTAATGCACATTTCAATCAATACACAGCCCACGTCCACCATAATTATGCACTACCTAAACTTGTCTCCAGGAACACCTGTGGTGTGCCTGCATGCTTTGAGGAACACCTCCGTGAAGCTCAGGGGTAGTGCCCTACACATTTCACTGTCATCTGTGGCCCTCGCCCAGGGATCTCAGAGCTTGGGAAGAAATAGAAAGCCTTCCTCTCAATGAAAATACTGGGGATCCCATTCTAAGGCATTGGGGATTGTTCACTTTATTTGGTTTGGAATGAAGTACACAAATATCTAAGCCTTCCTTTGAGGGGAAAACCCAAAGGGAGATGGAAAGAGCTGGCTTAAAAAACAGGCATCCACAGAAGAAGAAAGGGCTGGAAAGAAAGAGCGATGAACTGTAGTGTGAAAAAGTAGCAGGGAAACATGGGGGTAGGGAGGAATTCTGGAGGAAAACACAGTTGACCAAAGAAACAGCATTAAATGTAAGAGACTTCGTAGAGGTCATTTCCTCCTCTTCTTTGACTTTTGGACTCTCATTCATGGTGTGAGAACTGATCGGATACACCCAAGGGTCAAAAAGGTGGTATTCTCCAATAAACTTCCGGCTCATGGGAGCATGCTCTAAACAGGTTAGCTTCTCCAAGACATACAGCTTTGGCATAAAAGATGGATTTAATAATATCAGACAGGAGTTAGGAAAGAGTTTAGACTTTCTCCAGCATCTGTTCACACTTGATAAAGAAAGAGAATGGCTTCAGCCTTTATCATAAGGCAGATCTGATTGATTCAAACCCCATATGTGTAAGGGTTATCACATTAAAAACAAACAAACAAAAAAAAAACACCTGAATTCCAGAGGATTAAAATATATCTGTTTAGGAACATCTCCCCGGCACACAGCTGAGGTGAAGGCCTGCAGATGGCCCTGCATGCATTGCGCTAGGCTTCTATAGAAGTTGATGAGTCCAAATATAATCACATTGTGCTAGGGGTGGGGAGATATTAGGAGCCAAGTGAGCTGCACAAAGGCCAATCAGGAAAAGTTTCCATGTGGTTTTGTATTTTTCCAGATCTTTCTATTTCAATATAGTGCTAAGAGGGCGTGCTGGTATGATTTCCATCCTTTCCAAATGAGGACAGGAACTGAGAGTCTCTGCGAAGACTGGGCATGGCCCATGCGTCCAAGAGCATAGATTCAGCCAAAAGACAAGAAGCTCTTTGTCACGATGGGCCAAGAATGCCATTGGCTACCCTTTCCTAAGATGAATTTAGGGAAATCCCAAGAATTAAATTGCACTCAAAGCACATGAAGTGCAGTCTCATCATCTATTGTTTTTTCCAAAACCTCAACTAAGATATTTATAATAAGGTTTGGGTTTCTTTCCAGATTTGAGAGAACACCCATTTGAAATTACATTTTCAGGTCAATTTCTACCAGATGTTCTTTAGATAACTTAAAACCACACTTTTTTTTCCTCTCCTTTTTTTCTTTGTGATCAGAGAGCATTGACCCTTGGAGATCACTTTATCGCTTTCCCTATTTATTTTCTCTTCTCTACTTTAGCTCCTTTTAGAGGCAGATCCATGGACAAAATATTATTTATTTAGTGAGGAGGAGAAGGAGGAGGAGGAGAAGGAGGAGGAGGAGGGAGGAGAAGAAGGAGGGAGGGAGGGAGGGGGAGAGAGAGAGAGAGAGAGAGAGAGAGAGAGAGAGAGAGAGAGAGAGAGAGATCTTTTGCACATGTCTTAATTTTTTAGAATTTTCAACACTCTGTGAAAATTTTGGCCAAGTCAGATCTTTGTGCAGAATCCATGAATGTGAGCAGCAGCCATGGTGAGATGGCCTTCCCTAGAAGAGCAGTCACTGCAGGTCTTGGGCCGCTGAGTTCATGTGCATCTGACAGCTCAGCTCGCTGCCCTTCACTGGTGATTTTGATTCTAGTTTTTTGTTTGTTTGTTTGTTTTATAAATTTTATACAAACAAAATGACTTGTGGTAAGTTTATATGCAACCAACTCAAAATTTAAGAAAATCTGCCAGGGTAAAATAGAAACCATGGGAAAATATGTTCTTATTAGGTATTTCTTCTGCCTGTCCTCCAAAACACTCAGTTTTAGCACTGTTTTCTAGTTGGGAAAAGTCATTGTTCTATCGGTCTGAACCATCGAACCCATCAGATTCCTGATGGGGAAATTTTTTTCTAAGTATATTAATTAGGGGGTGAAGGGCGGAGGCTGAGTTGAAAATATCAAGGTGTTTAATTGGTCCTCCCTTATTTTGGTGGATTAGCAGTGTGTCCCAACAGCCTGGAGTATTTTCTGTTTTTAATTTCCTCAATTTTTGAACTGTAGAATAACATATTGTGATGTCTCTTTCCTGGGAACATAAGACACAAGTAAATATTTAAGAAATTTGATACAGGGAAATTCTGTTCTAAGTTTGCCAAAAGAGATGCATGGCATCGAGCCCCAGTAAAGTGCTGTTCTTCCTTACATCTGGTTTATCGTGATTTGATGAAACCATCTTTGGGGCCCACTCCTGAATCATTTGGTAACTAACACATTAAGTGGGTGGACTTCTTAACACATTGCGGGCGGATCACGAGCATTCTCGTGTTTTCAGATTGCAGTGTTTTACATAAATGTTCAAGGCTCGCCTTAAAATTAAATCCCATTGCATTTTGAAGTTATTTATTACATGTTCTTACAAGCTAATATCTTTTTAAAGTATGATACTTAATAAAATGTGATGGTTTTTGTTTGTTGGGTTTTTTGTTTTGTTTTGTTTTTGTACTCATTCAATAGAAATTTCTCTGGCCATGGGTAAAGCTAGCAATAAAACTACTGGTGTGTAATGTGTTAAATACTGTTGTGCTAACAGTACCTGGCCTTCTGACCACTGCACAGACATGATCTATACAAATTAAAATACATGTGCAAACTTTGGTTTAAGTCTTCCACTGAAGCAGTACCTTTTGAGCCTATGCTGTGATGAATTGATATTTGAGGCTGCCCCAAACAAGTGCATAGATGAGAGCCTTCGCTTTCTCTTGCCCTCCTATCCCTGGCTCCTCCTGGGAGGCCTCCCATCTAAGCAAGTTGTATTCCTTTCCTGTAGCTGCTGTAGCAAATCATCACAAACTTAGTGGCTTAAAACAATGCCGGTTTGTTGTCTTGCCATTCTGAAAGTCAGAGTGTAAACTCCAGGTCTCAGCAGGACTGCATTGCTCTGGAGGCCCTAAGGAGATGACTCACTCATTCCCTTGCCTTTTTTAGCTTCTAGAGGCTGCCTCTATTTCTTGGCTTATGGTCCCTTTCTCTCCTTAGTCCAGCCTCTTGCTTTCAGCATCACGTTTCCTACTACTGACTCTGATCCTCCTGTCTCCCTCGTATAAAGCTCTAGTGATGACATTGGCCCCACCCAAATAATCTGGGATAACCTTTCATCCTAAAATCCTTAACTTCATCATTTCTGTTAAGACTCCTGTACCATGTGGACACCTTTGGGAGGCCTACCATATATGTGAACTCTCTAATTCAACTCCACCATCTACCCCTGCCCTCTTTGCCCCCTCCCCTACCCCTTCCCTCTCTCTCTCTCTCTCTCTCTCTCTCTCTCTCTCTCTCTCTCTCTCTCTTACACACACACACACACACACACACAGCCTTTTAGAACAGAAAAGACACTGCATGTCTGCCCTTGGAAGGGCCACCCCAGATAGATAGGGCCTCACACGGGTCATGGAAATGGCTAGAACTAAATGGACAGACATTTCACAATCTTGGGCACCAGAAACATAGTCTAAGTTTAGGAAAAGGTCAGTGCAAGCTCGATGTGGACCTGTGCCCTTGGCTCCTAGAGACCCATTAGGAGGAGAGCGGCCAAAAGAAGGCCAAAGTAGGGTGCATTAAGGCTAGAGGCTCAGAGCAGAAGCCAGGTGCTCACATCGACAAGAAGTATTGCCTCCAACAGCCAGTCAGGTGACAATCGGATGCATGGAGGTGAACTGTGGGAAAATGGAGACCATCTGTCCATTCTAAAGGAGGTTGCAGATCTAATCTCAGGGGAAAGAGCATAGCATTGCTATTTTCTCTCTCTCTCTCTCTCTCTCTCTCTCTCTCTCTCTCTCTCTCTCAACAAAACTAGAAATCCCCTTTTGTATTATTTTAAACATTATGAAAGAAAAAAAAGTACATGATGGCGACTATTCAGCCCTCCAATTTGCAAGTGATCTCTGGTTTAAAGGGATAAGCACAGAATCCCTAGGAATAGATAACACACATGGATGAGGGAACAATGAATGTCAGTGTTAAGGTCAAAGATGTTGCATTCATTAAATTGTCCAAAGCTGAACATTCATTCCTAAGCATGTGACATTCTCCAATAGGCTGATCCAATATTTGGCAGGAAGATTAAATGACAATATTAAGATAAATATTAATGAAAGCTAACAATATAGCCTAGCCTTCAATTTGATGTAAACTTTTTTTCCCATTATAAATTTCACAGAAAGTAACATCTATAAATTAAAACTTCAGAGTTAAAATCAATAGAATTCAGGTCCAAATCAAAAGCCATTGACCTCGTGTGTTAAATCTAAAGGAATCAAAGGCAAAGTTCAAAATTACTTCAGAAATTTCTAAGAAATTACATCATTTAGTCACTCAACAAATAATTATTATTAGGCTTCTATGATGTTTCAGGCACATGAATATTCCCCAAACCAAGCATTTAATCTTGTCAAATGCCATAGCAGAAATTCAATGGCTCTGAGTGAAGGAGGGTGGCTGGGGAAAATCTTGATCTCTGTTTCACTGTAGTCTAGTATGTCTGCCATACTGGAGATGATGATCAATGAATTCACACTTAATGGGATAAATGTCACATACATACATAACCCATAACCACCATCATCAGAAATAGAGGGGTGAGGGAGAGAGAGATAGAGTGAGAGAGGACTCATACTCTACAGGGATTAAGTCTGCTCTACCCTGATATGCATATGCTGAGAGCATACAGGAGTTCATGCTTCTTGCAGGCAGTTAGTACCCCAAAAAGAAAAGGAGGAAGTGATAAGGCTTCACATGAGCACATGCCTAGCTCTTATCCCCAAAGCACTGATTCAAGAAAACACTACTTCTCCCCTAGGTCAGTGAAGAAGGGAGGAGAGAGGCTAGAAATGTCCCCCTCCAACCCTCCGGGAACACTCACATAAATACACAGATCAAGGGAAAAGGATTTGAGTTCCATATCCCAAGCTCCAACAAACACAACAGGGAAGGAAATTCAAACTATTTTATTTGGTTGATTCTTGCATATAAATTTGATGGGCAGCAATGATAAATTTTCATTGGTTACAATGAAATGAGGAACAAGTGAGTTTTCATTATTTGAAATCTCTCTTATTCTGGAAAGTCAAGAAATTGTGGGTGTGCACAATTGTAGATGTACCAACCAATATGCAGATCTGTCACTGATCAGGGAGGAGGTAGAAGCTTCTGACTTCTTGTTCTGAGTTTTTAAGTCCCAGCTACTTTGGCTTCTATCCCTTTAACCAGCCGTTAATGATTCTATTTTGAATCTTGCATTCAGAGTAAAGATTGCAAGTATTCTTTGTTCTTCTAGGACAGTGGTCGGCAACCTTATTAGTCAACAGAGCCAAATATCAACAGCACAATGGTTGAAATTTCTTTTGAGAGCCGAAAACCGACTTCTGCGCATGGGCCACGAAGTTTCAATCGCACTGTATGTATGCGCCTGCACATGGTATTTTTTGGAAGAGCCACACTCAAGGGGCCAAAGAGCCGCAGTTTGCCGACCACTGTTCTAGGAAGTTAGAACAATCCTATCAAGTTATCCATGGTGTCGCTTTTCTTGTCAAATCTCTATATAGGGGCTGTTCCCTGTCACTTCACAAATGTCTTCTCTCACCTGGTGGCTCCCTTCTTCTCCATCAATGTTTGAGAGTCCAGTCTTCCATGCAGGTGTTCATAATGAATCCCACTGACCTAGTCAGCACTGCCATCCCAGCACCCTGACATGCACGGGCTCTTCTTGGTCATAGTCTTCGATTCTTGTTGGTTGTTGATATTCATGAAGAGTGAAAAGATGCCTCTTCACTCACTGTGTTGGCCTCTAGAAAGAGACTGGAGCTTAGAGTTGCCTTCACAGGTGACTTGAAGCAAAAAAAGCTTCTTGAAACTGTTTTCAGAATCACCACATGTTTAGGTGTGTATGTGATATTGATCCATTAATTGTAGACTGCCGCATGTGCATTAGAAACTTGATTAAAGTTAACTGAGATGATAAGCTTTCAAAAATATATAATCTGATTATACTGGTAGGGTGGCAATCAGTATTGTTCAGTTGTCTGTCCTGGTGAACCTCGGTGTCACCTCTGTCATCTCAGCATGCATTTCTGCTTTCCAGAGCACTTACTGGCTACCTGACATATGAATATGCACAGAATGATCAGGAATTGAATTTTCCATGGAGGAATGGGGACCTATCCTCTCAAGGCAGCATCCCTCCATTTGCAATCCCATATTATTTCACGAATAACAACCACAGAAAGAAATGCTAGCCTAACTCTTCCTGGCTGGTGAGAAACAGCAGAGGACAGAGGAAGCCTGGTTTTCTTTTCTTCTTTTTTCTTTTAAGTGAGAAACATGGTTTTAAAGACATTCTAAAAAGAGGGGGGGAAGAGATCCAATCTTTTTAAAAACTGAAAGCAAATCTTTGGCATAGACCTCGCTGACAAACGGAAGGAATCCTCACTCTGCAGTTCCAGAGCCTCTATCCAGACGGAGTGAATCAGCCCAGTTGGCGAAAGAAAAACTCAGAGTTGAGAAAAAGTAATCACGAGTGACAAATGTGCTTCGTTCTTCTCCCATGCCACCCTGAATGGAGGCTCTGGAGTGGGGTGTGGGAGCTGGATGGGGGTTCTTCTCCCATGCCACCCTGATGGGAGGCTCTGGAGTGGGGTGTGGGGAGCTGGTTGGCTGGTTGGGGGTTCTTCTCCCATGCCACCCTGATGGGAGGCTCTAGAGTGGGGTGTGGGGAGCTGGATGGGGGTTCTTCTCCCATGCCACCCTAATGGGAGGCTCTGGAGTGGGGTGTGGGTTCTTCTCCCATGCCACCCTGATGGGAGGCTCTGACGAGAGGCTCTGGAGTGGGGTGTGGGGAGCACGGGAGGGTGGAGAAGTAGTCTGCTGAGTCAGTCTGCTTGGCCTTGACCTCAGACCAGCGCTGAGCAGCTATCAGGACTGACAGACTTGGCTTTCCTCCCTGGACCTTCACTCTTTCTCCTCTGTGTGAGGAGTACAGGAGCGTCTGCCTCATTAGGTTGTTGTGAAGATTAAAGAGAAGTCTGTACCTGAGACACAGAAAATGCTTACTAAACATCTGTTATTCTCAATCCCTTCTTTAAAAGTATAAACTGCCAGAGAACGTGAGAAAACGTTTGGCGTTAGTCACATGGCCTTCGTCTCAGGGAGCCTGGAGCAAGGTGTGTGACCAGAGGTTGACTCTTCCCAAAATGCATAGCGGTTTTCTGTGTGTCCCTATTAAAGAAACTGAGTATTAGATTAAATACCAAGTGATTGAGCCCTAACTGGATTGGCTCAGTGGATAGAGTGTCAGCCTGGAGACTAAAGGGTCCCAGGTTCCATTCTGGTCAAGGGCATGTATCTTGGTTGCTGGGCACAGTAGGGGTGTAAAGGAGGTAACTGATCAATGTTTCTCCCTCATTGATGTTTCTAACTCTATTCCCCTCTCTTGGTTTCTATAAAAAATCAATCAAATATATATATATATATATATTTAAAAACAAGTGATAGCAACCAAATTAATGAGAAATGTGCAAAGCTGGACTTGGGTATTTGTCATTTTTCAAAAACGTTAGTCAAAATTGTGTTTCTTCTTCATTTGGCTATTAGAAATTAACCACTAGTTCTTGTGTTTGCTTGTAATTTGAATAGTTTACTTTTAGAAAAAAGCATAGCAACATGAAGCATATGCTAAACATTTTCAAACTTTTGTCGTAGACTTAGAAAGATCAAACCTAAAAAAGGCTTCCTGGTTCATAATTAAGAAAACGCTATTCACTTGAAACCAACTCACGAATGGCCTCAGAGGGGTAATTTGGTTAGGGGAAATCTAAGTCCCAGGAAATGTCACAATTAATTACTGTATAGCTATGCTCTAATTTATAATTACTATATAAATATGCTTTATAATAAACTATAGTATATAATTACTTATAGATATTCTTTAATTATGGTAGATATATACTTTAATTTACATAATAACTGTGTTCCTGACCAACTGTGGCTAAAACAAATTTTTATAATTTGATTCATCCCCCACATTAACTTACATTATAGCATCTATAACACGTCATCTTTGTTACTGTTTGCTTTTAATTTGTAGTCACTTCCAATTCTTTGTCAAATGCGGTAGTTTGAAACCTGCAAATGATTACTGGGTGTTATCAGGAAATGTACCAGTCTTGTTGACTATTTCAGAACAGCCTGGTCATGAATCCTTTTGCAAATGTAAGGGTTATTTCTGTAATGACACAATTTACAGAATTGTGTCACACAATTATTAGATCATAAGTGATTATAAGTTCTTATCCCCTCAATGCCTCTCTCCCGCTCAATCATGCCCTCACCCTCCCCCCCCCTATTGTCTGTGTCCATTGGCTTCACCTATATCTTATGAAATGAACACAAAAGCCTGATGTTGTCCTATCAAACATCCGGGACAATAGCTGTGCTAGCCCTGCATTTACGCATCAATAAACTATTGATCCATTGTTGGTCTCATGTCATAAGGAGTGAAGCATTGTGAAGAAGAAAATATTTACTGGAGAGACCGGGGCGATCAGAAAATGGCCAAATAAGAAGTAAAACATGAGGGGACATGGGAAGGCAGTAAGCGGGAGAGAAAAGGCTCTGGGCCATAGGAAAGTGAGGGAGGGAGCTTCCGGTCTCACACACTTCAGAGTTCCAACTCTCCGCCAAAACACTTGTCCTGTGTCCTAGGTTGCAAGTAACCAAATTGTTTGAAAACATACTGGAAGTAGAGAGTCTCCAGCCTTGTCACTACAGAATCATTTGATCTGTTTTAAAAAGCCTGGTTGGCCCTAACTGGTTTGGCTCAGTGGGTAGAGCATCATCGGCCTGTGGACTGAAAGGTCCCAGGTTCGATTCCGGTCAAGGCATGCACCTTGATTGCGGGCACGTGCCCAGTAGGAGGTGTGCAGGAAGCAGCTGACCAATGTTTCTTTATCACCGATGTTTCTCTATCCCTCTCCCTTCCTCTCTGTAAAAAATCAGTAAAAATCTATTTTAAAAAAACAAACATATAGCATCAGAACCTACGTGAAGGGGTAACGACCTTCAGATGATGAAAACTGGGACCCAGGTGGGACACCAGTGAGGATACACACTCCCATCACAGGCTTGCGGCTTCTTAGCCCGGAGATTTAGGAAGCAGCAGGGAAAGGTCAGCGTGGTGAGAAACAGATGAGCTGTCAGAGAGGGTTGGAAGGATGGGAGAGAACAGTGCGGGGCCTGGCAACTTAAAAAATGTGCCAGCTACTCTGGCAAATGTTAACGCTCGTTAAATCCTAAGCCTGTGTCCGCGGGCGTTTTATATTTTTCTCTATACTAATATTTTGTAGTTTGACATTTAAGCAATGTAAACAAGAACCTTAGAATGTTGTCTCTGGATGATCAAGATAACACAGAAAGGGAAAATGGCAGTGAGTAAAATAATCATGGCCCTAAAACTGATGCAGGACAGAGATCGCTTAGGGGAGTGTGTGTGCGTGTGTGCGTGTGTGTGTGTGTGTGTGTGTGTGTGTGTGTGCCTTGTCCAGTCTGGCTCATTCATCTGACCCAGGGGGAAGCGGAGGCCCAGGCAGAGCTCAGGGGAGAGCCGGCTCAGGAAGAAGGGCTGTGACAGGCAGGCTTAGCAGGTGCTGAGCTGGGATGCTCTGCTTCTGACCCAACAGCAACCTGACCCCTGGACGAGAGGGAGCCTAGGGCTGCTTCCACGCTGGGATCTTGTCTAAATGTAAAGGAAAGGCTGACCCCGGCGGGACAGGTACGGGCTGACGAGCCGGCTCAGACCGGGCGGGCAAAGGACACACTCTCTCTTCAGACCGGCCCGGGAACGGCTGCTCAGGGGCAGCGGGCGCGCAGTCGTTTGCTCTACGAGGAAGCTGGAGGCCAGAGCCCACAATATTTATGTTGGCGTTTTCACTGTCGATATGAGGAAACGTCCTCGTTCATCCCAAACATGTCTGTTATTGGGGAGGCGCCTGAAACCAGGTGTTCCTTTAAAGCAATAAACATAGCCCATTTCTCATCTTTGGGGTTTGATGCCATTCCTGCCCAAGGCGGCCTGGTTCCGTGGGGCTATGTTAGATTTTATGTCCGCTTCAAGCAGGACTATAATTTCAATGGAATTGGTCACCCATGTATAGATGCGAAGATTTTACTGTTACAGAGAAGGAGTCGTTTCTGATCATCAAACCTTGCTATGTGCTGGCAAGAAGGAAAACTATTGTTGTATAAGCCAAGAGGGAAGGAATAAAGTGCCATGGATTTCTGATGGCAGAGGAGGAAATTAAAGGGCCCGGTCATGTGTGTGGGTCAAAACTCTCAGCCCTGGGCACAGGTCGGAGCCTGAAACAGGAGGTCTGGGATTTGTGGCCTGGAGAGAGGGGAGGAGGGGAGAGAAGAGAGAGAGGGGAAGAGGGGAGAGAGGGGAGGAGGGGAGGAGGGGTGAAGGAGAGGAGGGGAGAGAAGGGAGAGAGGAGGAGTGGGCCCCTTCTGGAGGAGGCAGAGAAAGAGGGTTTGCATTCCTTTGTTACAAGGTCAGCTGCATGTAAATGGCATCTAACATACCTTCAGTACAGGCAGCCCACAGAAGCCATTCAGCATGTGCTCCCTTCTCCCTCTCCTGCCTCCTTCCCGTGGGGGAGACGCACACTGGACACAGTCCAGTCGAAAGCCAGCGGGCGGCTGGGTGTGCCCAGGGGGGTTCCCTGTGTGGACGTAAGGAGGCTGTGTCTCTGTTCCGCAGAAAAGCCCCTTGCGGGTCAGGCCGTTGTGTGAGGACCAACCGGGCAGCAGGTGCCGAGCCCACGCTCTGGGTCACGGGAACGCGCATTTCCCGGCCAGACTCAGTGCCCGTGGGTTCACCTTGACACGATGAGCGTGGAGCCCCCCATGTCCTACGGTTGGCCATGTCGGTCTGGAAGATTCTCCATGAGGTCCGGGGGGTCCACGGCAGCAGCAGGCTCTCAGGCAGAAGGTGCTGGGGGCTTGGGCAGAGCGCCCTCAGGAGGCAATCTTGGGGTTCATGGGAAGGCAGTGGTGAGCCCGAGAAGCAAACAACCTGAAGGGAAAGCAAGTCTGGCCGTGCCCCGTTCCTCTTTACATGGAAGCGTAGAGGTAGAAGCAGGGGGCGGGGGACAGAGGGGCAATGATCTACTTTGGTTCCGAATACTCTTCGGTAGGACTCACCTATCAGACAGGACCCTCTGGTTTGCCACGGAACCGGAAGCGAACTTGAGAGTGGGTGCGTGCAAGGCGACTCTACTGGGCACAGGTGGATCTTCCTGAGCAGTGATGTCCCTTGTCACCGTGGCTTTGCAGCTTACACGCAGGGCTCCTTTGGTTCTCGGGGCGATCTTATGAGGAACTTCCCTCACCAGACAAGGGGGCCCTGAGATGGACAGCCCACCGCGCCTGGAGGTAAAACCAGAGCATCCATTGCTTGCAAAAAGAAAGTAGATATTAAAGTTTCTATTCCCCTCCCACCCCCTAAAATTAAGGAAGAAATTATGCCTTTCCAAAACTGAAAATATTGACTGAGCCAGACACATAGAGTTTGTCCATTAGACATCACAATGCCAGGGAGGTGTCCGGAGGATGGAGAGACTGACTTCCCACATCCAAGGGCCAGAGTGAGCTCTCCCCCCACCCCCACCCCTTCCCGCCGCCTCACCTCCCCATCGCTGGCCTGTTCACTGCCAGCCCATTGCTTCATGTCACCTTTCACTCAGCTCTAGTGAAGCGAATGGATAGATTTCGTTGTCTTCCTTCCTCTGACAGCGTGGACAAGCAACTTAATGTGATTCTAGCAAAGAAACCATGAAGGGGGTAGTACTGATGGTGCAAGCATAGGCCAAACCCAGAGAACAGCAGAGCCAGCGTTTCTGTTATTCTGTGTGCTCCTTATCCGACATACTGTGATCTTGCAAACTATAGAGTCTCACCCAAGTGATCAAGTTGCCGAAATCTTTCCAAGAAGGCGACTTGAAATGTGAATTATGGTCTCTGTCCCGGATGAGGAATGTAACCCAAGTACCCATTGTACCCTGAAATACAAGCTCCCGGACATTAGAAAGCCATCCTGCTGAGGCATTTATTTATTCGTAGACTATCCAGGACAGGGAGGAACCTGGGGGGGGGGGAAATCACCCCAGCAGGGGTGGCCAAAGACATACAGTTCCCAGCAGTACATTAAAAATGTGCCTGATTTGCTGATAGATGTTTAAAAACCTCTTTTCAGATACAGAAATGTCACTTAGCAACAAAAAAAACCCCACATATGATTGGGTCGATGCTTGTTTTTCCTGAAGTTGTCAAAAGTGGTTTGAAATAATACCTAAAAATACACAGTGACAAACAAAATGCCTTTCTTCGTTAGCTAATACTGTTTGAAATACAAACTAGAAATAGAAAATAGTGCCGAGTGTCTGGAGCGAGGACGAGAGCAGATGCGGCCATGCAGAATGCCTGCTGTTAGTAATTGTGGGAAACCCATGCATGTTGTCATGTGTCTCAGCTTAGAGGGTTTGCCGGAGTCTGCTTCAGTAATTCGGAGCCTAAGGAATGACTTCAGATGTGTGTGCGTGTGCACATGCCTGCACCACATGTGGGAAAATGTACAGAACATGATAGATCTTCAACAATTAAATTACTTGTTTAATTAAAACGTGTTTTCTGGAAAATGAAGGTAAATGTGACCACTGAGACAGAAATGGGGCCAGGTGGAAGTCATTCCCCCAATCATACACAGGAAAGCTTTCATAGCAACGCAGTCCATGCAAGAGCCACGGAATGTTACAGGCGGTCATCCCTACAGGTTAACGTTAAAAACCAAGGCCTTTAGAATATGGTGGCGCCTTTATAACATGGTGAAACAAGATGGCTAGGGACCCTGAAGAACTTTTGCGATGCCTAGAGGATCCTTGTAAGTTTTCTCCTGTCAAAATATTGAAGAAATTGTTAAACTTAAGATGAGTTATACGTTTTTCTTTTATAAAAAGATGCGACCTAAATATGCTCTTCTTTCCCGTGATCACAATTATGCTATCAAGAAACAAGGGTTTGGGAAGGCGGGAAATGGAACTGTATAAACTGTCATCAAGGATGAGGTGGGAAGGGGACATATCCACTGTGTAACTGACTCCTGAAAGGTGTGAGCAGGTGAATAAAGCCGTTTGCCTTCCCACAGGCCAACAGGTCAGGCCAGGCCCAGTGCCCTCTTCCTCTCTGCACTCCTATTCTACCTGTGTACACATCCACCCCTCCACCATCTCACGCATCCACCTGTCTGTTTATCTATCCATCCATCCATCCATCCATCCATCCTACAAATGCATACTGATCACTTAAAAGATATCAGGATTCACCCATCCATCCTACAAATAAGTATTGATCACTTACTAGATGTCAGGATTCTAGATGGTAGATATACAAAACAGACAGTCATAATGTCAGTAGCAACGCCATCAATAATCCCAGTTCTCATGAAATTTAATTCTAAGGAGGAGAAACAGATCACTTTAAAAAATGAACAATATCTATAACATTTATAATGGTGATAAATATTGTGGGGGGAAATAAAGGAGAGAAGAAAACTGGGTTGTACCAGGGACTACATTGCCATTTTTAATTTAATAATCAGAGAAAGCACCGCTGAGCATACGGTGTTTGAGTAGAGCCCCAGAGGACAGTTGTCTGTGCAGAGGGGACAGTGAGGACAGAGCTCCGAGGAAGAATTGTGCTTCCGATGTTAGCTGGAGATGAGCGAGTGGGGGGAAGAGGAAGCTGCGGAGGCGGAGTCCGGGGCACAGTGCATTACCAGACTGTGCAGAGTCCTGGGGGCCTTGCAAAGATTTGGCTTTTAGTCCAAGTGAGATGGGAAGTCCCTGGAGTTTTCTGTGCCGAGGACACGACTTGGTCTGACTTATGTTTTCACGGGATTGTTTTGGCTGTGTTATAAAGAATAATAGGCTGAATGGAGGTGTCTTAATCTGTTCAGGCTGTTATAACAAAGTTCCAGAAGCTGATGGCTTATAAACAACAGAAAGTTATTTCTCACAGTTCTGAAGGCTGGAGATCCTAGCTCCGGTCGCCAGAGCGTGGTCCCGGGCTGGTGAGTCCCTTTTCCGGGTTGCAGACTGCCCACACCATGCTGTGT
This sequence comes from Vespertilio murinus, assembly GCA_963924515.1. Classification (NCBI taxonomy): domain Eukaryota; kingdom Metazoa; phylum Chordata; class Mammalia; order Chiroptera; family Vespertilionidae; genus Vespertilio; species Vespertilio murinus. The sequence continues at coordinate 11,463,146 of OZ004717.1, read as the reverse complement.
CCTCATGTGGCAGAGAGTAGAGAGAGAAGCAGGCTGTCTTCGACTCTTACTAGGACACTAATCCCAGCGTGAGGGCACCACCCTCAGGACCTCATGGAATCCCTCTTACCTCCCAAAGCCCCCGCCTCCTAATACCATCACCTGAGACCAGTGATCAGCAAACTCATTAATCAACAGAGCCAAATATCAACAGTTCAAAGATTGAAATTTCTTCGGAGAGCCAAACTTTTTAAACTTAAACTTTTTCTAATGCCATGTCTTCAAAATAGACTCGCCCAGGTATTTTGTGGGAGAGCCACACTCAAGGGGCCAAAGAGGTGCATGTGGCTCTCGAGCCGCAGTTTGCTACCATGGCCTTAGACACTAGGTTTCAACAAATCAACTTAAGGCAGCGGAGCCTATTCAGTCCATATGGTGGGGTAAGTGCAGAAGGAAAACCGTGTAGGAGGCGTTGGAGTCGTCAAGGTGAGAGTCATCTGAGGTGGCTTGGTCCACTGTGCAGGTGGTGAGAGGTGGCTGAATTATTCATCGCCATGTTATACTGAAATTATCTACTTTTTTCGTCTCCTCCACCTGCATCGTGTGTTCCCAACACCTACCACAATGCCTCCCTCACAACAATCACGAACTGTCTCCTTTTTTAAGAAACGAACCGTGTTCATTTCAAGGAATATAGATAGAGCTCATTGCCTGGAGTTGTGGATAAGAGGTGGTAAATGTGAAAAAGTAATTTATTGAAAATTTAGAGGAAAAATGATGGTTGATTGTGGGCTATTATGAGAAAGGGGATGGTTGGGGAAGTATGTTCTTCTTGGTCACAGAGGCTGTTTTTAAGGAAGCCCCTCCTTTCCCAGCGCAGCGCTGGGTGTTCGGGTCAGACATAAAACTGTTTGGATCTGATGTAATACTTAGATCCACTGGGTGCACATTTCCAAGACAGGCCTTTCCCACAGCGTGCAGCATGGACCCTTGCATGGGATGATGTGTGGCTATGTAGCTATCTTTATCTTTGGGAAGTTACTAGCCATTTGGGTACGTGTGTGTTAGAGCTTGACATAATTACAGGAACAAAGCAGAAGCCATTATCTTAAGTACTATTTGTTGAGGGACCTAGTTATTTGGTTAATTATAGTAAACTAGAGGCTCAGTGCACGAAATTTGTGCATGGAGTGTGGGGGGGATCCACTCAGCCCAGCCTGTACCCTCTTGCAATCCTGGACCTCTCAGGGGACATCTGACTGCAAGTTTAGCGGGATCGGGCCTAAACCTGCAGTCAGACATCCCTCTCACAATCGGAGACCCCCGGCTCCTAATCGCTGGCCTGTCTGCCTGCCTGATAGTCCCTAACCACTTGCCTGCCTGCCTGATTGCCCCTAACCACCTCTACCTTGGCCCCTGCCACTGCAGCTTAGTCTGGAAGGATGTCCGGAATGACATCCAGAAGGTCGTTTGGCTGTCAGATCTAATTAGTATATTATGCTTTTATTATTATAGATTAGATAATGGTTCCTAAAAATGTCAGGTGCTCACTGTAAATAATACTGTACGGTATATGGAAACCTGTAAATATTACTGTATAGTATATGGGAAAGTGTCTTTACAGATGTGATTAAGTTAAGGATCCTGAGATGGGGACATTATTTCAGGTTGCCTGTGTTCTTATAAGAAAAAGTCAGGGAGAAATTGGACAGAGACAGAAGAGGAGGAGGCAAGGTGACACAGGAATGCTGACAGCCACCAGAACTGGGCGAGGCAAGGGACAGAATCTCCCCTGGAGCTTTTGGAACGAATAAGGTTCTGCCAGCACCTTAATTTTGCCTAACAATGCATCTTTCAGTCTTCTAGCCTCCAGAACTGTACAAGAATTAATTTCTGTTGTTTTAAGCCACCAAGTCTGTGGTAATATTGTTACAACAGCCCCAGGAAATTAATACACTAATATTAAATTAAGCTATCATGTATTTCTTTAAAAAATAATATATATTTTTTTTCCAGAGAGGAGGGGTGAGGGAGAGAGAAATATAAACATAGTAACAACAATGATACAAAGAGAGTATCATCAATTGGCTGTCTCCTGAATGCCCCCTTTTGGAGATTGAGCCCCCAACCTGGGCATGTGCCCTGATTGGGAATTAAACCCCAACCATGTTCAACCACTGAGCCATCTATTCTTAGATGGTCCTTTATCCTTCAGAAGAGCAATTGAATTGTGTCTTTAAATTTCTCTGTCAGTATTTCCGTCATGACTCCATGCACAAGTGTGATTTTACAGCTGAGGCAAGATGGTTAAACAACCCTTTGGTTTAGAGTATCCTGATATCTGCTCAATTGTTAAACCAAGCCTTGTAAATTAGGCTGTGAATACGTTCATTTGATCATTAGCATTTTTATAAATAGTCAATAGTTGCTGAAACGAAAGTATACTACTGAGTCATCTTGCTTTGTGATTTTATTTACATTGGGGTTAAAATTTGATCTATAGATTTTATAGCACCTACACACATAGCCAACTTTCCCCCCTGAATTTAAAGCATTTACATGATAAAATACTTCTCAACCATAAACAAAAAGAGAAAATTTTAGTTTTCATGACAACATGGGTGGACCTAGAGGGTATTGTGCTAAGTGAAATAAGCCAGTCAGAGAAGGATAGATACCATATGATTTCACTTACATGTGGATTCTGATGAGCAAAAAACAAACTCATAGATACAGAGAACAGATTGACAGCTGCCAGAGGGGAAGGAGGATGGGAAGCTAGGTGAAATAAGTGAAGGGATTAAACAACAAACAAATTCATAGACATAGGCAACAGTATGGTGATTACCGAAGTCCCTACAGTCTCCTGAAGTGGTTCTTAGCCATCATGCCCCATTTAGATATGGAACTTGTTAGGTGAACCATGAAGGTGTTTCTCTTTGGGGTCCTGCCATCTCCCCATTTATTTTGAATGCTGGGGGGCAGGAGGGCTGGTCCCAGCTACTTAGGCAACCCTCTGAATCTTGGGGAATATTTTATTATTGTGACTCAATACTTTTCTCTGATTTCCAAAGGCCCTCAACTTTCTCTCCTTCTCTGAACATCTTCAGTGAACTTCCATTTCTGGAAACAATAGCCATAAGGGAGATAGTCTTCAGTTAACATCCTTCAGCCTTGATGTCTAAATCCTCTAAGTCTCCTGAGTCAGGAAAACATGAGTGGTTGCCAAATTCAGCCTGCCTCTTGTTTGTTGGTTTTTGAAATAAAATTGTATTGGAACATAGCCATGACCATTTATTTATTTATTTATTTATTTATTTATTTATTTATTGTCTAAGGCTGGGTTGCTTCTATTTGTTTTGCCATAACAATAGAGTGAAATATTTGGAACAGAGATAGTTTAACCTGCAAAGCCTGGAACCTCATAGTCATGTCCTGCCTGCAGGGATTCATTCCTCCAGACCTCAAGGTCACAACTGTCTTCTCAAATGGCAAGTTTAAGACCACCTGAATGCATCCGTTGTCATCCTTTGAGTGGAAGGCTAGGTCTCCCTATTAAATCAGCACAGTGTACCAGCGATCACTGTCCTATATCAGTCTAGCTCATCCACACTGAGGGCTTAAGGAAGTGTGAGAAAACCTATGATGACAGAGTGGGGCAACCTCAACTGAAAGTCCTTGAGCAATCTCACTGGATCTGGACCACTCTGGACTCAGATAAGTGGAGACGAAGACTATCCTTGGGATATATGTTTCTACCACCTCTGCAATCGCTCAAGAAAGAGGCTAAGGTCAATCTGAACCAGACCCAAATCATGCTAGGGCCTCCAAGCTAATTCAGACTCCCAGGAACCTCTGGAACTAAGTGGCTGTACATCCTGTGTCGGGATAATGTGCCAAGTCATTCATTTTTGGTTTCGTCCTCTCCACTCTGCCACCTTTGTGGAAAGACAGACTCTGAGTTTCCTTGACTCTTGGTATAGAGCATGGGTCTAAAATTTTTTTTCTGTACAGGCCTGGATAGTAATATTTCAGGCTTTGCAGGTTAAACTATCTCTGTTCCAAATATTTCACTGGAAAAAATTTGTTATCACATTTCAGACACAAAGTCCACTGTATAATGACTCTGGCAGATAAGAAGATAAGAACATGCAGAATCTTCTTCATTGTCCTGTGATTTATAATTTGTTTGTGCAGAATGATAATAGTCATCAGTCATGATTTTTGGACACACTAAAAAAAAACTTCTGGGTTCAAATAACGGGCTTATCTCATTCTACCTTTTCCACCTAAGTCAGTGTGATTACCTTCAATTTGATTACCTGTAAGATAATTCTTCTGACTCACAGCTTTCATGTCAGGATTAAGTCAAAGAGTTTTTTATTAAAGACTTTCATACTGTTGGGCAAATAGCAATCACTCTGTTCTCTGCCCTTTTCACTGATCTTCTTGTTGAGTTAATAAACTTCACAGGTGAGCCCTACATTTAATGAGGTGGTAGGAGCAGTGGTTCAGGCAAAAAAAAATTAAATTATAGGGTTTGAAGTAAGAGATAGATCCGGGTTATTAAGGGAAAGCTGGGTCTGTGCGTATTTGCATGCCAGAATGGTGCTTTCATTTGCAATTTGGAAGCTGTTGTCACCCTGAGAGAACAGCAACAATAATGTTTTGTGTATGGGTACAGCTTCGGGCCCCATCAGGACCATGGTACAAAAGGCCAGTGGAAACAGAGGGCTCCATACATAGGGAGGTTGGCGCTGAGCAGTAACAAATACTGCCAGTAATAATAACATATTCCAGCTTCCACACAGAGGTTGGGAATGGGCCAAGATGACAGTTAGAATAGAGCATTGGTTCCACGCTCTACTTACAGAAACATTTTTTTTTTCCCCTTCCCTTATTCTTTGAGGTCAGAACAAAGAAACATTTGACTGGATGTAGAAATTTCATGACAATTAAATGACATTTTGTTCAGGATAATTGTAGGATTTACATTGTTCCCCTTTGACAGTTGATCAAAAGGAAATGAAAATTTATAAGGCAAACTGCCCCCATGCGGATCAATAATAAGCTGCTACATTTAATTTTCCTCCTAGAACTTTGGAAAGCAAACTGAGAATTTTTTTTTCCTTGACTCAGTTGGTGCTGCCATATATAATTCCTTCACTGGCACAGCCAGTGGGTTGTCATCTTCCAAATACTAAGAGGATTTTATAGCTTCTCTCTAGGGCTTTTCTCCATTGTGACATAAAACACCAGTTAAAGAACAGGACCTTCTAAGAACAGTATTGAATTTTTTAGTATTTCAAGAATCCATCAGTTCATTTGAGGAACCCTTTCCCCCACAGAGCCAGCAGGCGAGTGTCATATCTGAGACTCTATCAACCTGATTCACACTCTTTACCCTGATGATTCCCCACTCACCCCCCACCCTTACCACCCCACCCAAATTTCAGCTGTTATTTCTATACAATAGCCACAGGCTGTTACCAGTGGCTTTTGTATAGAAATGGCCGCTCTTGGCTCAGACTCTAGATTATCCTAAAATCTCTCAAGCAAGCATCACTGTTACCTCCTGATAAGTAGCCCCAGGCCCAGCATTAGCATTAGCTGGATTTGGTTCCCAATTTAGCCTCTCTTGGGCACCTGCAAACCCAGCACAAGTAGCAGCCATCTACAGATCATTTTGCAGCTCACGCTAGGTGGCCCTGGACAGAACACAGGTGGGTAGCTGGCATTGGCCTGCACCTCCTAGAAGGAGCCAGTGTACCTAACAACCCTACTGAAGTAAGCCATGCTATGTGGGATGAGCCCCCACAAGGGCTGATCCTCCACAGTGATTGGAGGCTGGTGGTTGATGTTCATAGCCAGTCCTTGCAGCCAATCAACATGGGGGTAAATCTCTCACACTGATGTGCCAACAGCAATCAAGGCTCAACTATAACATTAGAGTGTACACAGCCCATAAGGGGGGGATGCCCCTGGAATGCCTAGTTTAAGTGATCAGAGAGGCTGTGCCACTGGACCCCACAGAATACCTAATACATTAGGCCACTCTACCAAGCCTGGGAGATGTAGCAGCTCTACCGAATGCACAGAAACAAAAACAGGAAGGCTGCCAAAATGATGAGTCAAAGAAACATGCCCCAAATAAAAAATACAGAACAAAACTCCAGAAAAAGAACTAAACAAAATGGAGACAAGCAATCTACTAGAGGCAGAGTTCAAAATACAGGTCATAAGGATGCTCAATGAACTTAGTAAGAACCTCAACAGCATAGAAAAAGACAAGCCAGAAATGAAGGTACATTAACTGAAATAAAGAATAATTTATAGGGAATCAACAGTAGAGTAGATTAATCCAAGAACCAAATCAGTTATTTGTAATATAAAGAAGTGAAAAACACCCAATCAGAACAGCAAAAAGAAAAAAAGAATTTAAAAAAGTGAAGATAGTGTAAGGAGCCTCTGGGACAACTTCAAGTATACCAACAATCATATCATGGGGCTGCCAAAAGAAGGAAGGAACAAGAAATTGAAAATCAATTTGAAAATATAATGATAGAAAATTTCCCTTACCTGGTGAAGTAACTAGACATACAAGTTCAGGAAGCACAGAGTCCCAAACAAGATGAATCCAAAGAGGCCCACACCAAGACATCATAATTAAAATGCAAAAGTTTAAAGATAAAGAGAGCATCTTAAAAGCAGTAAGAGAAAAGCAGTTAGTTACCTATAGACTGTCAGCTAATTTTTCAACAGAAACTTTGCAGATCAGAAGGGATTAGCAAGAAATATTCAAAGTGATGAAAAGCAAGGACCTACAACCAAGATTACTCTACCCACAAAGCTATCATTTAGAACTGAAGGATATATATATATATATATATATATATATATATATATATATATATATATTCCCAGACAATAAAAAGTTAAAGGAATTCATCACCACCAAACCAGTATTATATGAAATGATAAATGGTATTCTTTAAGAAGAAGAAAAAATATATTAAAAATATGAGCAATAAAATTGTAATGAATACATATCTATCAACAATTGAATCTAAAAAACAAATAAGGGGGAACAGCAACAGACTCAGATACAGAGAACATTTTGACAGTTCCCAGATGGGAGTGGGGTTGGAATGATGGGTGAAAAAGGTGAAGAGATTAAAAATGTGTTATTACAGAATAGTCATGGGGATGTAAAGTAGAGCATAGGGAATATAGTCAATAATATTTTAATAACTGTGTATGGTGTCAGAAGGGTACCAGATTTGTCAGTATGATTACTTAGTAAGTTATGTAATGTCCAGTCACAGGGGTATACATCTGAAACTAACAGAATAATATACACCAACTGTAATTCAAAATAAAAATAATTCAAAAATGAAAAACAAAAAATACACATCAGACATGTCTCTTCCCTCTTTCTAGAAATGATCTTCCTTCCCCCCATGATGTTGACTTAAAGAAACCTGTAGAATGATAGTCTTTTCTTGAGGATTGGCCAAATTTATTATTTTAATACCTTTGTCCTAAAGAACTCTGTGAAATTCCAAGGCAGGCCAAACTCAAATTACTGGTTGGAGTGATGTTCACCAATGGGGAGACCTTATAGATGGAAACTTAGACCTGGAAGAAAAACATCGAAGGATCCTAATCTTTCATGTGTGTGCCTCTTAGAACTGCAGCCTTCTCAACAGAGGTTCCAGGACCCTAGTGTCTTAGCCAGTTCTAGGATCTTTTTTTTGTCTTCTCTTTTGATTAAGTGGAAAATTTTATGACTTTTGCTATCCATAGGAGGGGAAATTCACCTTCTACAATGATGACTATATTTTTAATTTCCTAAAACTATAACTTCTTGCCAAAATGATTCTGGCATTCTATGAGGAGCATCCATTTGTCATCAGAAAACTCTTGAACTCTGCGTAAGTGGAAAATATCAAAGGGCAGTTTTATCTCCTCAAAAGACTTGTAAAAGCAATTAGACTGCATTTTATGGGCTTTGTTTTGGTTGACTATCGTCCTGGTCATCAGAAAGGGACTTGTCATTCTTTTATTTTTTTTTTAATTAATTATATCAGTGAAGGTTTAATCAGGCAAACAGAAAACAGGTTAGATATGTGAAACAAAGGACTGAAAAAATCAAAGGGAAGGCGAGATAACTCAGAGATCAGACTGTAAAGCTGCTGCTGCTGCAGCTGCTGCTGGGAGAACAACAGGGCAGAGGGGAGGCCTAGTGGGAGGTGTGAGCTCACCGGAACCGTCAGAGCCTGCATCTGCTCTCAGCCTCCTGATGCCACTGCTGGAACTGCAGAGGCCCCTGGAGCCCAGAGCCTCCCACTGCCACCACTGCCAGAACTGATTGCCATTGCCTGATGCTCAGCAGGAAGCAGAGAGAGGAAGAACAATGGACTCTCTCCTCCCACCTTCCAGAAGCATGCCAGTGTCTCCCACTGCTTGGGTCCGATTGGAAGTCAGTTGGCAGGATTCTTGAGAAGGCAGCTGGCAGGGAACAGCTCCCAGCAAAGCAGAGCTAAGCATGGAAGGGAAGGGATTGAATTGAGAGCAAGCAGGCACATGACCAGCTCATTCCTCTCCTTCATACGGAGGTGAAATGTGTCCCACACGAACCTGATGGGGAACAACGCAATGCGTTATATATATATCCCCTCTCCAGCTTCATGAATGAGTAAATGTCCACGTGGCTTCCTCGTCATTTTCCAGAACATTTTCAATTTTAAGTAGCTTTCGTTTATTTGATACTTAAGGATGAATTATGACTGAAAAAAAATAATCAAGCAACACACTCTCCAGTTTATCTTTTGTAATGTGTTTCTTTTGAAAGTTTTGGGGGAAGTCAACTGACGTGGACTTACCCTTTTACACAGACGCAGGCAACGTACAAATATTTCTCATTTAATACGTACAGCAACTTTATGGGGTAGGGGATACTTTTATTTCCCTAGAAAGCGGTATCTCAGAAAAGGTTTCATAGCCCTTCACATCCAGAGCAGGGACAAGAACCCTGCTTAATGTTTTCCAGCCAACACGTAGTGGCTTTATAGGCTGGGGGGGGGGGGGGGAGAAATTGCAAATTTTTTCTTTCAGCCCAAGAAATAATTGGATATGGGAAGAATAAGAATAGATTGCCAAGCTATTTCCCCCCCCCCCCATTGCAATGCTACTATGAGCTCAAAGAAATGATGCACACTGCAGTGCATAGAGGTGCCCACCTTGAACTTTCTAGAGCTCTTTGCTGGAATCTTCTCATAGCACAAGTTCAGAATGTCTTCTATGGTTTTCATTTGCTTCTCTGTCATTTCTTCCCAATTGACTGAAAGCACTTGGAGGATGGCAGGGGTGGTCGCATTCATCTCTGGACCCCGCACAGGGCCTGGCAGAGGGCTAGCATTTAGGAGGGGCTCAGGAAATGTGTGGTTATTGAATTGCTGGTGTTGGAAGGCCCCACCTCCCTCGGGGGCCACACCGGGCCAGAGCACAGGAACCATGATCTTCAGGGACAACTTGGCTCAAGTTATGTCTTCACTACTTCTGGAATATATGACGTTGGAAAGGTTATTAATTTTTCTGCAATATAGTCCATTAAGTGAGGATAATACCTAACCCTCCAGGGTCATCGTAAAAATACATCGGCTAATGTACATTAAGTTCTCAGCACTGTAGCTAGAGTACACTAAGTGCTTAATCAATATTATTTTATGTTGTATCATTTTTACCGTAGATAGCAAACATAAAAATCAATTTGATCAGGAGTCAATAAACAATATGTTAAATGGTTTTAAAAAGATCTGTAAGTGAGAAATCATATACATAGATCCAAGATTTGCCTTTTATATGTTGGGTGTCTAGAAGCTTTCTGGGGGAGAGAAGCAACTGGTTGAATTTTAAATGATCTTGAGTTTTCAAGTGCAAATGTAGGTATCTTCACTTGGGCTACAGTAACAGAATACCATGCTGGGTGATATCTTTGGAAGTCGAGGGTCAAGGTGCTGGCAGGTTCAGTGTCTGGAGAGGGCCCGATTCCTGGTTCATAGATGGTGTTTTCTTTCTGTGCCCTCACACCGGTGGAAGGGGTGAGGGAGCTATCTGGGGCCTCCTTTATTAGGGCTCTAGTTCCATTCAAGAAGTCTCTGTCCTTGTGACCTATTCACCCCCAAAGACCCCACCTCCAACTGCCATCACATTAGAGGTTAGAATTTCAACATGGTATGAATTTTGAGGGAACACAAACATTCAGTCTAGAGTAGTGGATAAATAAAATCATGTGTGTGTGTGTGTGTGTGTGTGTGTGTGTGTGTGTGTGTGTACATACTTGCACACATAGTATTCATGGTATTCACTTCCTCTGAAAGACTATTCTTTGGAATTTTACATGCAGATTTACTTACCATGATAAAAATGTCCCCATTTGGTCTTGCTCCCCGGTTACTTTGCCATTTGCTGGTAATTTGCCATTTCCTGCTGTAAAGCACTAGAAGGCTGGTGCCAATGTAGTTAACGCAGATATTGGCTGCCTATTTTCAAGTGTATTGTTTTGACAAAGTTGGAGGTCAAGGGTTAAAGGTCAACATATCCTGACATTTACAGCTTTGGTTTAACTGGGAAAAGCTAATTTAACATTAGCCTTTTTAAGCATCATGACACAACCAGAATGCCTTCAGAACCCATCCCATTCCTCAGCAGAGATTCCTTGTTCTCCAGGGCATATATTGCTTTGGTAAAAACTGTAGAAACTGCATATTAATTTTCAGAAAATTTTAAACGACTGGTTTTCCTTTATTTTTCACATTCTTAAACCCTAGTTCAAGTTGAAGAAACCACTCATGAATTCATTATCTAAAATTATATAATCTATCTATCTATCTATCTTTTGGGGAATTCATTATCTAAAATTATATAATCTATCTATCTATCTATCTTTTGGGGAGTTTTTATCCTAAAATGAATTTATCCATTTATCTGTTCATTCATTCATTGAACAAACACCCTTTGAGCTCATTCCATATGCCAGGTACTGCTCAATGCTGTCAATGCAGAGTGCACAGAATAGCATAGTCCCTGGTTTTAAAATGTTAAAGCTAGGTAATCCCTAATTCTTAATACCTCAAAAGCACCTTATGTTTTGATGCCATCTTTTCCTTAAAGCAGGATTACGATGATCCCTGTACCAATCCCCGAGGTCAGCAGGTGGAGGGCCGAGGATGGCTTACTCTCTTCCTGACAGCCCGCCCAGCTTCATGCCTGCCGTCCCTCTTAGTAATAAAAATAAGTCCAAGCATTTGTCCTTATAGTTATAAAGTGGGTCCTTCTGCATCAGTTAGAATGCTTTGGGTGGCTAGTAACAGATAACCTAACTCAAAATGGTCTAGACCAGTGGTCGGCAAACTATTAGTCAACAGAGCTGCAGTTTGCCAACCACTGGCCTAGACAATAAAGAGAGTTTCACAGAAGCAAAAAGTTAAGAGGAGGGGTGACTTTCGACACTTTCACCTACGGGTTTATAAGGTCATGGGGCCTCAGCCCCATTTTCCTGAAATTCTCGTGGGACATCACCAGTCATTCGGCTTCTCCCTCCCTGTGAGGTGTTTCCAGTTGGGACGAGGGTTCCCTCTTCTCCTCTTCACTCGGTGAAAAGCTTACTGAGTTCTTTACCTCACCGGTGTGACTTCTGGAAAGCATTAGGGCAGTGTGAACTGCAGATGAGGTCCTTCCTTCTTCAAGACCCCGAATCCTTTCAAAAACATACACAGAAGGGCACGGGTGACAGCAAGTGCCAGAATGGCCTGGCACTGCCACACACTTTTCTGTCAAAGCCCACTGGATGGGAACGGAGTGTACATAGAGCTGGCATCACCATCACCCTCTCACTGTGGGGACTGGGACACAGGGAGAGAAAGAGACCAGGCTGGGACTTGTGCGAAGCTTTATCAGGTGAGGATCAAAATCGGGGTCTCAATGAATAAAGGAACAGAGATCCCAACTACCATTTACAGACAAAGGAACAAAAGGCAAACACATACATGTCACAACGTTCAACCTCACCAGGATGTCAAGAAATAGAAATCCAAGTGATGACAGTTGCTACTTGGCACTTGTTAAACTAAGAGCAATAAATAAAGAATACATATGGTTGCTATTATTATAAATATGTATATGCACATCCATAGCTGATGCAGCACTGACTTACCCATGGGGGAATAATAATTCATTCAATTCTTGCTAGTGACAATACAACGCTTCAGTTCATTTAAATTCTGAAGAGAAATAGTATCAACAGGCACAGCAATTTTCATACTTATGACTTATGAATCACTCTCATTAGCCTTTTCCCCCAGGAAATAACGAACAACAAGTAAATGTGTAAAGATGTTTATAAGTTATTAGCTTCTGAGCAGGTTACTAGTAAATAGAGCAGGGCATAGCAATTCACTGGCACTTATGTGGCAGCGGAGAGGAATACATTTGGAGGCTGTGAACACTTAGAGAAGGTATTCATTAACTCACATTCAGTGGGTAAAAGGAAAAATCTTTGGCTTCCGGTTTGAAGCCAGCTCCTTCGTGAACTGTCTAGCTTCACAGATTAAGTCAGGCGCCTCAGACAAGCGACGGTCCCTCTCCTGGAACCCAGTGTTCCCGTGTCTGCAGTAATGTCATTTGCCATCTGGGCTATTGTGGAGATCAAATGAGATCATTCACACGAAGCAGTCAGCCCTGGGCCCAGGGCAAAACAAGCCAAACAAGACTCATATCAAATATTATTACTGTAACTTATGTTATTTTTTTTCTCTCTCAAATTAAAATTTAGAAGACAGTGCGAGGAGAAAAATGGGGAGAAGGTTTTGTGCAGGGTATAATAGGATGGGTGAATATTTTCTTTCTGATGTTTCATAAGTGGGCATTTTAAAGCATATATTCCTGAAGGCTCCTGGGGCAAAGTCCTCATCTCAGAACCCCTCTCCTTTCTAGCAGCTGCGGGGGGCGGGATCTACCTCCCTGGTAGAGCTCTCAGAATGCAGACATTAGCAGGCAAGGGGTCCATCCACGTGACAGGTTTTAGATGGACCAGTTGTATCTTTTTCCTTTCCGCAGCTGTTTTCGGAGGACCTGCTGTTCTTAGATGCTTCATTATCTGACACCTGTATCGCCCCCTGAGAACCCAAGGATGTTCAAAATTTCTGGTGTTGGGCTATTTTAAAAAAATGGATGGTTAGCCCTTCCTCAGAACGCTGCATTCACGGGAGGGGTCTTCCCCGGGCCGCCGGGAACAATGATCCTTTCAGGCTGCCCGCGCTGTGAATGGGATGCTCTGACCGCCCTCTCTTTGGGGTCATTATTCTGAAATCCTCTTTGTCGGCAATGCCTCTTGGCAGCTGGGCAGTAAAATGCATCTTTCTATCACTTCGGCCCCTTTCCTTTGGGGTGGGGGTGTGTGGCGGCGGGGGGTGCAGTAGCCGATCGGCTAAAGAAGCAAAGCCAGTGGAGCTGCATTTTATTTCTGTGCACCTGCCCTTTTTATGCTGCCAGAAACCCGAGGGAAGAGGCTGAAACCGTGATTATTATTAGGCTCGGGGGCCGCAGGGACAGGCAAAAGAGACGTCCTTTTACGTGGGCGGCAGGGAAATAAAATGGCAATCCGAAAAGAACAAATTCTAAGGCATCACCTTTTTCAAACACGGTCTGCCAATTAACTGGGAAGAGGGTGGCATTTTATTTATTTATTAATATGTTTTTTATTGATTTCAGAAAGGAAGGGAGAGGGAGAGATAGAAACATCAATAATGAAAGAGAATCATTGATCAGCTGCTTCCTGCACGCCCCCCACTGAGGATCGAGCCCGCAACCGGGACATGTGCCCTTGACTGGAATCGAATCTGGGACCCTGGAGTCCACAGGTTGACGCTCTATCCACTGAGCCAAACCAGCTAGGATGAGGATGGCATTTTAATCGGGTGCTGTGTCTGCTGCCAAGAGTCCCAGGATCATCTGCTGGCCACAACCTGACTAGGAGGGGAAAGCAGGCTCCCTGAGGCCTTCCTCGGGCTCATGCCTCCTGATCAGGGCGCTCAGGCTGGGCCGGATCTGCCAGCAGTGTGGAGAGAGGCAGCGCCATCCTGAATGGCTTCTGTGGTTGGTGGCAAAAACCACCTTCTGATTTTAAAATGGTTAGAAACTTTCTGAAGACCAAGCCATAAAGAGCCCAGGGGATGGGCGGGCATGATTTTTCAGGGATGCTTTTGTGAGTATAATCACTAGATGATCTTCAAGTCGACAGTTTTATGCAGTAAAAACGGGCAAGCAGCTGACATATGGGGAAAGATGTAGAGTACTTTCTATAACAGGCGGATTTTCCATGAACCCTAATCTTGAGACTTTTCTAAGGGCCCAATTTGGACAAATCCTGTAATTAAAGGCATTCTGGGAGAATGGATTTGCTGAGGATGATCACGTGATGCCGCAGGGCACACCTGGGGCCATTTGCATAGTCGTCTTGGTGCCAAAGAAGAGGTGTTTGCTCTGTAACGGGCTTGTGTTCCCTTCAGAATCAGAAAGAAACTCTAAAAGAACATTGCATCTAAAATATTCACTGGTCTTTACATCGGAGCTCAGACGAGCTGGGGTCCCACCTGCCACCTGTCAGCTGTCTGGTCCTGAGCAAGTGGCTCACTGCCTCCTTACAAGGTTTGCAAAACCCTACACTCGGCCCCACTCTCGCCTCCTGCTTCACGTGACACTTCGGCTTCTCAGCATTCTGCCGTCTCTGCCCCTTTCTCAGCTCCTCTCTCCTGCCACGCTGCTGCTCCTCGCTGAGGGGTTAAACCTACTGTCTTCTCTGTTCAACACATCTCCCACCTCCTCTGCGTGCTCACTCCTCCTCTCTCTTCTTCACTCAAGGGCCATATCCCCGGAAGCTTTGATATGAAATCCCAGGTTGGGTTAGTGCCTCCTGGGCTGACACCAGTCAGTGCTCTTTTGGTATCACTTCTTTTTTTTTAAAGATTTTATTAAATTAAATTATTATCTGTGTATATATCTTACCATTGCCCTCCCCTCCCTTACATGTCCTCCCTCCCCAGAGTTTTGTGTCCATTGGTTGTACTTATATGCATGTATACAAGTCCTTCGGTTGATCTCTTGTCTCCCCCAGATCTCCCTACCCTCCCCGCTGTCATTTGACAGTCTGCTTGTTGCTGTACTGTCACTATATCTATCTTTCTGTTCATTAGTTTATAATGTCCTTTATTATCCATAAATGAGTGAGGTCATGTGGTGTTTGTTCCTCTTTCATTGACTGGCTTATTTCACTCAGCATGATGTTCTCCAATTCCATCCAGGTTGCTGCAGATGATAAGAAGCCCTTCTTTTTTATGGCAGCGTAGTATTCCATTGTGTAGATATACCATAGTTAGATGTTGGAGATTAAACCTTGATCAGTGGTAACATTTGCAAATATGTTCTCCCATACAGTGGGCTTTCTTGTTTTGTTGATGGTTTCTTTGGCTGTAAAAAAGCTTTTTATAAATGTTGTCATTTTTCAATTACTGTAAACTCCGTGAGGCCTGCCTCTAAATGTTTCTTATTCACTAAACCCTCCCTTCCCCCTAGCCTGGCACAGTGCCTTGATACACACAGAAAGTACTCATTGAATAGTTTTAAGTGAATAAATGAAATAAATGGATGGATGGGTGGATGGACGGACGGGCGGACGAACTGAGCTAGGTAATCTCCAAGGTCTTTTTCCGTCTTAAGAAATCAATGCCACTAATTTAGGGAAGCACAAAGATGCGGTGATTGTGTTTGTATTAGAGTTCACTTGCTTTCAGATGAGGGAAAACCCACTCAAGCTGGTTAGGCAAAACGAGAAGTAAGTCACTGATCCGATGGTGGGTGGTCACACTGCCTCTTCAGTGAGAAATTACATTTTGTTTCTTTGGTTGACACGGACATAAAAAACACATTGTGGCTTTCCACAGATAAGATTACAGGAAATTAAAGAAGCCTGGAGGCAGGTCGGGCAGGAAATACGCTCCAGCACACCTTTGGAGACAAGCCGCCTCCTTCCACCAGCCTGAGAACACTCCCGTTCCTGCAGTGCTGGGTCAGATCGTAATGGCAGATGATCGCAAGAGAGCACCATGTTCCCTGACCCGGGCCATGGCCTGGCCATTGACAATACTGTTATTGCAATTGAACTCCTTGTGTAGATAGAAATCCCCGAATCAGAGAACTTGATAGAACCGCCAAAGGGCTTAGCCTTCTAGGAGGCCCGCTGTGAAGACACTGCAGGAGGGTTTTCAATAGTGGGCTTGCTCCCAGCCGGGAGGAACGCCCCTCTTCCCGGAGGCTCTGTCACACTTGGCTGTGCTTCTCCGGGGATCATGGCAATCAATCTCATCCCCATCCGATACCATACACAGTTATTAGAACATGTTTCAGATTGAACTGTTGCTATATGTGCATTTGTTGCCATTTTATTGTTCATATTTTTCTTTCTTTTTTCTTCTTCTTCTTCAAGAAGACCCTTTAACATTTCATGTAATACTGTTTTAGGGTTTTCTGCTTCCTTGTATTCCAAATCGCTGTCAGGGATATGGCTGTCTCGTCCAGGCAAATGTCTTTCTGAAAAGCTATAATAAATCTTTTTATTTTGTAATTTAAATGTTATTTTATATTCACTGCAGGAGGTAGTTGTACTTTCAATGTCCTAATTAATTTTCTTCTGCTACATTAGGATTTATATACATTTGATTTTATCAAAGCAAGATGTACATCCTTGACAGTGTTAGAGCATATGCTTTATATAAATCTGTGAAAAGGTTTTGCATTAAAAATAACTGGGCATTTTCTCAGCTGGGATGGCCCAGTGGTTCAGTGTCAGCCTATGAACCAGGAGGTCACAGTTTGATTCCTGGTCAGGGCACATGCCCAGATTGCAGGCTCGATCCCCAGTGTGGGGTATCCAGGAGGTACTGGATGGATGGTTTCCTCTCATCATCGATGTTTCCATCTCTCTCTCTCCCTCTCTGAAATCAATAAAAATATTTTTTTAAAAAAAATTACAGGGCATTTGCAGTTCATAGAGTATGTGGTGCTTTTTTAGAGATGGATATTTTAGAAGAGAAGCTAGTATCAGCAAATTAATAAACTAATGTTCTATTTCTCTGTTTTGAAAAGAATAAATAATTTAATAGGCTAAATATAATTCTATGGTGTGTTTTTAACTATTATTAATGGAAATATACCAATGATATATAAATTTATAATTCTGATAAAAAGAACAATTATAATTTACTAAGGAATACAATGAAAACAGAAAACCACATTTAATAAATCCATTTTTTTTTGGAAAGCATACAGTTAGGGTAAACTGGACCCCAATTAGCACATTTCTGAATTATTCTTCCTACTTATGGAGCTTAATTTTGTCTCTTTAACTGTACCAGAAGCACTACTAAATTGAGCATCACTCCTTATAACCACCCTGCGAGTAATAAAATCAAAAGGCTCAAAGAGATGAAATAAACTGCCCAAAGTCACAGAGATGAAAAGTCATATTTGGGGGAGCCCACATTTAAATCTGAGTGTACCTGACTCTGAGGTTTACATTCTTTACATTACAACACAGCAAGAATCCTTGATGTCAACCTTTCATGCCATCACTCAATCAAGTGTGTGACTTTGAGCTGGAGACAAATTTCTGGATTGATCCTACGCTGTTGACAGGGGTTGCAGTTTTTGATAGGGGCACAAGGAAATCGCCTGGCTTCTTCACACTTCCCAGGCTCATTTCTCTATCCGGGGGCCGGAGGAAGGGGTAGAGTCCTTGAAGATCGGTATATACATATGCAACAGAGGCAGTGTGGCAGCAGAGACAGCTCCAGATCTCAGAAAGTCTTTTACCAAAAAGCCAAAAACAAAGACCCTTTTGCCAAAGTTGCTCTTAATTGCACTGGGTGTTGCTGATGGAAAAGTGACACTTTGCAGCTTTCTTTTTGTATGGGAGATTAAATATAGAGAGGGATGATTTATGGGCCACGTTCCTACAAAACAACATCCTTAGATTCATGTGGGAAACACTCTCTCTTTGAGGAATGGATTTACTCCTCTCATTCAATCTATGAAGAGGCAGGCAGGGTGAAAGGAGAGGCCATTTTTATTTCTTGAGTGATTTCGTTGTCTCTTTCTCTCCTATTTCCTTGCCTGTGACTCCTCGGTGTCCAGAAAGGCTTTAAAAGAGTCTTTGAGTATTTACCAAATGTTAGTTAAAGGTTATTCATTCAATTACTCCGAGACATGAGGAGCTGCTCTCTAGTATTTCTTCTGCAATGCTTTTGAGGGTAGAGTGCATTCTATTTTCTGCTCCAGGGATTCCTGGGAAATTCATGAAATTCTATAAGCGTAGTTAGCACTAGTGCCCCTGTGCACGGATTTGTGCTCATTGAAAGGAAATCAATTACAAGGTGGCCGATGGGGTGGGACTGGGTGAGAGGGGCCAGACACGCCCCAAGGCCTATCTTCCACGGTCCCTCCCTGGTCTGCAGAGATTGGGCTGAAACTGGCTCTCCGACATCCCCGGATTGGGAGAGGGTGGTTCTTAGGTGATGCACCCCGGAATCAGGCTCCCTCCTCTCTGGTTCCGGGGTGCATCACCTGAGAACTGCAGCTGCCAAGTCACCACAGAACAGCAGCTCCTGCATTGAGCATCTGTCCCCTGGTGGTCAGTGCACATCATATCTATGGGTTGGACGGTCCGATGGTTGCTCAGCCTTTTATATATATATAGATGTAATATCTCACTTGTATAAAGTTCCCAGTTTGTGATGGTGGAAACTTTAACAGCTGGGAATAGATTTAAGTTATAATAGTTGTGACTTAAATAAGATTGGGCCCCTCTCTTTTTCCTGGTGGCTGTACTCACCCAGAATTTAACAGCAGAACTGGAGAAAGGCAGATAGCTTGCATTTCCCAGTGAGATACTCTAGCCCAGCTGTGGGCAAACTATGGCCCGAGGAATGGATCTGGCCCATTCGACTGTTCTATCCGGCCTGTGGAGCCAAAAGAGCGGAGGGTTCTCTTGCCTTCCCCTCCGCTTCTTCACCAGCAGCCCAAGATGAGAGTGCCAGCATGGTCAGGTTGCTTTTGTTCCAGCCCTCCGGTCCAGTTTAAGAACCCATTGTGGCCCTTGAGTCAAAAAGTTTGCCTAACCCCTCTCTGTCATATTGATAATCCTATATAATAAAAGCCTAATATGCAAATCTACCAAACAACAGAACAACTGGTGGAACGACCGGTTGCTATGACACACACTGACCACCAGGGGGCAGATACTCAATGCAGGAGCTGCCCTCAGCCTACAGGCCCCAAGCCAACCAAGTTAGGTGCCAGTGGTGGCCCTCTGACAGCCCCACCAGTAGGGCAGGGCCGGGCACAGTGAGTGGGCAGTGCAGCCCCCCAATAGCCCTCCAAGGTCGGTGCCAGTAGAGGGAGGTGACCAGCAGCAGTGGGGGCCAGGGCTGGTGAGGGGATGGTGCCAGGACGGCCAACGCGGGTGCCAGCGGGGCCCCTGGATCAGCCCACCAGTCACCCCACAGATTGGTCCTGATTACTAGCCAGGCCTCAGGACCCTACCTATACATGAATTTCATGTGCTGGGCCTCTAGTGTTATATAAATGGAATTGTGCAGTGTGTGGCCGTTTGAAGACTGGCTTTGCACAGTCTTTGGATATTCAGGCATCAATAGTTTTTTTCCGTTTTAGTACTAAGCAGCATCCCATGGTATGGAACAGCAGAATTCTTTGGATATTCAGGCATGAATAGTTTTTTCCATTTTAGTACTGAGCGGTAGTCCATTGTATGGATCTACTAAAATGTGTTTACATTCACTCATTGAAAGCATCTTAGTTGTTTCCATTTATTGGCCATTACAATGAGATTGGCTACGAGCATTTGTGTACAAGGTTTTGTGTTTGCATTTCTCTGCAATACCCAGAAACACAATTGTTGAGTCATATGAGAGTTGCATGCTTCCTTTTTTTAAAAAAAAAACAAACACCTGTCACACTGTTTTCCATAGTGGCTGCACCATTTTACATTCCCACCAGCACCGTGTGAGTGATTCAGTCTCTGCATCCTTTGCCAGCATTTGGTGTTGTTACTATTCCCTATTTTAGCCATTTTGATAGGTAGGTTGTGGTGTCTCATTATGGCTTTAACTTGCATTTCCCTAATGGCTAATGGTTTTGGAAAAATGTTTTGAGTGTTTGTCATCTGTATCTGTTTTTTTGGGAAATATCTCTTCCTGTCTTGTGCTGGTTTTCTAATGGAGTCGTTTATTGGTTTGTTTTATGGTCATAAAGTCTGCTGTTGCTCCTTTAAAGTTAATATGAATTTTTTTTTTGTCTTACTGCTTTAAGATTTGTTGTTGTTGACGAAACCGGTTTGGCTAGGTGGATAGAGCGTCAGCCTGCGGACTGAAGGGTCCCAGGTTCGATTCCGGTCAAGGGCATGTACCTTGGTTTCAGGCACATCCCCAGTGGGGGGTGTGCAGGAGGCAGCTGGTCGATGTGTCTCTCATTCCCTCTCCCTTCCTCTCTGTGAGAAATCAATAAAATATATATATTTTTTTAAAAATTTGTCGTTGTCTTTTGTTTTCAGCAGGTTGGTCATAATATGTCTGTGTGTGATTTTCTTTGTTATGCTGTGTGGGTTCAATGAGGCCCCTTAATTCTGTTGTTTTGAATCTTGTGTAAGCTTTGGAAATTTCTTAGCCACTTCCTTCAAATATGGCTTCTGTCCTATCTCTTAATTCTCTTCTTCTTTCCCAAACACATCATATCCCAAATGTCTCTTACATTCTTTTCTGTATTTTTCATTCTTCTTATACTTCAGTCTGGATATTGCCTGCTGATCTACGCTCTTAATTTCACTAATTTTCTCTTTTCTGTTCTTCAACCCACCTCTTTGTTTTTAAGTTGTTGTATTTTTTTTCAGTGATTTCATCTTAATATGCTCCTTTTTATAGGTTTTATTTTTTTTACATGTGGCACTCTCTATCTTGCCATCTATTCCCTTGAACATAGTAATGATAGTTATTTTTAAAATCCCTGTCTTGTGATAGCTACCGAGGATGAATCACCTGTGGTTCTATGTCTATTGCCTATTTTTTCCTCTTAAATTTTGGGCTGTTAGACCTGTCTGCTGGCATGACTAATGGATTTGAATTGAGTTAGAAGTGATGCATGAAAAATAGTAAGGGCTCTGAGTGATGTCATATTCTCTTACAGAGGGTTAATTTTCTCTGGAGTGCAGTTACAACAGGAACAAATTACCTTGGTCCATTTAGGTGTTATAATACTTCCAGGATGGAAACTGGCTTTTGTGAGGGTGTATCTATTTCTTGTTTTCCATTACTTCCAGGGCTTTGCCTTTCAGTTATGAAACCTGAAGACTTAGGGTGTTTACCAACTCAAACTCCTTAGAGGAGCCTGCTGTACTCCTGTTTTTGTCTCCCGAGGACTGTAAGACTGCTAAACCCTCCCTTTATGTTTTTATCCTCTTAGATGTATTTTTATGCTCTATTTCCTATTCTCTTATATAACACCATTTAGGAGCTGGCAAATGCTCCAAGAGAAACACTGTTCAGAATGTTGGGATCACTTCTTCTCTGTGATTCCCTTTTTAAAAATAGAATTTTTATCCCTACAGTCCTGGATGCTTTGAATATTTTTACTCCAACTTTTTTTCTTTTGTCTCTCCAGTCCCTGAGAATGCCAACACCGCTTATGAATTATCCAATAGCCCTGGCTGGTTTGGCTCAATGGATAGAGGGTTGGCCTGGAGACTGAAGGGTCCTGGGTTTGATTCCAGTAGGGGGCACATGCCCAGATTGCAGACACGATCCCCAGTGGGGAGCATGCAAGAAGCAGCCCATCAATGATTCTCTCTCATCATTGATCTCTCTCTCTCTCTCTCTCTCTCTCTCTCTCTCTCTCTCTCTCTCTCTTTCTCTCTCTCTTGTTTTCAGCAGGTTGTTATAATACTTCCCTCCTTCCCTCTCTGCAATCAATAAAAATATATATATTTTAAAAATTATCCAATAATTGGAGGAGAAAAGCAGAGGTAATGTGAGGAGTATTGGGCAAACATCGATATATATTTGTTTCATCTGAGATCTTAGAACTTAAGGATTTTTCTGCCTTTGCTGCCCTTTGAAGCCTTCCAACTATTTTTTCCTTAATCCAGTGAGTATTATCTCGGCGAGAGTATTGGTTTGAACACATGAAACTCCATCAAAAGTTACCCAAGCCTGTGCAATCCAAATATTTGCTTCAGTGAAGACTATAATATCTTGGGCACCATTTTATTCAGGATATTTTCACTCTTTTACTTTGCCCATTTCCCTTGTTTCAAATTGTTCTGATTATATTTTTTTTGCCCTACCACCCTTTAGGCCTCAGCTAGATGAGGGATCGTTACAGTTCCCAGACTCAGAAAAGATAAGTCAGCTTTCTCCTCTTCATAAGAAAGTAAAACTCAAGTATAAACTAAACATAAGAAATAATTCAATTCTTTCTAAGCATATATAAAACGTAAATTACTTCAAAAAAATGTATGGGGCCAGGTTTCTGGGATGTAGATCCTACTCTGCCCGGTACAAGGTGGGAAAGTTACTTAGTCTTGATGTGCTGAAGTTTCTTCAGTGTGAAATGTGAAAAAGTCTAGTACCTGCTTCATAGGGTAGTACAGTAAATGATTTCATATGTCTGCAGTAATTAGGACAATGTTCCACATACAGTAAGTGCTCAATTAATGCAAAAGACGACCCCAAAATCAATAGCAGTGGCCATAAAGTACATCCGCGTGTAACTCAAGTACACTCATAATAAGTATTTATGATTTAGTAGAGATAAGTTTGATTTCCTTGGTAAATTGACTTGAGTCCATTTGTTGCTAGAAAATTTTGTGATAAGTCAAAATGTGTTTTGTTTTTCTTTTTTTTCTATGTGTGTTTTGCAGGGGTCAGGGGAGGGGTGGGGGTGAGGGAATGCTTTCTATTCTCTGTTAATGGGAAGACACAGGAACCATTTCTTTCTGTTACACAGCATTTATGTCCCAATATTTGAGTCACTCAACATTTATTGAGCACGTATTATGTTTCAGGCCGTGTACTAACTGTACAGTTAGTACTGTAGAGTTGTAGAGATGAATCCTACCCCACTCTTTCCCTGAATGTCTTTTAAGACCTTCAGAGTCAGACATATAAGCAAGAAATGACGCATCTGGAGCCATCCACCCTGTGGCAGGGTGTGAGAATTCTAGAATACCAGGTACATTAGTTTCATAATCCTCACAACAACCCTGGGAGGTAGGCACTGAAGCTCAGAAGACTTGAGTAATTTGCCCAGGTGAGACTTAGACCCAGTGCCTCCAAAAATGTATGTCCATGTCCTTCCCACTGAGGCTCGGGCAGTGACATAGAAACGTCTTCACCTAGAAATATCAAGTAAAAGGCTGGTTATCCTCACCTAGAAATATAAAGTAAAAGGCTGGTTATCCTCACCTGCTCACACCCACCTGCTCATTCAGGTGTGTGAACCTGAGTCAGACTGGCTTAGTGCCATTTACCAGTTACCTCCAGCCAGTGGTCAGACTACCCTGTTTCCCTGAAAATAAGACAGTGTCTTATATTAATTTTTTGCTCCCAAAGATGCACTAGGTCTTATTTTCAGGGGATGTCTTATTTTTCCATGAAGAAGAATACGGTACACATTTATTGTTAAATGAAAATAAAGGAAATGTATTACCTGTATACGGTACGGTAGTACGGTAGTTGTCAACACAAACCAGACAAACTGTGAATCCTACAGTATCAAGAATTTACTCATTTATTCAATGACAATCATGCCATCATCTTCTGGAACATCATCATAACAATCCAGTTCCTGAATTTCCTGGTGAATTTCTTGTGACTCCATTTCTCTCAGAATCAGTGGACCAAATCTCTCATGTTTAGCAATAGCACTGTGTTTAAATGAGTACTTCTTGTCAAGGTAGCCTGCTCGCAATGCATTTGCCATGCAACTGTCAGTGATTTTCTCCCATGAATTCTTCACCCAAGTCACAACTTCTTGCAGTTTAGGTTCCACGCTGATTTCTCTCCATTCACACAGCAGTAATGTCAGGACTCCGGGTAATGTCACCGGTTGCTAGATGCCAGTTGGGGCGGCCCTAGCGACCAGTTTATGGTAAATTAATTTTCATTCTGAGACAGAGCCTGGGGGCCTTATTTTGGGGGGGGGATGCTTTATATTTCACTCAGAAGGAAACCTGTAAGTAGGTCTTATTTTCGGAGGATGTTTTATTTTCGGGGAAACGCGGTAATAATACGCAGCCTTGACGCTCACACGGCAAGTCTAAACTCTAGTGCAGACGTATTTTTGGATGGGTATCTTTTAAATTCAGTGAGTCACTTTCACCTAAAAAGTGAGTTGTCATTTTAAAAAGTAAAATGACACATACTCCTTCAATGTGTGGGCTGCTATTGGAAAAGGCCCCGTGTGTATTTCCTGTGATCTTTCCACGCTACATATGGATTAATGAGCCAAACTGATATAATTCTGAGCTCCAAAGAGATCCTCGTCACGATTTCAACCCTACAGGGGACCGGTAGCTTCTTAGCTGTAGGAGGCATAGCTGAACCTCCTGATTGGCAAAGGGAAATAAGGAATGGCAGGTTGGAAGCAGGCGTCCCCTGTACATATGGAAGGCCAGTCCACTGATTGCTTTAACTTATAATGAGTTAAGATCAAGTCAATATAGAGTTAAATATTTTTAGTCTTAAAAGGAATAGTTTTTTTTGTTTGTTTGTTTTAGAATTATTAGTTTTTGCTAAATTTGAAACTCATCAAAGCCATGACTTTCAGGAATTTTTAGAACCGAGAGCTCCTGGTTTCAGAGGACATCCCCTACTGGCAAAGAGTGGTACTGCAGTTTTACTCTTCAATACTGGATCTGCCTGAGAGATTTAGGCAGCCCAGGATTTGGAGTCAGGGAGATGATAAGGCAGAAAGGGCAGCTCAGATCCCTGGGGCCCTGAATGTTCGGATACACTTTCTCCCTCTCTCCACATTTCCCCTCATTACTAGGATTGCATTTCGGAATAGAGAATCAGAACTCGACAAATTGCAAATTCGTGAATGGTGACCATTACTGAAACCTGCCGCCAGTGACACATCCTGACCCATTTAGACAGGCACTGGATTCAATGAGCCAGATGTCTCTGCGCACACAGGTGAATTCTGCTGTCGTTCACCTGAAATTAAAGGGGAAGCACTTCGGCGTGGTTTTACTTTAGCAGTGCTCCAGCTAATAACATCAGGAAAATAGCTTTTCAAATGAAAATACTTTTTTTTTTTTTACCCCCTCCCCACTGGAGCTGGGACAGAGGTCAAGAGAGAGGAAGATGGAATAGGAAGATTCCATGCCAAACAGCTTGGACTTCAGTCTTATTGTTCAAGAAGCAATGAGTGACTGAAGAAATGGCATTCTTTTAGGGTGACAACAATGTGATCTGCCCCGCTGGCTGAGTTTCCACTAGGATTTTGCAACACCCCAGAGCTGTCCCTTTATCTAAAACGACGCCAGAATAGAAATCCTGATAGCGCCAGCTTCGGGTTTTCAGAGCAGTCTCTTCCCCCTGCCTCTTCTCCCCTGCGCCCTTTGAAGGAATAGGTGTTTTCTGCATGTGTAATTGGCTTTCTGTTCTATAGAGGGTGAGTAAACTGGGAAGTGAGCTTGCGTGTGGTGTTGGAAGTAAGCTGAGCTCGTCCTGGAGGAAATGAAGCTGAAGTTAGAAACCAGACGGGACTGGTTTTATTCTGCCGCCCAGGTTTCGCTGGACTGGGCTCTGGCAGGACACTCACGCATTGACTCCACGCTGAGTCCCCTCACGAGGGGGGTGGACCAGAGCGTTTAGGGGGAGAGCATCTGGCACCTGTCTGGTGACCCCAAAGTAAAGGTCCAAACATTTTTTTTTACAAAGGTTGTCGTAAAGCAGCACGGGGTTGAAACCCTTTGGCCATCATCCTTGCATAGACATTCTTGCGATGCAAGAGTTCTGAATTCATCTCACCCCCTTTCCCCATCCAAGGGGGTGTCGGGATTTAGATTTCCTCATCTGACTCTGGGCCAGCACCCCCGTTTCTTGTTTTTCTCTCCGTCACTGGCACGGTTCAGTACATCGGTTGGGTCCTTATACACAGTGTTAAAAACGCCCTCTCTTCCAGCTCCCCCCTTAGAGCGGCTGTTTTTACCCGTTTGCTTACAAATAGATCTAATTAGCTCCGAAAACCTCCTCCAGGGTTTTTCAGCTTCTTTCCTCCTGTTCTGTAGAGATGCATGCATGCTTCGTGCTGGTAAAGCAAGACCGATGGCAACTTGAGCGTGGCATGCATTTTCCTGCAAGCCACAGCTAAGAACAGACACCCAAGTCCCAAAGAGGAAAGTTGGAGGCACTCTTTTGAGTCACCACTGGGGTGTGTGTGTGTGTGTGTGTGTGTGTGTGTGTGTGTGAGGGAGCTGTCCGTGATGGTTACAGGGTATGTGAGTGTGTGTGTGTGTGTGTGTGTGTGTGTGTGTGTACACACTCTCACACACATCCCAGTGACAGATGACCTATTGAAATAATTTCAGAGCTGTTCTGTGGTTGCTACGACAACCAATGCTCTCTTGGCTTTCATCTGGCCATGTGACAGGGACTTTGACGTCAGCTGGAGGCAGAGTCTGTGGCTGAGTCCACACAGCTAGAGGCCTGGGAGAATCTGGTGGATGCTGGCTGCCGCCGCCTCTGCTGCCGCTGCCGCTGCTGCTCCTCACGCCGCTGCTGCCGCCTGCCGCTGCCGCTGCCGCCTCCCCGGGGCTGCGGAGCATGGCCTGTTAGATCCCGCACTTCTTCCGTGTGAGGTAATTCCTTTCCTTTATGCACAGACCGTTAGATGTTTTATAGATCACTGTGGCTTCTCCTCTCTCTTACCTCCCGCAAGTGTGTCTTCATGGGCAATGATTGTTGTGCCCGGGGAAGCGATGAAGCGGCTTCTAGTTGCTAATTTTGTGCAGCCTCTGGAATTTGGTTAGCTTTCGACTCGTGTTCTGGAAGTGGGTTAACATGTAAGCGTCTTCCCTGCTCCGCACATGCTAACATGGCATTAGTTAGAGACACAGATTTTTGCAGCTTGAGCCAAACATGCCCCCATCGAATTCCAGGAATCCTCCCCTCATTGTTTTGGGTTCAAAGACTCCAGCATCGCCTGCAGGATGCTGCTAACTTCGCCGTTTTTTACAATCGCTGCCCTCTTCTGAATCATCCCAGAATAGTTTGGAATTTGGTTGCCATCGAGTTCGCAGCATTCATACTTAGCAACAATAGGCACAGAGGGAAAGAACATTATACTTTGAAACAGAAGTTGGGGCTTTGCTCGGAAGTAGGGTATTCTGAAAATACCAGGGAAAACTGTCAACAGCTTCCTGTTTAGAACAAAATAACCGGGTCTGTGCCAAGGAAGTTGCTGGGAGCTCAGGCGTGTGTGCCCGCAGCTGCTTTTTGGTTGTTAGAGCAAAGTGCACGTTTTCAGCATCTTCCTCTGAACGTTCAGCTGCGAAGAGAATCACGTTGGAGGGTCTTTGCAGAGGAGTCGTATCACCTGTTTTTTTATGTTTAAAAATGGAAATAATTCCTTTAGAAGAAAACAGGAGCCCTAAATTACCATAGATCTACTTTCATTCAAATGCCATGTAGTCACTGAGAATTTGCTCCAGGTCTTGAATGAATAATTTGATAACTGATTAGGAAGGCCTTTTATTTCTTTATTCCTATAACACTATAAAATGCCAGTGGATTTATGTGCCTTATTGTAGTTTGTTTTCCTCCCAAGTTTAGTAACCTTGCATTTTCTATCATTGTAAACTAGTTGGATCATTATGTGGCTTATAATTCAAGGAAAACCTCTGGTATTGAAGTTCATCAAAGCCTCAATGTATGATCGGTTTCTAAATCTCACAAGTTTTACAAGAAAAAATAGCGCAGGTTTAAGAGCAGCACATGTAATGCATCTACTCTTTTGATGAATAGAAAAAATGGTTTTTATTATGAATATTTAAACATATTTTATGATATGTGAACTGTATCTCAAGTTAGTGCATCTATTATACATTATTATACACTTAATATTATATATATATTTTATGATATCTTGCACTTTCAAGTAAGTGCAAGACTATATTGCTCTTATTTTTTATGTTCTTTATTCGTTTCTCTGATTGTGTTTTCTTTACTCTGGAGATGGGCAATTTGAACAGTATTTAACTTCAGTGGTGAGTGAATAATTGTTGGGTGCATCAATGATTTCTCAATAGCTCTCAATGAGTGAATATTCATTTAACTTGCTAGCATTAGATAATGACTATTTTTGGTCAGAGTCTCCATGGAGCATTTTCTAAAAAGTCTACTGAAGGCAACTCTATTGAGACATCATCCCATTTAATTTATCTCATAATTATAACTCAGAGGTCATAGTCTTAATATCCATAGAAATATGCTAATTGATTTGCAATTCATATTAGCCTGGATAGGACCACACTGGCTGTTATTTAAAAGCACCGTCTTTGGTGGGGAACTTTGATGTCTACTTTTTTTATATATACTCAAAATAAGGACTTCTCATTACACTTTTCCAAGTAGCTTTCTATGATGTTTTAAATTAAGGTTATAAAATGACCCTATTCCATGGCTCTTACAAAATAGACTGCATCCCCGCAGTAGGAGATATAAGAGAACAATTCAGCAAAGTGTCAATGATCAAGTTCATCATTAGAAGAAAACAACCCGTGTGACGATAGCGGAGATGCCTTAGAATCCACAGTGTGTTCTTATGGCAAAATAAGGGAGAAATGACTCTCATCAGAATCATCTGTTTACAACACGGAGACTGTTGTGGCTTCAAGGTCAAGTTTGTTTCAGCTTCAAAAATCACTAGCAAGGAATGATTTACTCTAGGAACTTAGCTGTTGCATTATCCCCTGTCTCACGTGTAGTTTCAGGGGTTTTGATCTTTCGGGTGTCATGGACCTCTTTGGCAGTGTGGTGAAGCCTATAGACTCTTCTCAGAATGATGCTTTTTAAAGGCATAAGATAAGGTCTGCAAGATTACAAAGGAAACCACTCTTATTGACATATATTGACCAATTTTTAAAAAATGGTAAATTGTGTTCTATTAAATTAATACCATCATTTGAAGTAGTGATGAGGGTAAAAGGTATTTCGAGATAACTACAATGGTATGATATGAGAATATCTGCCACTATCCTTGGCAACAGAATCCCAGGTACTGTGGTTTGTGACATCCATTTTAATGACATTAAATACTAAAATTTCAGCTTGAGGTTAGTGAAGCTAAAGATGTAATATTTTTAACATCCAAGTTCCTGGATCCCCTTACATTCTCTCTACCCCTCAGTTTAATGATATGTGAGCTAGTAACGCCAAAAGGTCATAGAACAGCATCAAACAAAACCCACATCATCGTTTCCATGTTCCATTTCACCGCATCTGATTTTATTCTCTGAAAGGGTGAGTTCCCCAGAGTATTCTGGGATTTCTGTGTGCAAAGGAATGATATGTCCGTAGAGCCACCACGCTGTAACCTTCTCTTATTTTTTTCCTTGCAATCCATGAGTAATCTTATGTGACTTGGCCTGAGGAATTCTTACCTGGTTAGACAGGGGTTAAAAGGAACAATGTACGGTGTTAATACAAGTTATGCAAGTTAAAACCATGGACCACAGAAGACTATGGGTATTGACCGAGGGACCTTTATCCACTCGGAGAAAATAAGCAAAGAAGTTCTTAGATGAAGAATGCAGATTGCTATATGAGATCACAGCTGAAGGAATACTCTAGGAGGTATTTTGTGCACAATATTTGAAACGTGCATTAAAGAACTTATGTAACTTCCAAGTTTAGCGTAAAGCACATGTGTGAATTTATAAATTGTCATGTTAAATGCCAGTTAGTCAGGATAGAGCCTGGAGGTTTATCTGCCAGAGGGCCCCAGGACAAATCACATTCAAAACGATGTGGGGAATGGAGACACTTCCCACGTACGTTGAACTCAGACCCTTACTTGACTTACTGGATATTTAAGAACAAGCCCTGGCCAGTATGGCTCAGTAGTTGGAGCACCAGCCATTGGACTGAAGGGTCCCAGGTTTGATTCCAATCAAGAGCATTTACCTTGCTTGCAGGCTTAATCCCTGCCCCAGCAACCAATTGATTTCTCTCTCTCTCTCTCTCTCTCTCTCTCTCTCTCTCTCTCTCTCTCTCCCTCCCTCCCTCCCTCCCTCTCTCTCCCTCTCTCTCCCTCTCTCTCCTTCTCTCTCTCCCATCAAAGCTTCTTTCTGTCTCTCCCCCTCCCTTCCACTCTCTCTAAAAATCAATGGGGAAAAATGTCCTCAGGTGACTATTAACAACAACAAACAAAAGCAATAAGGGAAGTATTAATATTATTGTTAGTGGGACTATGTAAGTCACTGTCTCACTCTCCATGTCACATTGAATTTGCAGAAGATAATGCCTGTTTTCTCTCCAGCCAATCAGCTTACTCTGCAGTTGGTTGGCTGATGCCCTAGCTAGCATTGTCTTTCTAACCTGCGTTTTGAGTGTCCAAAGCCATCCTTTCTCAGCGTGAGAGAATGGGAGCTCTGACGTTTGCACAAGCTGTTGTTTAAACTCGATCCAAATCCCCAGCATCTGAAATGAAAGCTTAGCACTTTTTCCCCCCGTGTTCTCTGGGAAATTACGAAAAAGGATTTTCTCAAACGCTTCTTATTCTTTGGACTCGAAAAGAACACCTGCTTGCGAGGCTTTTAGGAAGAAATTGGAAAAAGTCTAAAAGCATCTCTGACTCCAGGCTGCACTGTTTGCTGCTTTGATGGCAGGTGTTTGAAAATTTAAATTCACAAAGGAACATGTCATTATTTTTTTTCCCATGAAATCAACTGTTATTTAAGTGGCACCCTGTGATGGAATGCTAAATAGAGTTAGCATTCCAAAATAGGGCATTTTTTTTATTGTTTCCAGAAGGGATGCCTAAACGTTAGTGCTCAGTAAGACTCGGATATAAAAATTATATGATAAATATTTAAATTCAGCGGAGCCACATTCTCCATACTAAAGACAGTGTGTCCTTTTTATCTGCCGTGAGCTTTAGTTTTTTTGGACATCTTTCTATAACTGCCTTTCACTAGAGACACAGCATCCTTTTCAAATTTACACTAATGTAAACCATAGTATACTCAACTAACATTACAGTTCTGGCTTTGATTTTCAGGAACGAAATCTCTAGTCTGAAAGATATCAGCTGCTGCTTGTCCTCATGGAAGGATTGTCTGTATTTCCTGAATTCTGTCCCAATGACTGCGGGGAAAACAAAGGCAGCATGTGGCTGTTATGAGAGATGAGTTTTTCAAAGGATGATCTTATGTTGTCTCTACTGTGATCATTTTAAACCTTATCCATTAGAGACAAATGTCAAGAAGAGCGTTTGACTATTTGTCTGCTCAGCTGCCTCCGACAGACTTCCGTGTGATTCAGACATCTAAAACCACGACCAATTGTGTGATGGCCATGTTTACAACATCTTTGGCGATGAAATAAAAAAAATAGCATCCCACAAGTTATCCCATCCCACGCCTTCCCACGCCTTACCAAAATCAGGTGCAGTGTGAGGTCACATAATCCAATCTGAAAGTATTTATTAACTGCCTAGTGCATCCACAGTATTAGAGTTGGTGTTTTGGTTCCCTCACTCAGCTGGTCCTCGAGTGGTCTATCTGGCATAGAGAGTCCAATGGACTTCTGAGATTTGTTTGCCTGACCTTCAGTGCAAACATTCAGTCTTCCATGTGTGCAACAAGTTTTGAGCACCTACCAGACCCTGGGGATTCTGTGCTGAAAAAGACAGACAAGGTCCCCCACCATCATGGAACGGAGGAAATGAGACTTGTAGGTACAGACCTAGAGACGGATTTTTTAATGCAAATACCCAGTCTTTATGCAAATAGCGAGAGCCTTTCCATTTTATGAAAGGGATTCTTACGTTAGTGGGTGCCTGAGAATATCTGTACCATCTTCCCGGTACTAACCCAGTCAAGATCGGCTCACTGCTGTACTAAACAGCCCCAAATCCCAATGGCATACTACAGCACTATCCACTTCTGCTCACCCACAGATCGGATTTAAGAGAAGCTCTCTGCTCCACCCAGTTACCCAGGGATCCAGGCTCCTCCGTCTAGTTAAACTGGGGACAAATCCTGTCGGGAACCACCTGCAGGTGTTCCTTTGGGCAAGTTCCCGAGGTCACGGTTTTCTTACCTGGATCATATTAGTATCTGCCTTATGGATTTTTAAGTGAACTTACTTGGTCATGTCCTGTGATCATTAATTTCCTACCTCTGGCAGGGCTGCCCGCCCCTCCGCTCCCACACCACCATCCCCCTAGGATCCAGGAGGTACTACTGTCCTAGCTAGAGGAGGTATGTCTCTGGTGTTATGAAAACAGCTAACACTTAGAAAGTCTTATAAGTTCTTTTCAAAATAACTTTTCCCCCCCTTCACAACATCTGTTTTTATAAATGAGGAAACTGAGGCACAGAGACCTTAAGCAAATTGCCCAGTGTCACACGGCACATGATGGGGCTCTAGGTGCTTGGCTATCGTGTTTTTCCTAGAAGTGATGTTACATGTGGTGGCAGGATGTATTCTACAAAAATGGCCACGTAATTATATCTACGTCCACGTGTTCCTCTAGACTCTTGGCACTCTCCATCAAGAGGTGGAGCCCACTGCTCTCCTCTCGAATCAACACGCGATGTGATTGGTTCAACAGATGGAGTGCCGTGGGGACAATGCTAGGTGGCTTCCAAGGCTGGATCATAGAAAGAACACGGTTTCTTTTTCTCTCAGCTATTTTTTTCTATTTCTCTCACACATGACACTTGCCTTTAGAAACCAGCTTCCGTACTATGAGGAAGCCCAGACCACGTAGAGCAGGCATGCCAAAGTCAAAGGCTAACACGGGGCCAAATATATGAGGCATGCGGCCCGTGCGCCGTAAGTTTGACATGCTTGATGTAGAGCGACCACATGTTGGAGTCAAAGCCAACACCTCCCTGAAGGTCTCAGCCAACAGCCAGCATCAACTGTCAGGCGTGTGAGTGGGCAGCCCCTCAGAGGACTCCAGGCCCTGGCCATCAGAGCCCCCTTAAGCCCTCCTGGTGCCAAGGAGACCAGAGATGAACATCTCTGCCCAGCCGGCCACAAATTGCAGATTCATGAACAAAAATAAAAACTGTTGTTGTTTTAGTTATTTCTTAAGCAACTAGACTAGCTAGAACATATGGGAAAATTAGAGATGACTGGAATACTCTATAGAGGACTAAACTTTAAGTATATACAGATCAAATAGATTTTTTGTGATTTGGCATAAATAGCTAATCTGATAAAAGTAATTTCTGAAGGAAACTGAGCCTTTTGGGACCCCAGCCCCTAATCAATGCACACCAGGGCTTGGAGGGTCGGGGGGCGGGGGGGAGATGTGGTGGCTAGAGAAGCCCTTGTTTCAGGCCTCACTGCCCCCCTCCCGGAATCAGTGCCAAATAAGAAGGAACAAGTAAAGTTAAAAAGAAGAAAGAAAAGATAGTTCAGCTACCAATCACAGTATAAACAGCTTAGGTCCATGCCTGTTTGTGAACTTGGGACAGTGTCTTCCATGTTAATGCTGTTGATGATCTAGGAGAAGATTGGGCCTCCATTGAAACCGGCCTCCACGCTTTAGTGAAACCTCCCTCATTGCCCCCTGCTGCCTGGGACCCTCTCTGTATGCCAGGCCAGTGTCAATGGCAGTTCCTGTGCCATTTTCCCTTGGTCACTGCTTAGTCCTCCTTCTCTGCCTAATCTGCTGCCTCGTTTTCTATTGTTGGATCCTGCAATCTCCTTGACACTCTCTTCTGTCCCATTTCCAGAGCTCCAAGGCCAGGGAATTCCTCTCGGTCAGGTAAGATTTAGCTCCTTCAGCAAAGTATTTTTTCCTCTTGACAAAGCTGCCAAAATGGCAGCTGTCCAACTGACTGGTGGCTCCATATGTTGGTCAAGCCTAGCACGTGGAATCCTTGTCCTTGTGCCCTCACTCAAGGAAGCATCTCTGTCTCTCCTGCAGCAGAGAAATCAATACCCCCGACTCTCTTCTCCCTTACTTAAATGTCACCCCCTCCTGAGGGGCTTCCCACCTTCCCTTTAGAAAGTTAATTGCTGTGTTGGATCATTCACATATTATTTCAATAGTTATTAACCCCATATGGTGAGCCCTGAAGTTAAGCACCTACAAAAAGATTTCTTTGGTGTCCAAGGTCTGGTAAGGTTCCTCCAGCTGCCTCTTAATTGCTTACTATAGACACCAGGCAGATGAGGTCCAGTCATCCAGACCCTTCAGCGACCAGCACATGACCCACCTCATCCAAGATATCCCAGCTAAGTAGGATACTACAAGGGTAGTAGGTCCAGCCAGTCTTTGAAAAGGTTATAGTCCTGCTAGGAGGCTGGGCAACCTAGGCAGCTGGGGTCCAGAGCTATGTCTTGTTTGTTGGTTACAATCTCTCATGATGCCTAGTGTAGTGCTGGACACATATTACTCACTGATTAAAATCTCTAGTAAATGATCCATGAATAGATTAACTGCAGAAGGATATGTGGCAGTGAGACAACTGTGTAGAAGAAGTGAGTGATGAAGAACATTTGACATGACCTACAGAAGTAAAAGGATTGTCCATGAGTAAGAAAGATCTTATTTCTGGCAACAGAAATAAGACACCCTATATAGGATCAAGAAACTGGTTGGGGGGTGGGGGAATCCTTACAATCCACAAGGTTGGTCTATGGAGGATCTAGAATTGGTCAATTTAAGATAGGCTGGATTTGATCTGATAGACAGCAAGAAGCTAGGAAAAGGCTAGGAGCTAGTGAGAGATGTATGTGTCCAACAGGGTAGTAATACTTTAATCACTGTTTCCTTTTGCTTTAGACAATTTACTTTTAAAACCCTGAATATTTATTGTGTTTCCTTTTCTTCTATTTTTTTCTCAGAGGAAAGTTCTAACTTTATTTTTTTTTAAATATATTTTATTGATACTTTACAGAGAGGAAGGGAGAGAGATAGAGAGCCAGAAACGTCGATGAGAGAGAAACATCGACCAGCTGCCTCCTGCACACCCCCTACCGGGGATGCGCCCGCAACCAATGTACATGCCCTCGGCCGGAATCGAACCCGGGACCCTTCAGTCCGCAGACCGACGCTCTACCACTGAGCCAAACCGACCTCGGCAAGTTCTAACTTTAAATTAAAAAACATGAATTCTTCTTTTGCCCTCAGTACTGCGTGAGTGGCCTTGTCACTCACTGTAGCTTGGTGATATCTGTAGGGAGAGCGTGTCTTTTTTCTTTCTTTTTTTGGATAAGTGTGTCCCATGAAGTATTTGGCACATATACTAAAGCATTGTTGGTAGTTTAACTAAAATTCAGATTTAACTGGGTGTCCTCTATTTCATCTGGCAGCCCTACCCCTAATCTTAGTTGTGGACACTTTCCAGAAGATCCAGGCTGTCAGATTTGGATCTCTGGCCACCATAAATTGACAAGAATAGAGGGCAGGGGGTGTGCCTTATGTCCTCACCTTCATTCGAAAGTCTAGCGCAGCACTCAGCTTGTAACAAGATATGTTGGAGTCAGTGTTACACGGTTCTTATTCAAAGGAGACTAACCTTGGTGCTGGCCACATGCGTGTGGAAGGAGAGGAGAGCCAGGGCAACAAAACTGACATGTCCTGGGTAGACCTCCTCAAACCCACAGCAATGAGTCGTTCATGCTGACTCATTGCCCATGGTCTCCGTCACCTGGGACATAGACGGTGATGTCAGGGGCTGGAAACTATATCTCACAACTAAATATGTCTCCATCTTTCTCTTCTTTCTAGCTTCATGGGTGCCAACCTCACTTCAAATGTTATGAGTTACTTGTGAAGGCTTTTTAAATTCAATCACATTTCCCCGCTGGTTAACGTGATCATGTCAGAGTTACATCTCCATTGTAGGTTGATTTTTTCTTCTTCTTCTTCTTCTTCTTCCCGAAGGTACTAAGCTAATGAATTATGCACAAGGGAAGTTTCTACTTCAAGGAAGCTTGTAAAATGAAAGAACGCTTTGGTTATTTCTTTCATTGCAGGTCCCCATTTTTTTAAAAGTCAGGGCACACCTGTTTCCAGGAAATGGTCTGTTAATAAGATAGCATGGGCTGTGTGGGAGTGTACCAAAGAATCTTCAAGATGTTGTGTTCTTTTCTTTTTTATTTATTTTCCCAAATTGCTATCCAGAGGAAAGACATTAATGGAAAGCACAGAGTCATCTATTGGTAATTAGTGCGTCTACGGCGTCTGCTTCATTGCATTCCACTCTGGCTCATTACTGGTAATTACTGGGGCTTTCTTGGCAATGTTTAAGAGGCAGATCACTCAAATCCCCTTGCTTGTCATGGAAGCAGTTTAACTTCGCCGAACTAATACCCCATGGCTGTCTGGATTAGTCATTTCCCATTAGCCACCTTTAGTATTAATCCCTCATTTACTGGGTGGGAAAACCAAACCCTCCAAGAAGCTGATTTCTGGCCCAAGAACATGTGGTAATCAGTCAAGTCCATGACTACTAAACCTCTTTCCTCCTCTGCATAAGCACGCTTGTCATCTTTCACCCATCTCCTTGGGGTGTACGAAGACCAAGATTTAGAAAAGGTGTTTCCAGTTGCATAGCTAGCCCTAGGTTTAGGAAATGAGTATGCATCTCTACTCTCATGTGAGAATTGCCAAGCAATTTAATAGTATGCCAGTGGTGGGGTCTCTTTCCTGGGCATTCTGAGTCATTTCGTTTGGGGTGCAGCAATGGCACAGGGTTTTTGTTTAATAGTAATAATCTCCCATGATGCTACATGCAAGGAGGGTTGAGAGTGCAGGTCCAGGCAAAGTAAGCAGAGGTTCATGGAATGCTGAAGTTCCAAACCCGACTCAATAATCAGATTGAGTCTTCGCCATCCCACCAGTAGAGCCCCTGCATATGGAACCTGTGGAGACTTATACATTTAGCCTGGGTGAAAGCATTTTGTTATCAGAAAGGACACATTAGCACAGAGTAGTCTACCCGTTAATCCCAACAGAAACACATCACTCTGATGAAGGGACAGGGGGAGAAGAACAAACCTAGGGTATGATGTGTTGACCAGACAGGTAAAGGAGGAGTAGAGGAGGGAACCCTGAGCTGCCCCCAGGTCATGACCATGTAGAAGTACCATGCCCCTGGGCAGTGGTTTCAGAAAGTGAACAGGTAAGGGCTGGAGGAGGGAATCAAGAGAGGCTTATTGGTGCAGAGTAGCATGCACTCTGAGGTCAGACTGACTATTATTTAAGCTCTGTGACCTTGGGCAGGTTACTACTTCTTAAATGATCAGTTTCCAAATTTGGAAAACAAGTAAAAATTGCAGCCAGTTCTTCTTGGGTTAGGACCTGAAACAAGATACTATCTATACTAATCAAAGAGTAAGATGCAAATTGACTGTACTTTAGTGATGCCCACCAGCCTATCAGGAGTGAGTATGCAAATTAACCCAACAAATATGGTGGGTTAATTTGCATACATAGACACCACCCCAGGTGCTCCAGGCCTCTGGGCAGCATGAGAAGGCAGAAAGAGGGCTCAGCCTGAGTGAAGGCTGTGCCGGCAGCCAGGGGAAGGAAAGCCCGTTCTTGCAGGAATCTTCATGCATTGGGCCTCTAGTATGATATAATGCATCAGTGTGCACTGGCTTTCCCAGAGTCACTGGATCTCCATTAAGTTTTCTTGATTTAAATGGGCATGGACCCTTACTCTCTCCCAGGTAACTAATTCTCACAAGGAAATACAGGTTGGCTTTAAGGAGGTGAGCCATATGCTGACCCGGAAGCCAGAGTGGATAAAACCTTAGAAGGGAGTCCCTTGGCCTCAGAGTTGTAGGGTGAAGCTGTGGAGCCCACGATCAGACGATGCCCTTGGACCAAAGGATGAGGACAGGCACTAGGAAGCTAAATGAAGTTGGGACAAGACTTGGCTCAAAGAGCACAGGGAGCTACCAAAGTCAGAAGCTATGGAGCTACATCCCAAGAAAACCCATGACCCAGAAACCAGGAAAGGTGCCCAAAGTTGAAAGAATTTGTTTCAGGAATAGCCTTTGAGAGCTCCTTGCTCACAACCAGCCAGATTTTTTGTTCTCTGTCTCCTTGGAGAATGGCTTAAGCCAAGGAGGTCCCAGAAGTGAGTATTTTAGCAGTAATTCTGACAAGCTCAACCAAAGAGCTGCCTTGAATGGCAGCCGGGACTTGTTATTATTGCCTGTGGGTTCCATCCATCTGCACCCACCCTACAGCTGTTCACATTATATTTTTATTTTCTGGAGGGGTTAGTGGAAGGAGAAGCAGCAACTTAGGTGAGGAGGAAGAGGAAATTAGCTCAGATCCACAGCTATAATGATCAAGAAAGAGAGCTCAGGCGAAACCGGTTTGGCTCAGTGGATAGAGCGTTGGCCTGCGGACTGAAGGGTCCCAGGTTCGATTCCGGTCTCTCATCGATGTTTCTGACTCTCTATCCTTCTCTCTTCCTCACTGTGAAATCAGTAAAATGTATTTTTTTTAAAAAGAGAGAGAGAGAGCTCATTTGTCTGAACTCTATGCATCATAAATTATGATCGATTTGGGGGATTAAATGTAAACCTTATTAGTTACACTTGATAATATGTAAATGCTTAGTGACCATATTTTCTTCCCACCCGGAATTATAACATAGCCTAAAGATTTTATCTAGCTTTTAAGCATTGATATGAACAGTCTTCAACCAGCATAAGGATTAAGCCGCATTTAGTGCTAGATTAGACAAATCTCTGTGTTGAAAATAAAATTATTTGACATCAGGACATTAGGGGAAATCTGGACTGTAGCTGACTGCCCTGTGCCCTGGGGAAGACGAAGAAACTTGGAAGTTCATCCCATTTGCCAAGTGGGTCGAGAGTCCCTGCTGTGCCCAATGACAGCTGGCACACACAAGCCACTCACTCTAACTTTCTTTTTTCCTTGTAAAGAAATAGCAACTATTTGCTGCCCTCCTTCTTTGCAGGAAGGCAACAAGGCGTTTGCATAGGGAATCTGAGTGTGTTTATTTTTCTTTCCTAAATATGTTTTTAATTGATTTCAAAGAGGAAAGGAGAGGGAGAGATAGAAACATCAATCATCAGAGAGAATCATCAAACTGGTGCCTCCTGCATGCCCCCCACTGAGAATCAAACCCGAAACCCAGGCCTGTGCCCTCACCAGGTGTCGAACCACAGACCTCCCTCCCAGTTCATGGGTTGATTCTCAACCACTGAGCCACACTGGCTGGGTTGGAGTCTGGCGTATTAAATTATTTTTTTCTATGTAAATTGTTACTATCAGAGAATAAGAAGCAGTCGATTTACAAAGGGATTGTTGGTAAGGAAGAAGATCGATGAAAAAGGATAATTACAATACTTCTGGCTAATGGTTATAATGCCAGCTCTAGCTGAGATGTTTGTAAGGGAGGTAGTCTAGAGGCCAGCCATGGTCAGCTGTTCGGGGCTCTTGACTGGAGAGGATGGGTTCAAGAGAACCAATTGATGGCCCTTGGCTGTTTCAAAGCATCCTCACAAGAAACGTGGGTGGTCGCAGTGTCCAGCGGGAGAGCGCAGGGACGCAGAGCAAGTTTCTCTCTGAAATGTTAAGGCCACGAAGGATGCATTTCTGGGATCTGATGTTCCCTGGCTTATTCAAATAACCGTGATAATGGTAGGAACCTTCCAACTACAGGATTCTTCTGCGTTCTCAATGACAAGAACAGCAGAGGCCTCGTCCATCTGCTCATGATCTTCGCTCCCGTTGCTTGAATCCTATTCCTGGGCTGCTGGGTCTTCCATCAGTGCTCGTCTGCGCCCCCTTCAGTCCGCTGGCCAGCATTATCCCGAGTCCTGTGAATGTAAGTGGCTCCGCCCTGGTTAATGAACTTATCTGCTATTTCCCCCCCTGGATGGTGGCTAATTTTGTTTGAGATTTCACAGTGCTTCTAAATGTGTGTGTGTAAACAGAGGCACGTTTTTCCTCCACGTCTGCAAGTGTCTCAGCAAAAAAAGGGAATTTGCATTCACCTCCCCATCATGCCTGCCTGTTTCAGATTTGAAAAGCTGTGGGTCGGTGTGTAGGTGTGTGTCAATTAGACGATCCTACATGGCTTCCCAAAGGAAAGGAAATGGCTGTTCTCGCTTAGGTTTTGGAAATATCCAGAATGTTCATAAACATTGTCCACTTAAAAGCTCACAGGTATATTTTAATTCATTTTCCTTATGAAGAGGGAGAAGCAGGTCCATCAGCAAGTCACTAAGTCACTAATGGACTGCTTGAGATACAACAAACATCAGTCTTAGGATTTAGATAAAGTGGGCATGGGACTTCCGGTGTAATAGGAACAGGGCTGTTATAAGACACTTGGGATGTGGATATTGGCTTGGTTTCCTATGGCTGCTCTGGGCTGCCCGGTATGCCAGAGGGCAGGGGGCCCTGGGAGTGGAGAGAGCTGCAGGTCTGGCTAAAGGCCAAAGCCATCGCTGTGCTAATAAATGAGGCAGACCACCAGCATGGTGCACAAGAAATGGAATTCTGTGCTTACTCTGAACTTGCAGCTTTTGCACATGCAGAATCTGAGTACTGAGTAATAAGACCCGGGATGGGAAGGCCACTCCCAGCATGGAATGGTCTAGAATGTGACCTTCTCAATATTCTAAGAGAGGAGTCCTGATCAGCTCAGTCCATGGCAACTGCCTTAGCTGTGCCAGTTAAGACTGACACCTGATTCTTTGAAACATATACAGCTATATGAATCATCATTTGTTTGCTGGCTTATTCTTAAGTAATGGGTAATACTATTTTATCCCAGAATGTGGTTTCAGCTTTCTTCTCAATTATCCACTTTATTGTCACCCTAAATCCTGATTTTAAAATCCTTCTCCAGATGTCATATATTCGACGTTGGACCAAGTGAATTTTACCTACAAAATCACCAGTGTTCATTGAATTATTTGCTCTCTGCCAGTCATTGCTTATGCCAACTATCTACTTATTCCTTGCTATTATCCTATTATAATTCTAATTCATTCTACAGATGACAAACTAAGACTTCAAAAGTCTGAGTAACTTAGGGCACTTATAAGTGGTTCAGCCCAGAGTCCAATCCAGATCTTTCTGTCTCCAAGCCCCAGATTCTGGCACTTCCAGGGAGAAAAACTAAGTGATAATGAAAAATATCAGAAACAACAAAAATTACTTTTGCAATGGAAAAAAATGTCCATAAATGGAAGAAAATTAATTTCAAAATTACATGTAGATTATGATTAGATTTTTGTAAACTAAATAGGAATTATATACAGTTATATATATGTTATTTTTATATGTTATATTATATATATAGTAATATATATTTAAAATTTTTTTTGAAAACTGATCAAAGTTATGGGTCCCTTTTCCTTTAAAATGCATATGCATATGTGCACACAAAACTTCACACACAACTTCAAGCAGTTCATGCTAGGGACCCCTAATACATATATATCACATGTACAGAAAAATCTGGAAGGACATACAGCAAATAGTTACACTCTTTGAGGAATGGGGTTGTAAGATATTTTTCACGTTATATTGGTTGAATCTATATTCAATGAGCATGTATTATTCCTTTCTGTAACTAAGAAAAATTTAAGATTATAAATGAAGCCCAAGTGTTTCCAATTTAGAATGGGATTTACTGTTTATTTTGTTTGTGTGATGATCAGGCTTCTAGTGTTTTCTTAAGTCATAACTCAGAGGTGATGGATAGCCCTCTGGGGGAAAAAAATGTAAAGAATGCCTTTGTGAATGCACTCAATAGAGGCTATTTTATGGAAAAAGAAACTTCCCCTAAAAGTTACGAATAACTGAAGATTGGGCGTGTAGGAGATCGGGCTGCAGGGGCCCTTAGGTAGCATTTTCTGGAAGTATTATCCATGAAGGCACATCCGTGAAGGGTGTGTATAGAACTTTCAGAGGGGTTCTTCGGTGAGCATTGGAAAGACCTTCTGACAGGTAATTCGTGCTCTGTAATAACTGAACATACAGGTAAACGGGGTCAATGCTACATTGCAGAGGGAACAAGCTGAGTCAACTGCAGCAGAGGTCGGTGTGCTAAGCCAATTATCCTGGGGCAATTGTTTAAAATGCTCCTTACAAATGGGCCTGGCATTAATTGAATTGGCTGTTTCCAGGGCGCCCTCTTCTAGTCCGAGGGAGTTTCCTTCCGCTCCCACCTGCTCTCTTTCGCCGTCCTCCGGGTTGAGATGTCAAGACCATCGTCTTCCAGAGGGACGTTGGGTCTGGAAGACACTTTCCCGCCTCACTCCCACCCCTCCCCCATATACATCCGGGTCTCTCTGCGCACAGACTTTCCACCCAGCTTTCTGATGAAATCGGATCTCGAATCAAACCAAGATGCCGGCCCCACTTACTTATTTCATTGAGAGAGGGAAAAAATCATGTATTTAAAAAAGGAATTTGCAATATTGCAGCCTGACTTAACCTTGGTATATTAGTTGTTGTGCCAGTTGGGCGTCTTTGGTTTGTTTCTACATTTATTTTACTGTTAGTATTGCTTAAAGTAAGGAATGCATGTACCATGGGAAGGAAGCCATTGCCTACCCCAGGCCATTAGATCCCAAACCTGTTTGGGGTTGACAATAAGCTGGAGACCCCAGGAACTCACACAAGCATTGTAACGAGCATCTTCCCACCACAGCACACCTCCAGAACAGACTCTACTCTCCCTCCTCCCCACACTCCTACCTCCCTACCCCCTGCCCGTGCCCCACACCAGTTTCAGGTAGCAGCTGCAGGAGCAGCAAATATTTATGAAACCCTTGGGATCAGCACCAGTGCGGTAAGCACCAAAGGACAGGACTTCTCTCCACTGGCCGGGCCAGTCTGAAACCAGGATCTGCACACTACCCGTTGCTTCTGCCCCCTGGATGGGACGGAAGTGCTGTCTGCATGGAGTGCTGCGAATGGAAGCACTGGTAAGGATGAGGTATCATGCATCCTTCCTGGAGGCTGGGATCAGAGAGGGACGCAGGTCCCTCTGCACACTGCTCTGCAGGATGAGGAGCTCCCTGCTCGCTGGCACAGGAGCCTGGCAGTTAACTTTTGTGGCCGGTGCTGTCTGGGGTCTGAGCTCTCCGCGGGAGGCAGTCCTGGGGGTAGCAGGCTCTGTTAGAGGCAAGGAACGCACGGTTGTAGTCAAGGGTCTCTGCTTCCAACTTACAAGGACCTGGGTGAGTCCGTCCTGGCTCAGCCACTTACTGATTTTGTTCTGTAAAGCTTCGCGCTGTCTCTTAACATCTGTTCCCTTGCCTGGAAGGGAATAGTATCTGCCTTGTAGAACTATTGGGAGGATTCAGTGGGCGTCCCATGTAAAGCACCTAGCACCGCAGGGAGGTG
Source organism: Vespertilio murinus (assembly GCA_963924515.1). Lineage (NCBI taxonomy): Eukaryota > Metazoa > Chordata > Mammalia > Chiroptera > Vespertilionidae > Vespertilio > Vespertilio murinus. The sequence continues at coordinate 11,419,436 of OZ004717.1, read as the reverse complement.
CTCTGTAAATGGCAGCGGATGGCGTGGGCAGCTGAGAAGTCTTTCTTTTGACCCCCCCCCCCTTTCTCTGCCAGCTGCTGTCCTTTCTTCCTACACCCCTTTTAAACAAAGCTCTCCCAAAGAGAGCCCAAACCACCCCCCCTCCATCACCCAATCGCCATCTCCAACTTCCCTCCTTGCCTTCGCTCCGAAACCCACTCCAAGGGGCTTTGGCCTCACCTCTCCGATGCTACTTTTTTAAAAAAAAATCTAGGTTGCCAGTGGCCACTGCATGGCTGAATGCAAATGATATTTACCAGTGGCAGCAATTAATCAGCAGCATTTGATGGATAAGATTCCTCCTTCCTTCTTGGCATAAATTCCCCTCGGCTTCTGGCCAACACACTTCCTTGGTGTCCTTCCGACTCAATGGCTGCTCCTTCTCAGTCTCTGTGGCTCCAATCCCTGCTATTTAGACAAGGCAGGGGCCAGGCCTCAGCGACAGCTACTGGTTTCTATCCATATTTTCCCCACAATGATCCTACCCAGTCTTCTGGCTTAGAGTGCCATCTTGGCCAGGGGTTCCCAAATAATGATCCTACCCAGTCTTCTGGCTTAGAGTGCCATCTTGGCCAGGGGTTCCCAAATAATGATCCTACCCAGTCTTCTGGCTTAGAGCGCCATCTTGGCCAGGGATTCCCAAATATATGTTACCAGCCCTGAACTAAGTCCCAAATTCCAGACTCATAGCCAGCTGCCTGCTGGACTCTCTACTTGAATGTCTGATAGCACCAAGAGTCAGTCAGGGTTTGCCAGAGAAACAGAAGCAGTAGGGTATATGTATGTATGTACATGTGTAATATTCATATACATTCATTTATACTTATTTTTAATATTACGAACACAGGCAGGTCCCAAGATCTGCTGGGTGAATCAGCAAACTGGAAACCCTGATGTTCAGTTCCCGTGTGAGTCCAAAGGCCTGTGAACCAGGAGAGCTGATGGTCCAGTTCTTGTCTAAAGGCTGACAGGCCTTAGGCCCAAGAAGAGCCCATGTTTTGGTTTGATCTACAGACAAGAAAAACGCCAGTGCTCCAGTTTAAGGGCCTTCAAGCAGGAAGTTTTTCTCTTTTCCTTGAGGGAGAGTCAGCCTTTCTTCTGTATCAGGCCTTCAACTTACTGGGTGAGGCCCACACACAATAGAAAGCAATCTGCTTCACCTGGTCTCTGCCCCTTCAGGTGTTAATCTCAGCCCAAAGCACAGAACACTCATAGTGATCTTTGACCAAATACCTGGGCACCCTGTGGCCCAGTCAAATCACAACACATAAAATTAACCATCCCATACAGCATGTCCAAAAATGGGACTCCTGATCTTTGGGCCATAAGTTACTCTACCTATACCTCCCCCAGACATTGGTTGGCAATGGATTCTTCCACTTGGGCCCAAACCAAAGATCTTCGAGTCATCCTTAACTCATCTCTTCCTCTCTTGTCTTACATACAACCTGTCAGAAGATCGTGTTTACCATGCCTTGCAAACATCCAGAATTCAACCAGAGCTTGCTGCTTCCATTGCTACTGCCCCAATGGGAGCGACATCGTTGCTCATGGAGACCTATTGTCTCCATGGGAGCACACATATTTAAAACTGTTGCCACCAGCACTCCTGCTTCTCCTTTGCTTCCATTTTATCCATAAGTACGTCTCTCCTTTTATATATCACATAATTTCCTTATTTATCCTGGCATTGTTCTGTCTGCCTTAGGTAGAATACCTAGAACAGTGCCTGCTATGTGGTATATGAGTCATAAATGTTTGTTGGAAGAATTGTCGTTGTAGAGATGAGAAAATTGAGGCATACAGCCATTAAGCAATGTGCCAAGGTGACTGACACATTAGTGAAAAGCTCTTCTAAAGTGATGCTTAATAGCCCTGGCTGGTTTGGCTCAGTGGATAGAGTGTTGGTCTGTGGACTGAAAGGTCTCAGGTTCAATTCCAGTCAAGGGCATGTATCTTGGTTGGGGGCACATTCCCAGTATGGAGTATGCAGGAGATAACTGGTGGATGTTTCTCTCATGTCGATGTTTCTAACTCTATCCCTCCCCCTTCCTCTCTGTAAAAAATCAATAAAAAATATATTTTTTAAATATATTAAAGTGATGCTTAACAGTCACAGGCAAGAAGCACTGATTGGCTAAACCGGGTTTGGCTCAGTGGATAGAGCGTCAGCCTGCAGAATGAAAGGTCTCGGGTTCAATTCCGGTCAAGGGCATGTACCTTGGTTGCAGGCACATCCCCAGTAGAGGGTGTGCAAGAGGCAGCTGATCAATGATTCTCTCTCATCAATGTTTCTAACTCTCTATCTCTCTCTCTTCCTCTCTGTAAAAAAAAATCAATAAAATATATTTTAAAAAAGAAAAAAAGAAGAAGCACTGATTGTAATGATGTGTCTGCAGTACTGTTGTTGGGCATCTCTTTTCCATCTTTTTTAAAAATTAAAAATAGACCTTACCCACTTAGCGGTGTGTGTAGACCAGTGCTCATTTACATAGTTGTGCTTGACCATAGGAAAAGGTTTATTCTCTTAATCTTCTCTCTATGCCTTTCAGTCATCTGATACAATCCCCAGGTTTTGAAATAATTCCACTTTTCAGAAATTAATGGACTAATGCTATGTTCCCCTTGACTTTTTAAAAGCTCATTAGAAGCCAAACCAGATATCACTTTGGAGCTTTACTTATAAGTTAATCCTTTGATCGTCTTATAATATGTATAATGGTATTAAATTATGTTACAAGAGAAAAAGGGATTTTTAAATACCTATATCTCTATACACAAATATGAGATGAGCACTTACTCTGTGTGGGCTTGGTGATGGGGTGGGGGTAATAAAGAGGCTTCCAGAAACTTCTGGTCTAATAGGGAAATGTGTACGTATTAGCTAGGATATTAATTCAGCTACTTTAACAGAGACTAAATAACAGTGGCTTAAACAAAATAGAGATCTCTCTCTCTCTCATTGTCCCCTAAGGTCCTCTGGGGCTCCACTCCTCCCAAAAATTGGACTCTTGATCTTTTGGGCAAAAGTTACTCTACTTACAGCTTCCCCTGTCATTGGTTGGCAATGGATTCTTCTAGTTTGGCTCAAGCCAAAGACCTTGAAGTCATCCTCAACTCATCTCTTCCCCTCACCCCTCACGTACAACCTGTCAGAAGATCTTGTTTATTCTACCTTCAAAACACCCCTTTTTGTGTTATTTTCATGATGACAGAATTTGCCTCACACGCCCACGTGCACATTCTGGGCCCCGGGAAGAGGGAGGAGAAAAAGTGAACCAGTGGCTTCCTTTGAAGGAGATGACCCAGAAGTTGCACATCTCACTTGTCCTCATATCCCATTGGGCAGAGCTTAGTCACATGACCATACTCAAGTCAAGAAACTTAGTGGGGGGGGGGGGGTTAGAAACTTAGAGTGTAGGGTAGCCACATGCCCAGCTTGAGGAACTGTATTACTAAAAGGAAGGAGTGATTGGATTTGGAGACAAATAGAAGTCCCTGCTCAGCCACAACTGCAAATGTTTCTGCTGCTCCAGCGAGGAAGGTCTCGAGGACAAGGCTGCACCTCACCTTCTCAACACCGTGGCCAGTAAATATTTGTTGGGTTGGGCGATTTGCTTAATGTCCTTTCATCCGAGAGATTTTTGTGGAGGGATTTTATTATAATGCCTCAAACAAATACTATTCAATCCCACGGTAAATACTTCAGAAAAAAACAAATGGCACTGGACCCGTGGTCACAGGTGGGTGCTCCGCACGCTCACCCACGCCCTCATGCTGACCTTGGGAGCCCGCCATAGTCAAACCGGTGCAAAGGATAGACCCGGGCTACCTGGTGTGTGTGGCAGTGGGTCAGCGGCTTCACCGATGCTCCCGGAGGTGAAGCTACCTCTCCGGCGAATCTGCAGACCTTCATTCTGGGAACTAAACGCCAGAGGTTAGTGTGGTTGCTTGGTGTACAGACTGCTTTCCTTTCCGAATTCACCCTGCTCCTCGGGACCGGGTTCCCGGCCTCCCCCGCCCCCAGGTGGCAGTAAGGCCGGTAGAATTGTTGTCGGAGTCCACGAGGAGATGAAAGCGGACGCTGCCGGAGGAAGTACATAGAGCAGCAGTAAAGCGTCCCTGCCCCGATCTGAACATCTGTTCGAACTTTTCGCGGCTCCCAGGGGAAGGGGGCGGGCCACAGGCCTGGATCTGTAAAGGAAAACCCCCGTCCACATCCCCGGCCCTCTGCTCGCTGCCAATCTGTGATCATTTGACCTCAAGCGGCCCCGAGCTTATCTCTGTGACGCCTTTGAAGGAAAGCCAGGCTGGCTCAGTAAATAACGGCAAACGAGAGGACAAGGGCTGTTTGTCAGACTCGGGGGCGTGAACCGTTGCCGAACCTGGCGTCCTGAGCTGCTGAGTTTAAATGACCGCTGCTCGTGCCGAGTGAGATGCCGGCTCGGTAGCAGAGGGCACAGCCGCACCTCCGTGTGGAACCTCAGGCGAAGACAGAGCCGGGTTGCTCGGTACACTTGACAGAAACACCCCCCAAGCTGTGGGTTTGGAATGTCGCTGGTGCACGCCGGCCCTTCCTCGTGTGTCTGAATGAGCGAGGAGTCTGCCGAGTCTGGTTGAGACCGCCAGACGCTCTCCTGGAACTTGGCTGCCCCGATCCAGATGTCAGTTTGCATTTGCTGTAGGGTGAACATTTGGCAGCGTGGCCTTGGGCCAACCCTTTGGGGTTGGCAGCGTGGAAGGCTCCCCAGGAGCTGGCTGCTCAGCCGGCCCCCCCCACCCCCCCCCCACCCCAGGCTCTTGTCTCCAGCTGCTGCAGGGCGCACCGGCCCGGAGGGAAGGGGGCAGCGATAAGCATTATAAAAATAAAGTCTGTTGCTGGCCAGGCCAGCTGAGCCCCGGCTCTGCATTCTTGGCATGGCACATGGGCGGTGTATGAGCTGTGCCCCTGGGAGGACAGGATGAGATTTCTCTCCCCAGGCCTCGTCTGTGGATTATCCGTCAGTAGCTCACGGAGAAGCATGTCAGAACCGGGCTAACGGGTGGAAGCCATGACCTGGGCCAGCTTGTTTACTGACCCCCCCATCTTGACTAAGCTTTTGGGGTCCGGTACAGCCTAGGAAACACAGCGTCCGAATGCAGGTCCAGCTGCTTTTTATTGAATCGTTGAGAGAGAGCTCGTGAAGGGCATCATTTCATCAGGGGCCAGACTGGCATCTCCTCCCAACGATACACCCTGAGCCACGCACGTTGCTGCCCAAGGCGAGCTCCGGGGGCCGCTGCCCAGTTCCCCGTGTTGCCCACACAAGGGAAGGAAAAAACAGTGGCTACAGCTCCTGAAAATCCAGTGTGATAACCTGAGACTGGGACGGCCTTTTTCTGCTCTTACCTGGCGATTAACGTCTAGCTATATGGCTCACTGCGTCTCATTCTCCAGAACTCTTCGTTGTATGGCTGAACTGAAGTAAGAGTAGGAAGGAGAACATTGCTCTCCGGGCCCTGAGAGTGGGCTGTTCCCTAGGATAGTCTCAAGACCTACATGGAATTCAGATGCTTTATTTTACTGCTTGCAATTTCCCCTGTGCGCCAGGGAGTTAAAGGCAGTCTCTCCCGCTCTTCCTTTCCCGCACCCACCTACCCCCCCCCCCCCACCTCCTCTCTCCCTCAGTTTTCTTGTCTTTAAAGATGCAGACAACCTTTCTGGCATGTTGCCTAGGCTTAGGAGAGAGAATCTCTGTAAACGTTTCTTCCAGCCATTGGCATGGAGGCGCTGTATAAATCAGCAAGACACTTTGTTGTAAAACTCCCTCATTATCAACAGCCACTACTGTTTCGTATTATGAATGCTTCTTTGTCTTCGCAAGGCATTTCAGACGAAGCAATGCTGTTACTGAAAAGGCAGGAGGCACCTGCTTGGGTGCGTGGCTGGTGGAACTGCAGATGGTTGCCATGAACGTAACCAAGCCAGGTGCCTGCAGGTGAGTTAACCATAGTAATCTAGGGAGCAAGTTGGAGGTGGAAGTGGAGATTCCGCTTCCTGACTATCCATTTGAGTCCCTGGGTTTAACCTTTCCAGGGGAAAGAGCTTTGAGATCTACATGTGGCTCATCTACCTGATTCAGTTGGGATTGAGTTTTTCTTAATATTGGCTGCATAGGTTAAAATCTAGTTTCAAAATAAAAGTGTTCTGCACACGCTGCATGCCAGAGCTCTGCTGAGTACTAGAGATACGTATATAAGAACCAGCGTTTGTGTAGATGTAGGGGTGAGGGTATGAGTGGAGGGTGGGGGAGAGCGATGGGGGAGGGAGGGAGATAAGGACACATATGTAATACCTTAATCAATAAAGGCAAAAAAAGTTTTAAAAAAGAACCACCCTTGCTATGGAGGTGTTCATTGCCCTTCCAGGGAAATTTCATTTGTCAACAGCAACTCTCTTGTAATGTAGTGAGCACTATAACAAAGTTATTTGCTAGAGATAGTGGGGGGCGGGGGGTGTGTGTGTGGAATATATGGTGGGTAAGGGCACCTGGTCTTCGATGGCAGATGTATTGGGTAAAATCGGGACCTGCCATTATTAGTTGGGATTAAAAGAAATACTGGGGGTGATGAAGAAGTGCTCAAGACAGGGTCTGACACCAAGAACGTGCTCAGTGGATGATCATTGCAACTGACAAGTAAGCAGTTGGTTCAAGGTTTATTTGGTGGAAGTCTGGGCAGTCCGAGGAAGCGTCCGGGAGGCTGAGACCACAGCAGGGGACACGTAGAAAGAGGCGAGAACTCATGGCTGTTTAGGAAGAGCCTGCCCCTCCTGTGGTTGGGGCAGGAGTGGGTGGAAAGAGGGTCAAGAGCTTTAGAAAAGACAGAGGCCAGATTGAGAATCGATTTGTAATGTCAGACCGAGAGATTAGACTTGACAATAAAGACAGTGGGGGTGTTATTGGCGTTTGCAAGCAAGAAAGTGGCACAGAGAGATGTGTTTTTAAAAATAGCCTTTCTCACAGCTGCGTGTGAAATTGTCTGGAGGGGACAATAGTCAGAAAATGAGTACCCTAGTGCCAGCGAGAAGTTATGTTCACATTCACTCCATCGGCATTTGGTGAAGGCCTATTGTTGGCATTTTGATAAGAACAAATAAAGACAGAATGTGGGCAAGGGATGGAGAGAGGGAAAACAACATGCTTCTCTGAGATATAATTGACCAGAACTGGAGACTCTCTGGAAGCAGGGGCGATGAAGAAGGACGAGAGAAAAATAATTTCAAGGGAAAATGAGATATTTTGCACCGTTGGAATTCAAAATATTTCATTAGAGCTAGGAAAGAGAGACACTTATTTTCTTCTCCTCCTCCTCCTCTTTGGGAAAGAAATCTCAGGGGCTAGTGACAGCCAGCTCTCTGAGCAGTTGGTCCACGGCCTTCTGAGATCAGGTCGAGCCCTGCACTAGCTTCCAGAGAGATAATGAAAGTTGAGCGGGCAGTGAGAGATTAACCAACAGCTTTGGACAGTATTCTCGTGGCTCACCATGGCCCTTTGAATGCTCAACTAATTTTCTTTTTAAAAGAGAACTATCAGTTGACTTTGGAAAGTTACTTTCCTGTCAAAGTGGAAATGTTATGAGAGACGATATTAAATAATGGAAAATGTGAGGTTATTGGATGAGAGGTCGGGGATGGGATCTAAGGCCATCTTAGGTTAACAGTCTAGTGAGCGGTGATGTGTAAATATTGACATGGAACCCAAGAGGAAGTAAGGAGAGGAAAAAGGATGACAGTCTGCGATGGTTTTGCTGATTGGAAAGACATCCATGAGGGGATAATAATATCGTTTTAAAAAGACAGATATATGAGACTGAGGAGGGAGCCACTCTATCTTTGACTATGTTTATTCTTCTAGAAGTTGCCAGCCACACCCTTATTGGAAAGATGGCATAATTTATTGCCAAGGCTGAATAAGAGTCAATAACTTACATATCGCATTATGGAGAGTCTAATACCGTAAATTTAACCATCATGAAAGGAAACACACGATGTGCAGTATGTGTTTGAGCCAGAATCTTACCAGGATACTCTCATCCAGCCAGATTCTTTTATCAGATGCACTAGTGAGAACTATTCCACAAACTGGAGTGCAAGTGATGTTGCATCCCTCCTGTCTTTGTAAACATATTTTTATTGATTTCAGAGAAGAAGGGAGAAGGGAGAGAGAGATAGGAGCACCAATTATCGATCAGCTGCATCCAGCATGCCACACACTGGGGACTGAGCCCACAACCTGGGCATGTGCCCTGACCAGGATGAAATGTGACCTCCTGGTTCATAGGTCAAAGCTCAGTCACTGAGCCACACCAACCGGGCAGCATCCCTCCTATATTTCAAATCTCTAGAACTCCCTATTAGCAGGCAAGATAATACATCTCCTGCGATCTGACCCTTCCCCCTAATTGTTCAGCAATCTCCAGGGCTTATTCAGTTAAAAAATGGCCCTCGGCCTCCACGTGCCTCGCCCAGATTGCTGAGGTGTCATTGGTCCCCTATACTTGCTTCAACAGTGATGGTGTTGAACACTGGCCCTCTGCAGTCTGACAGTCATTGCTTGTCCACTGCTGCAGGGAATCCTAGCCGGGCCTGCCGACCACCCAGGCCAAGGGAATGTCGCAACCAAGAGGGTTCACCTCTGCAGCCACTTCTCAGGGCACAGGTCAGACCCAGTTGTGCTGAGTTGAGGCCTCGTAAGCATCTGCCTCCTCTTGGAATCTTTTGCCCAAGGTCCTTCACCCAAACAATGGGCCAGCTTCTCCATTAGATCCTCAAAATAAGGGATCTTGACACACTTTTCCTTACAGACAGCAGGACCACTAGCCCTGCATGTATGCTCATACCCGAGGCCACTGCTAATTGGATTATTGTCATTTGTTTTAGTAAGAAAAGAGTGGGGAACAAAAGTTTAATCTCTGATAGATCCCCTATGCTAAGACACCTCCATATGTGAGAGTGTTCAGGCATTATCTTGCTTCTTACTCTCTTCATATTCATTATAATAAGAACCCAAGGTAGTTTAAGCTGAGCTCACAGTGGTGTTGATCTGTTGGGAATCCCTTGTTGCCACCACTCTATGTGTTTGCTGGTAAGGAATAGTCTGCTTTACCCCACAGACCACATTCCCAGCACATACACATATTCGTATGTGACATAGAGGCCAAAAGGTGGATGGTTAGCCACGAAAGGTCAGCTTTGTCCTATTTTGCTCTGTGCAAAGGGGTGTTGTCTTTAGTTGAAAAGGATTTTAGCCAAGAACAGATAGATAGCAATGCCAGTGTTACAATGCATTTCCCTGGATTTTCCAAACCTATTCCTCCGTTTTTGCTGGAAAGCCTTAGGATATGAGGTGCAGGCTGGAAAGAGGCTGCTGGAAGGGAAACCCGTGATACAGGGGTTTTGAGAGGAAGGAGAATATGGGGTGAATGGTGGACAGGGAGGCCCTGGACACGAAAGCTCTCTGTGTTCCATTGTCGAACATGAACCTCCATGGCGATTGGATCCGCCTTCATTCAAAAGCAGCTGTGCTGGCCGACAGGGCACAGCTGAACAGCCAAACTGAGCTCTTGTTTCCCAGGGCGAAGGGGACCATGTAATTTACTGTTCCGACAGGAATACTTTTGAGAATATTAATGTCACTCCTCCGATAACAAAGCCAGGGCCACAGGAGTACACCGGGACCATGGCAGCAAACCAGAAGTTCTGATCATCCAAACCACCATAGACTTATATTTTGAAGACTCTATGTTTTTTAAAATTAAGCTCTTAGCTGTGAAAAATGCATTATTCTGATTTTGCTGTGGGAACTCCTAAAAGCTGTGACACCTCAGAGAATGGACAATCTGGTTGTACAGAAAAGACTCATACACTTAGAAATTGCCAGGAACCATTCAGGGTGGAATCTAGCCAAGTGCCAAATAACTGTCAGTCCTGTGTTGTCAGTTACACCTCAATAAAGCTGGAAATGTCATAGAATATGGTAGGAAGGGCAGTAGCCTCGGGATTAGAAGACCTGTGTCAGGTCTTGAATCTGTCTTCATGGGTGACCTTATGCAAGGTACTTCATCTCTTGGAGCATCCATTTACTTGCTCATTGGATTCATGCATTCGTTCAGGAAACACATGGACTTGCTCCGTGCCACAGTGTCTGTGGTGGTAAAGAATATAACCTATTCAGAGAGACATTCCTGGGTCAAGTTGCAGCTACATCACTCACTTTGAGACCTTGAATTTATTTAACCCCTCTGAGCTTCCGCTTCCTCATCTGTCAGTGATAATAAATCCCAACTCGCCAAAACCGGTTTGGCTCAGTGGATAGAGCATCAGCCTGTGGACTGAAAAGTCCCAGGTTCGATTCCGGTCTAAGGGCATGTACCTTGGTTGTAGGCACATCCCCAGTAGGAGGTGTGCAGAAGGCAGCTGATAGATGTTTCTCTCTCATCGATGTTTCTAACTCTCTATCCCTCTCCCTTCCTCTCTGTAAAAAAATCAATAATATATATTTAAATAAATAAATAAACAAATCCCAACTCCTGGAGTGGTTGCAAGCTATTGCAAATGAGGAAATAAAGTGAGATTGTGTATATAAAACATTGAACAGTTTCTGACACATAGAAAAAGCGTAAGAAATGATAGCAACGATTATTACTCTGGGTACAGTACTAGTTGCGGGGATGCAAAGGAGAGTGGGGGAGAGGGACACTGGGCAGGCCATACAGACAACAGTGTCAGCCAGAACACCTCCTGCATGGTTGGGAGGGTCCCTGAGGGCATTAGGTAAAGAGCTTCACATGCCAGATAAGAGGCTGAACGAAGGAAAGACCATATGGTTATTACCAGTGGTTGGGGCATTGTCTAGAATGATTCTTCCCTTTTCCTGTTGGGATGGAAATAAGAGATAACCCCACGTGTCTTAAATAATCCACACAATCATTCCCTCACAAAACAAGAAGTCCAGAGGTGAAATGTTTCCAGGATCGGTTATTTCTATGGCTTAATGATGTCATCAAGAGTCCATATTTCCACTGCCATTCTCAGATGTTGCTTGACATTGGCTGCAGTAGCTCTAGACATTACATCCTCAGCACACCACACCAAGGCAAAGACATCTCTTCCCTGTATCTTAAGAGCTGGGAAGCTCGTCTCAGAATCCCATCCCAGCCCATGTACTCTAACCTGTAAGACTCATTGGGCAAAATTGGATTCCATTTCTTTTCTTAAACCAGTCAGTGATAAGATAAAGCTACTCTAATTGGCTTAGGGTGACCAAGATCCACCCTCCTGGGGCTGGGAATTCTCTCATTCCCCCCCCCAAAACCAAGGCATTGCAGAGGATGCAGAACACCTGAACAAAATCAGGTTTCTGTTAACAGGGAAGGAAAGAGAAAAGGTTGCTGGGTACCACCTTCAGCGTCTTCTACAGACCCTATCTCTAGGCAGTCGCTACGTCTCCTAATTCCACCTCCAAAATATCTCTTATATTCACCTTGGTCTCTGCCCAGGTTCCCAACATCTCTTGCCTGTATTCTTGATTCCTCTTATCTCTGTCCCAACCATCCGGTCTTCCTTCAGCCTCAGTCAGCTCTTTATATAATGCAAACCTGAATATCCCATGTCCTAAATTAAAGACTCTTAAGACTCAGTTCAGATGCAACCACCTCTTTGAAGAGGTTTTATTATGGCTTTTTTATTGCCCTGATAAGGGACAGTCTTGCTTTTAAGCTATTTGCATATTTTCTAGGCCTCCTACTGCCTTCTTGGTCCATTGGCTACATGTGGCTATTGACCACCTGCAACGTGGCTGGCTCTCACTGAGATGTGTTATAAATTAAAAAAAAAAAAAAAAAAAAAAAGACACTTTGACTTTCAAAGATTTAGAACAACAACAAAAAAGAGGCATTTAATTTTTTTCATTAATAATTTTAGAACTGATCATTTAGAACTGAAATGATAATGTTTTGGATACATTTTGGTTAACTGTAATAATATAATATTAAAATTCATTACCCTGTTTCTTCTAATCATTAATGTGATGACTATTTAAAATTACCTACACAGTTCACATTTGTAGCTCACATTGTTGTCTGGGCACTAGGTTGCTCCCTCTTACAGAGTTGGGGCCGCGTCTTACTTGTTCATTATTCATTATTTGTTCATCTTATTTGTTCATTATTCATTATGTAGCGCCCTTTCCTCCCCTCACGTCCATCAGCGTTGGAACTACTCAAAACACATAGTTGGAGTGGGCTTCTTTGTGTTTCTTTTTTTTCCTCTCCCAGTGTTCTAACTAAGCTTCTTTTTAAGTTTGCCACATTTGCAAATCACTCTTCATTGTGGTTACTTCCAGGCACTAAGTTGTTGTAAAATAATCCAATTGAAAGAGGAAAAACTAGAATTTAAGGATTCAGATTAAGTTTGCTTGTCTCTGTTAGTTTTCATTCTGCTTTAGCAGACATTCCTCAACAAATTATATTTTTGCTCTTAAAAAGGTAGTGGTGTCTCCATGACTACGGCCCCCAGAATTTTGTTATTTTTACAATTGCTACTAGGAATAAAGCAGTAGATGCAAATTATGTTCTTTCTATTCAATTCCACAAATTACAGCCGGCAGTTACTTCTTTTATTCATGGATAAAATAATTACATACATACATTTAAAAACCATTTATTGTATTCTTAGCCGGGATCATTTAGAAGAGCCAGGATTAGTTATGTATTGTAGGAGACATTTAGGAGGAAATCTGTTTATAATGGCATAATAGAATAAAAAAAATTTTTATATTTCATGAGCAAACATGAAGGAATTAAGTTTGATTACAGTAGCCAAAAAATGCCATTGGAGGGAAATCATCCCCTCCCCCCACACACACCCATTCCCTCGAAATGTCTGAAGAATTATAGTTTGAATTAGGAAATAAATTACATCCGTGGCCATAAATCATGTGCTGAAGACTTACAACAGGCTCGCTGGGTTGCCTTCTGGCCAAAGGGCCCAGCGGCCTTTGCAAGCAGAGCGCTGCCTGCCCCTCCCGGCGCTGGCGGGCTGTTCCCCTGAATGAACAGAAACAAGCGTGGAGTCCATTATTCTGTCGGTGGGGCTGCTCTGTGAGGCTCTCTGCCAGGTCTGAGGAAGGGCATTGTTTCCTTCGGCTTTGATCTTTCCTCACTCAGAAAAGCTCTGCCCCCATGACATGTGGAAGCCGGAAGCTGGGGGGGAATTCGGGGACCCTCTCCATTCATGGAGTCCTTATCCCAGGACGGCTGGGTAGTCCTTTCTCTCTTTTTAAAAAAGTTACTTTAAAATATACATAACAGCTGAAACCGGTTTGGCTCAGTGGATAGAGTGTCGGCCTGCGGACTGAAAGGTCCCAGGTTCGATTCTGGTCAGGGGCATGTACCTTGGTTGCGGGCACATCCCCAGTGGGGGGTGTGCAAGAGGCAGCTGATCGATGATTCTCTCTCATCAATGTTTCTAACTCTCTATCAGTCTCTCTTCCTCTCTGTAAAAAAATCAATAAAATATTATATATATATATATATATATATATATATATATATATATATATATATATCAAACTATAGACTGAACGGTCTACATCCATTGATCTGTTGCAGGACATTTGCATGGTTTGGGGTTGTGTGCGGTTTTCAATAGAGCATGAAAATACTAGTGTGTAATGACACGCTGGTCGTTGCTACATTTGGATTTATGTCTGATGAATAGAAAAGAAGTCCAGATGCTATCACCCTAAAAAAGAGTCTGACTTCCCTGCTGAGAGAGAGCCTGCTGTGTGGAAGGATTCCATGGAGTGGAGACCTTACTATCACAGCTCCCAGGGCCACTGCAATCACCTGGCAGGAGCGGCGCCTGCTTACGTCCGGTGCCAGGTGAAAGCAAGAGGCAGAAGGAACGTATTGGACTTGAACACAGTGTGATCTTTGCTTTGGCACATACTAAGTCTGCAAGCTCGCCCGGTGACAGCGGTGCTTCTGAATAGAGGGCAGGGCAAAGTGTCCTCCTTCCTGTGTGCATGTACACGAGTTTCACGTGTGTTTCTCTCTGACAGCCACCTGTCACACACACCAGTGCCCCTGTTTTGCAGGTGACAGTACCGAGGCTCTGAGAGTGTAACATGAGTAGCCTGCGTACACATGAGTGGCGGAGCGGGATTTAGACCCAGAGCTGTTGGACACCATTGCCTGTGACCCAAGGGTCATTCTGTAATACTCCTGTTGTCAGATGTGGTGCCAGAAACAGTTCCCCGGCCTCAGTACCCTTGGCCCGTCAGCCCTCTTTCTAATTCTGCCCGGTGGGTGGCGGGTGGTGGGTGGCGTGGATTCTGTGCCAGGTGAGTTCTGATAGTGATGCATTGCGTCTTTTGTGCTCATTCCTGAGCGCGGAGGCATCCGTTCTGCAGAGCCTTTAATGAGACTGAATTTAGAAACAATTGAAGTGATTATCATATGAAAATTGCTTTAAAAAAAAGAAAAGAAGAAATATGACTTTAATTTCAGAATACTGTCATTATTTCAAGGGCTTCTTTCTAATCAACGTTCAAAGCCTGGGTAGAAATAAGTGTTAGAGAGCAAAGCAGCGGCTTTGACAGTTTTCTAAAGGCATCGTAAAAGCACCATGAGGCAAACCTGACCCCATAGCTGAGAAGATGCTGCCGCCGAGGGCCCTGACTACCAACCTATGAGGGTTAGCCTTTAATCTGCCATCAGCAGGGACCATGGAAGGTCTCTGAGAAATAGCATGGCGTGATCGGATAGAGTCTTCAGCCTGCAGAGCAGTTGGTATTTCTGAGTGTAGGTGGGAGATCATGCAGGCCTAGAATAAGGGATGGTGGCAGTAATTGGAAATAGAGTTGAGAGACAAGGATTTTCCTATGGTTGTTTTTGTCTTTTTTCCCTACTAATAAGTGGAATGTTGTTTTTCTTTTTCATAAAGTTCACTCCTTTTTTTCACCTTTGACCTTCTTATGAAAAGCTGGTTAACAACAAACAAACAATAAAACAACTAAGAACCATTCTTCCCCCAAGTAAGGAGGGGTTCAGTTAATTATTGATATCCCACGTCTGGTGATGGCATCCAGTTTGTCCATAGCATACCATTCTGTCCTGCCAGACCCTGGGAATGGGTTACAAGCCCTCCTTCCCAGGGCTGGATGGCTCCCTGGTCATGGGGTTTCTTTGAGACGGCTCTGATGCTGCCCTCATTCTGCCCAGCCCCGTGTAGCCCCCACCCACACCCCCAACCCAGCCTCAGGAAAGAAAACCAGAGAAGAAACACAATACCCTACTCTACATCAGCTGCTTCTCTAATGGAACAAATTTGCTTAATTTCAGGTTAGAATAATGGCTTCCATGCAGGGAAATCTCAGCCAGGGGTCTGGCGGGAGTCCTTTCTGGATACAAACACACAAATGCGTTCACATCTGGCAGGTGACCCCAAGGAGGCAGTATGGCTGGAAGCTAACAGTCCCTCTCTTCATTCCTCCCTCCCTCCCTCTCTCTGTCACTTCTTGCTCTTGTTCTTTCTGATTCTCCATTAAAGCAAGGGGGAGAGTTCTCCCAAATCTTCAAGGCTCATCTTGTAAGCAACCCACTAAACTAAACCCAGACTGACAGTCGATATTTATTGAGCACCTGCTGGATGCCAGACGCAATATTGAACTCTTCCCATTCACTGGGGTCCCTTTGTCTCACTTAGTCCATCAGACAGCCCTATGAGAGAGGAATCATTATGCCGATGTTACTGTAGAACAGTGTTTCCCAAAGTGTGGCACGTGTACCCCTAGGGGTACAGGAAGAGTTTGGTGGGGGTACTCATTGCACCGGAGTTTAGTGGGGATATGCACTGCACCGTGCTTAGCTGCGCCTAATTCTACGTTCTCATGAGTCAAGTCAAGACAATCTTGTGAGGTGTGAGATGGTCCAATGTGCGAATAAATGTTACTTATAATATAACTTTTATTTATATTTTATTATGAATAATTTTATTTTTCATTTATTATTATTTTGTGTATGTACCAAAAAAAGAAAAAATAGATTTTTTGATTGTTATTAAAATACATCCTTTTTTTGAGGAGAAGTACTCAGTGTTATGAAAATTATAGAAAGGGTACACATATGTCAAAAGTTTGGGAAACACTGCTTGCACTTCTCTGTAGAAGAATGAGACTGACAGAGAAGTCAAATGACATTCCCAAGGTCACATACATAGCACAGTACTATAATAAGAATTTCAACTTAGTTCTTCTGCTACCAAGACCAATTCTCTTTCCACAATCTCTCCCTGGAGGACACAAAAGATGCAAGAGGGTAAAAGAAATAACTTTATAGTATCTTCTTGTTCGCCAGTTGGTGGACTTCTCACTACTGTACACACAGTTGATAAACAAACATAAATATTTCAGCCACATTGGCCAGGATAGGGAGTGATTGCTCAGTACATTCCCACATAGCAGCCATTGGAACTCCAGAAGTGACGGAGCCAGAGATAAGGAGGGTGTGGGAGTGGGGAGGGGGTCCCCATCCCGCTCCCCTGGGACCACAAGTTGGCGTGGCTTTGTCATGGCCATCAGCTTCTCTGAGCGCCTCCCCCTTGGAATAAAACAAAGATATAATATCCCTCTTTTAACTGTATAGTGAACTTATGAGAATAATGCATCATTGAAATGCTCCGAGCTGCCACCAGAACCCAGATTCCCTTCTCCCCCTGTCCTGTGTAGGAGACTATTTTTATAAGCATATTCATTCCCAACCAGGAAGCAGTAGATGTTAAACACATGTTTGCTGAATAATTTTTTAAAAAAATGACGAGCTATTCTTAGACTGTACGGAGGGGCTTGGCTCAATTAACTGAATGCATGTGTGGCCCCTAGAGGATGTCTAAAAACGGCGACGTGAGCTGCTCATGTGCCTCTGGCTGCCAGTTCAGTGATGAGGCCTGGATGCCCACAGCTGATTCGGTCTGTGACAGCTCACTGTTCTGCTTTATGGTTTTATCGTAACCCAAAGGGATCGTTCCCGTCTTTTCAATAAGAGACTATTTAGTACCGTTAGCTACACAGACGCATATTGGGATTGGGTTTTCACAGGAGTCCCGCCAACTTAGGTAGGGTCTTAGCCCCAGAGCCCCCCAGTCTTTCCCTCCCTGCAGCCAGCGCTCACCCGGCATCTGTCCCCAGGCCCAGGCAAGCACGCATGCAGTGGTCCGATGGCCAGGTGGTCAGATAGCGAGGGGACATCTGAAGCCCCTGGCTTGAGACACTCCAATGATTTCTCCCTTTGGGATCGCTTTGTCGTTTCTGTAGATCTGGGAGGTGGCCATTTGGATGGCCCTGTGCGTTCACTTAGAGACAGTGTGAGCAGGCTATATGAATTCACCTCCAGTTGCTGGCACTGTGGGAGGATTTGGTGGGGGAGTCGGCCATCAGCTAGACTTGAAGTCGCAGGGAAAGATGTGGGCATGAAAATTCAGGAGGAGGAGAGGCTGAGAGTGGGGGGGGGGGCATTTGTGTGCTGACAGTAGTGCCCTCGTAAAAGAGCAAGGTGGGTGTGCCCTCCGGGGTGCTAGAGGAAGCAAAGGGCAAGCTTGCAGGTGTATGCCTGGGACACAGGCAGGCCAGGGCGGATGGGGTGGAATTCCAAATCCAATTTCAATTCCAATTCAATGCTAATCTTAGCTGGTGTGCCAACTCTTGCAAAATACATGGTTAGGATGTAAAACCTCAAGAGGAAAATGGCTTTTGGGAGAATTTATAAGGGAGGGTCTGGAGACCATAACAAGAATCTCTTTGCTATAAATACTCCCAAAGAATCTGGGAGCCAGGATTGACGTGAATGCCAAGGGAACAAAAAAAAAAGTGGAAGCAACCTAGTGTCTATCAAGGGAGAGTCATCAGGTACATTTCAAGCAGTGGACTGTGACAGGGCTGTGAGCCTCGTGTTACCAGCTACCCGCCTGATGCAAGGTGCGGCGCTATGTCAGTGCTCAATATTATTTGTTGAATCAATGAAAATTCTGCAATTTAAAATGATGGGGCACATCCACATGTATAACACCCACAATACACTTTCACGTGGAATGGAGATTATAGAATAGTGTCGTATGATCCCATTTATGGTCAGAGTGGACAAATTTTATATCTCTGCATTTAGATGCCTAAAAAGACATAGACAAAGAAAACTGTCAATAGTACTTATCTTCTGTGGAGTGCTGTTGGGTCAGAGCAAAGGTGTTCTAATTTCCACATCTTGTTGTTTACAGTTTTTTACAATAATGATGTAATGCTTTGGTAATCAACAAAACCAAAAATGGTATTTCCATTCTGAGGGGAGATGCAAAGGGTTGTTGTTAGATACTATGCTAGTCAGATTCTTAACAGAAATATATGTTCTGTTGGCAATCATGTGGAGTTGTGTGGCTGCACTTTACCTTTATGAGAAATAAAACCCTTGCAGGCTGAAGTGCAGGCTCTGTAGCCAAGGCCCTCGGGGAGCCCGGCTCACCCGTGAAGAGCAGGTGGGTTTCCTGGGCTTTAGCTCAGTCTGCGGGAGCCAGGAGAACTTGTTTCTCCTGAGCCTCCTGCTCACCATGAGTGTTGTACCAGTTCAGTCCTCATCTCGAAGTCTGTCACCCCCCCGCCAGGGTGTGACCCAGAGTCACAGGTGTGCCGCTCACTCTGGAGACGCAGGTCCCTGTGCCCATTCTCACGGGGAAGAAGGCCTCCCCGCAAGCAGTGGCTGCGTGACAAACCTCTGGCAGTCCCGGCAAAGCCATTCTGTGATCCAGTTGAGGTTGTAGGAAATAGGTCCCGTTTCCTTATAACGTTTGTTTTTACCAGAGGCTCTGGCCAAGATAAAATTCAGCTAGGGGTTGTTCTATAACTTCGCTTGTCCCTCTTTAATATTTTAATTTTTCCCTTCATGCACCACTGTGTTTTATGTCTTAATTTGCCCATTTTTACATATATGTATAAATATGTCAGTTTATATATATGGCCTCCTTTCAAACTCCCACTGAGGGGCAAGTTCCATTGAAGAGAATTCTGAAGCAGTGTGATCTTCAGACTTTGGTTTAATCTCCCTTTCCCCCCCCTTCCCATCCCCCTGCCCCCACCCAGTGAGAATCAAAGACAAATGACCCAGAAATAAAGTTGCTGGATTTTAGCCACCTGTAAAATTCAGGTGGTTAAAGGACCTGAGATCCAAGTCACTGTAAATGAATGCTTGCTCCCATCCATCTAAACGCATCATTTCTTCCCTACATTTTAGGAGCCTTTTTCTAGGTATGTTTTCATAATTTAGACCTTCCGTTGGTTAAAAATCAGAGGACAAGGTTGCATGCCCCCAAGCAGGCAAACATTTTTTAACTAGAGACCCGGTGCACAAAATGCGTGTCAGGGGCTCAACCCTCGCAGCCCCGGCTTCATCTGGAAGGTCATCCATAAGGATGTCCAGAAGGTCGTTCGGCTGTCCGGTCTGATTAGCATATTATGCTTTCATTAGGATAGACTGTCCTGATCTCTCCCTTAAACCTCTGTGGACCCCGTGTTCTTTGCTGTCGCTGAGCTTGGCTTTAGCTGCTCGCATCTGGTAAATCCCATGTCAGGGGACCTCGGCGCAGATGGCACCGAGGCTTTTCCTTTGCGGCTACCCAGGAGGATGTCCGGGATGAGCTGTGGACTTTTCCCCGGAGAACCTAGCGCTGGGCCCTTAGAAGTTAACGCCCAGAGTTGTTGGAACTTGGAAGTTAACGCCCAGAGTTGTTGGAACCTGATGAGGAAAGGCAGGAATGAAAGGCTGCAATCTTTCTCTCCACAGAGACAGGAAAACAAAGAAAGGCGCACACGCATTCCACAGGCTGCCCGCCAGTCGCCACTTCCTGTCCCTGTGGCATCACTTTTAGGAACTGTGCTTCCCCCCGCCCCCCTAACCCCTTCTTTTTAAATAGAAAGTTAACTTCCTCTTTCACATTCCTGGTCATGGTTCTCTGTTGGTTTGATGCCTTCTCTGCTTGTATATTTTCCTTTTTCACCTGTGGTCAATATGAACCCCAGATGTATTGTTTGGGGAGACTGGCTGGGCAGTTCCACATGACCCTTGGTCAGAGTGCGTTACAGAATGCTGATGGCAACAGAATCGATGTGCATTGCACTTGAAGGTGGTACAGGTTCAGCAAAAATAAATAGATATGTGTTATATATACGACATACATGATGTGGGATGTACATCAGGCATCTCAGAATTCACACGTGAGCCACTGAGCACGGATACCCGTGCGCTGCCTCGCCCACACGCCCCGCTTCTCCTGCCTTTCCATTTCAGCAAGTCTCAGCTTCACCCTG
Organism: Vespertilio murinus; assembly: GCA_963924515.1. Classification (NCBI taxonomy): domain Eukaryota; kingdom Metazoa; phylum Chordata; class Mammalia; order Chiroptera; family Vespertilionidae; genus Vespertilio; species Vespertilio murinus. The sequence goes on along the minus strand of OZ004717.1, from coordinate 11,399,007 downwards.
ATACTTGCTTAGGGCGACGCGTTGGAGTGATGCTGGACTGCTCTCTTTTTTTCCCACCCCACATCATCCAGTCTGTGAATTCCTCAACGATAATGTCCAATTGTCACCTCCCCTGCCACTACCACCGGCCCCAGCGACCCTCATCTCTTGCCTGGATCGCTGCACTGGCCGTCCAACTGGTCTCCCCACCGCTGCCCTCCCCCTTCTCTGGCTCACTCTCAGCACCGCAGCCAGAGGGGCCTGGTAGAACATAAATCACTCCTGTCACCTCCCTGCTAAGATCGTGCAGGGACCCCGTCTCACTCGGAGTGAAAGCCCACGTCCTCCCGCTCACTCCAGGTCTCACATCTGGCTCTCCTCACCATTCTCATCTCACCTCCTTCACTTTCTCCTGCCATCCCCTCCTCTCCCCCGTGTCCTGGAGCATGCTACGCATGTTCCTCTTCTAGACCCTTCTCCTTTGCTGTTTTCTCTGCCTGGAATAGTTGTTCCCTGGCTATCTCCACAGCTACCACCTTCACTTCCTCCGGTCCTTTTCAAATATCACTTTCTCAGTGGGGCCTTCCCTGGCTTCTTATTTAAAACTAGAGGCCCAGTGCACGAAATTCGTGTATGGGTATGGTCCCTAGGCCTGGCCTGCGATCAGAACCATCTTCCCCAGCTGCCAGCAGCTGGCGCCACCCCCACCCTCCCCACGCACCGCCATCCACTCCCAGCTTCCCATTCACCATCCACCATCCGGCAATCAGAGCCTGCCGATGGGTGGAGGGAGGGACTAGGAGGTCGCCCGCTGTGTGAGGGGTGACCAATGGGGTGGGGCCAGGTTCCATCGGGCAATGGGAGCCTGCCAGCTGGGGGAGGGGACCAAGAGGTGGCCAGTGTGCCTCATAGTGACTGGTCGTTCTGGTCATTCCACCTTAGGGTCAATTTGCATATTACCCTTTTATTACATGGGATTTCAGCAACCATCCACCCACCTTGGTGTTCCCCGCCCCCTTCCTTCTTCACTCTTCTCCATGGCACACCTCCATCTTGCATTTCACTTATTTATCCAATTTATTGTACGGCTCCTGCGCTATCTCCATGAGAACAGGGTTTCTGCCTGTTGGTTTTCTGCTGAACCCCCTGTGCCTAGCCCCGTGTCTCGCTGCCAGCAGACACTCAGCACATGTGTGTGGAATAAATGAGTGCTACTAGAAGGCTGTCCCCTCGCTGCTTCTTTCTGACGTTTTTATGGGACTGCTGTCTTGATTTTGTGTCCTTTGTTCCTGGAGCTAGTAGGAAAAAGGCATAGTAGGAAAAAGCCAGTGGTCAGCCACCTACAACCCACATTTACCATTTGGCTCTCGCAGTCACAAGCTGTGTGACTTAGGACAAGTCACTTAACCTCTCTGAGTTTTCATTTCTTTGCTTATAAACTATGGAAAGCCTTCCTGCCTCCCACTCAGGATTGCTGGAACGGTTCAGTAGAATCCTGCGTGAAGGGCCGTCAAGGATGAGATGCGGTTTTCAGTTTGCATGGTGTCTGGCCTGGCTGAATGCTGGAGCTTTACATCTAAGACTGTCTCACTTAATTCTCACATCACCGCAGTGAGACAGGAAGTCATACTGCTGGATCCATTGTAACGATGAGGAAACTGGTCCGTTGTAAAGATGAGGTGCACCAAGAAGTTAAGTGAATTACCCAAGAGTCTAGGCAACCACAGGGCCAGGCTTTGGACCCAAGCATTTTTATTCAGTGGCCTGAGATTTCCCTCATTGTGTTCTCCCGGCACCAAGTAAGTACTCTAACGACTGCACGGAGTAATGAGGTGCAACTTTTCTCTGAAGACAATTTTTCTCTTGTCTGCTAATTAATGTGGCATTTCCCTGATGTGATTCTCCCTGCCCTCTTCAACTCAAACAGGCAGACATTCCCGTGTTTCCACATAAAAAGGTATTGTCAGGCATGCCTCTGTCTTCCCTCTCCTCCCCCGGGAACGAACCTCTGGCACATGCCCCCTGAGGTTCTTGTCGTTCAGACTAACCAAGTCCAGATGGTTTTCGCAAGTTCAGACATCGTGGGTCACAAAGCGTTTGTAGTTATCTACTAAACGCATCCTGGACTAAATCACAAGCACTCGCTCCCCCAAAGAACTCCCTGCACACTCTTCTGTTTTGTCTGTGCCACGGCCTTTCTGTGCTAATGAACTTGTAAATGTGGTTTAATTACTGTTTACCGGAAAATAGCCGCACACAGATCAGTCTCGGTGGGAGACGCAGCCCCAATGTTGAGGCCATTTGTTTCTGGTGCAAAACAGCTAATAAATGAGAAGAGCTTTTTTTAAACATTGGGAAAGGATCTTGTGTTTGGTCTGGTTTTATATACAGGAAGTAGATCATTTCTTAAAGAGAGTGGATTTAAATATCGGAATGGCACTTCCCCTCAGGCCAGGCACACGGTGATGTGCATAGACCACAGCGTCATAAATAAATTTTAAAAAAGCATATTAATGGTGATTTGATGGAACACCACCCACACCAAAGGGCTATATTCCGAAGAACTCCTCAAAAGGAAAGCTCAGAATTGCTTGTAAATTCCGGCAAATGTTTCAGGGCTCTGGAAACCCATGTATTATGTATTACCTCATGTTTCTGCATTCTTGCCTCGGGCAAATTGCCAACTTAGCAACTAAATGACAGTTTGACAATTCTAATAAAAACCTGCCTCGCTGTCTTTGCTTGTATTCCTTCAGAAAAAAAAAAAAAAAAAGGAAAAGAACAGGAGAGGGGGGTGAAAGTGATTGTGATTGGAAGCTTCATTTTATGAATTCTGTTTGTGCTGCAGTGGAGCTGGAGTTGAATTTTATGCATAATAAAATTCAACCCTTGCGTAATAAGATGCTTGTCCGCTCTGTTCTCCCTGCCCCCCTGAGAAGCCGGCCTGGGGGCCGGGGAGGGGCCAGGTCTGCCTCCGGTGCAGACCTCGGAAAACCAAAGTCACCGGGGCAATTACTAAGAGTTGCTTGTCACGTCCTGAACTGAGGCCGTTATGAAAGAAGTCTGGGCAGTGTGAGAGGCAAACGCTGCCCTCCAGGAATTTATTTTAGAGGGAGCAACGGACGGGCACACGAACAATTCAATATAAGAGACTCTGTAAGCTTACTAAGAAATAGCTGACCTAGCTTGGTCGCTTTAATGGCATTAGGCAGGTTTTTATTTTCCTTACTCATGTGTGTTTATACTGTTCAGCAGGTGTGCAAACAGCACTCTTCTTGTAAATGTTCTAGCAATCATATGATTGCTTTTTCTCTCTCTCTTTCTCTCCTTTAATTCTCCCTTCTCATACTTGGACTGCGTGTTAGAACCTATTTTTTTTTAAAGCCAGCCATGGCCTCTTGCAAATAGATAAAGCAGAACTAAGTAGCCAGTGCGTCTCTCTCTCTCTCTCTCTCTCTCTCTCTCTCTCTCTCTCTCTCTCACACACACACACACAAACACACATTCTCTCTCCTTTCATTATGCATCTCTTGTTTCCAGGCTGGCTCTGTATAAAAGCAATACCAGTGTCTGATCAGTGATATTTTTGCTCCGCATCGTTTGCCTGCTTGTCTTTTCTATCATTTTGATTGGCTGACTACGGGGTGTTGGAAAACCTAGACAACGTTGTTAGACTGAAATAGCGTTTCTTTCTTTTTCCCAAAGGAACAACCACAGATTATGAAATGTGCCTCTAAAGAGCGAGTCTAAAGCTGATGTCTGTTCTTTCCCAGCTCCCGCTGAATCCTTACCGCCAGGATGGGGAAGCAGAACAGCAAGCTACGCCCGGAGGTCATGCAGGACTTGCTGGAGAGCACGGACTTCACGGAGCACGAGATCCAGGAGTGGTACAAAGGCTTCTTGAGAGACTGCCCCAGCGGACACTTGTCGATGGAAGAGTTCAAGAAAATTTATGGGAACTTTTTCCCTTACGGGGATGCTTCCAAGTTCGCAGAGCACGTCTTCCGCACCTTCGACGCCAATGGAGATGGGACCATAGACTTTAGAGAATTCATCATCGCCCTGAGTGTGACCTCCAGGGGCAAGCTGGAGCAGAAGCTGAAATGGGCCTTCAGCATGTATGACCTGGATGGAAACGGCTACATCAGCAAGGCAGAAATGCTAGAGATTGTGCAGGTATGTAGCCCACTAAAAGGCGTAATCCTATATAATAAAAGTCTAATTGGCGCCACGTCACAAGATGGCCTCCACAAGATGGCCATGTGCACAGTAGAGGCAGGGCCCAGTGGCCGCTCCATGTGATGAGGCCTAGGGGTCCCAGGGGCCTGTGCAGCACAGAGGAGGCCAGCCCAGGCGGAGGAGGCGGGTGGTGGCAGGGGAGGGCAATTGTGGGTGATCAGGCTAGCAGGGGAGGGTAGTTGTGGGTGATCAGGTTGGCAGGGGAGAGAATTTGAGGCCAGCAGAGGAGTAGTTAGGGGTGATCAGGCTAGCTGGCAGAAGCAGTTAGGGCAATCAAGCAAGCAGGCAGGTGAGTGGTTAGGAGCTAGCGGTTCAGGTTGTGAGATATATATATCTGACTGCCTATTTAGTGCCTCAGAGATCAGGACTAAACCAGCAGTCGGACATCCCCCAAGGGGTCCCAGATTGGAGAGGGTGCAGGCCAGGTTGAGGGACAACTCTCCCTCGATGCATGAATTTTGTGCACTCTAGTGTGTGTGTGTGTGTGTGTGTGTGTGTGTGTGTGTGTGTGTTTTCAAAGAGAAGAGCATGAGCTAAGTTAGAATTAGAAGGTAGGTGCACAGAGTGGCTCAGTGCATATTTGGCCTACCCAATGTTTTTGAGAATGTTGAATCCACACTAAACAGAGAGGTTGCACATTAAAATGCAGATTGCTTGGCATCTCTTGAAAACTCAGAAGGTCTGGCAACTTTGCTCCCCCATTTTTACCTGGCGTGAGTCACCTGGGGCTTTGCGGTGACTGCCCCCCTACAGATGGACATGCGGTCTGTAGTTTGTTATTATGGCACCTCCATTCCTTCATTGCAATGACCTGCCTTTTGAGGTTATATCATCTCCTGCAGTGGTCATTTAATGATCAAACTGTGGCCTGGGTTCAAATCTTATCTCTTTTGGTCACTGCCTCCTTGTCTTTGACCTCGTTCACCTATTTGAGCTTCAGTCCCCTCACCTGTAAAATGGAACTGCTAACAGAGCCCACCCACATTGTGGGGTTAGTTTAAGATTACATGTGACCCTCCAGGTCAGTGCTTAGCACAGTACCAGCCATTGGTAAAGCTCATCATCATCATCGCCACCATTCATTTACATCTTCATTAGACTCTTGAGTGAAAGCAGGGAATCTCCAGCCTCGGTTCCATCTGGTCAGAGGCACACACGTAGAATGGGGCCTCCCTCATTTCAGCAGGAGGCACTCCATTTTCTTCCCCCAAGTCATTCACCCAGAGCAAACTTCCTGTGCGGAACCGAAGGGACCCTGGTGTGGGCCACATTCTCCTCGGGGGAGGGGTGGGAAAGGAACAAAGAAGCTATGGACAGGCAGGGTCACCCTGATCAGCAGTGAGGGGACCTGGAGAGGATCGGGAGAGCCCCAGCTGCAGGCAATCAGAAGGGCCAGGTGGGCGGTGGCACCGGGGAGGGCTGGCGGTTGCTCACTGTCTTGGCAGACGAGTGGGCACAGCAGGGAAGCATCTGGCCACAGACAGCAGGTCCAAGAGAGTGGGCATTTGGCTTCCTGGTGGGCTCGTCACAGAAGCCAGCACTCGTGCCAGGACATCTGGGTTCAGAGGTAGAGCTGCAGCCCCTGGGATAACGGGGGCGGGTGAGGGAGCCAGCGGAAAGAGTCTGGAAGGAATGGGGGTGGATGTAACAAGAGGAGACAGAAAGGCTCCCGCTGCTGAGGGAGAGGGTGGAGGTGTGGCACTTGCTTTCCAGGAACCAAAGAGCCAGAAAGACCGACTTGTTAGTGAGCCTTATGGTCCAGGTTTGGGGTCTGCTCCTGCCAGTGGGCCGGCAGGCAGAGTGGCACAGAGCGGGGGTGTGGGAGCAGGAATCCAGGTGATGGTTCTGTGTTAGGAAACTCGCCAAGACCCGCCACTGGTTCTCCTTTCTGCGTGGGCCACCCGTGGCTCTTCCTTCATCCCGAGCAGTAATTATCTGAATAAACTGTGTTAAATTGGCCCCTCAGAGACAGGGATCTTAAACAAAAATAAAGGATTTCTCCCCTGCCCCAAAGATAAATGTATAAAAAACATAATGTCTACTGGAAAAATATGGGCAATATAGAAACACATAAGAGAGTATCATTACTAGTAATTTTCTAATATATCCTCCTATTTCCATGCATTTAGAAAAGTCATAAAATTTTCACAATGTACATAAAATTTTGCATCTTGCCATTTTCACTGAACCTAATAACACAAACATTTCTCATGTTATAAAAACTTTTCATAAAGATATCTTAAAGGGCGCAAAGGAATCATAAGCTATAATATACACTTGATTTTCCCTTATTGTTGGATATTTAGGTTGTTTCCAGTTTTCGTTATTACACGTAGTATTGCGACTTTTAAAAAGAAAGTAACGAATAATTCTTGTGCATGAACATTTTCTATATTTAGGATTTTTTCCCTTAGAATAAATTCCCAGAAGTGCAATTACTGGGCCGAAGGGAAGGAGCATTTATCTCTTCGGCTTGGATACCCTCTGCCAGATGGTCTTTCCAAATGTTCTCCCGGAGTGAGGGAAGGGTGCCCCATATGGCTTCACTTTTCCCATTTTTCTTAATCTTTGCTAATTGAACAGAAATTAAGATGTAAAAGGCGAATCATTCTAGCAGCTTCATCTTGTCTCTCCTTTTTATCCGGGAGAGCTGTGTCCACTGAGGGACAAGGACATTCTCCTTCTGAAGAGACCTGCTTCCTGACTGGGAGCTAAGAAAGAGGCGCAGCCACTGTGTCATCTTCCGGTTAGCGTTTTTGTCCGGTTCTCCTGGCCGTCCTGGTCAGAGGTGTGTGGCCAGTACTGAGGAAGAGGAAGACCCTCTGGAAAGCAGTGCATTCACACATCCGTTCTGCACCTGAGATAAAGCACCTACTACGTGGCTGATACTGGGCCTCAGTGGTAGAGGGAGGGAGCAGGCTCTCCCTGTGCTGTGGAATCCAGCTTCGAGGGAGAGTGGGAACTCTGCAGAGTAGGTGTGGGAGGGGCCAGTAAGCACTTGCTGAGTAAGCCCCCAGCTGACTTCCTCCACGTCCAACACGGAATGTAAAAAAGTAATCACCAACGGAAGGAGCGTTCAGCCTGACAGGCATCCTCTCTGGGAAGTAGCTCAGTGCACTCACAGGCCCACAGGAAGTTTCCAGGTCACCGCTGGGAGGGCACAGATTGCTGAGTACACGCATATGCCCAGAGTCTTTAAGAAGTCTGTGAATGGAAAGCTCACATTTCCTCAGTTGCTTCCTACGGTGCTGCACCCCGATGATTAATATTCATGACGGTGGAGAGATGATATTGCCGCATTGTGATGTGACTTCCAAATTGCCAGTAAAATTAAATTAAATTTAGAACCATTTTCCTATTAAGGGCTGTGCTATTCTATTCTGCTACTTTGCAAACTCACAATGCATGTATTCTCTCTCATTCTTATGTTAATTCCCAGTTTTCAGTGATTCTGAATTGGAATTTTCTCTAGGGCAGTGGTAGGCAAACTCATTAGTCAACAGAGCCAAATACCAACAGTACAAAGATTGAAATTTCTTTGGAGAGCCAAATTTTTTTAAACTTAAACTTCTTCTAACGCCACTTCTTCGAAATAGACTTACCCAGGTAAGTGGTATTTTGTGGAAGAGCCACATTCAAGGGGCCAAAGAGCCGCATGTGGCTCTCGAGCCGCAGCTTGCTGATCACGGCTCTAGGATATTCCCAAACTTCATACTTTATTCCCAATGTAGAAAGGACTCTAATGTGGACTCTGTCATACTGAACTAATAGTTTCCACTTGCTGCTATAACATTACCATTTACTTAGTAGTTTTAAACAACACAAAGATATTATCTTACAGTTTTTGAGGTCAGAGGTCTGAAATCAATTTCAGTGGCCTAACACTCAAGGTGTCCACAGGTTGTATTTTAGGAGGTTTTAGGAGAGACTCTGTTTTCTTGCTTTTCCTAGTTTCTGGAATATTCCTTGTCTGTGGCCCTTTTCATCCATCCTTACAGCAAGCAACAGTGGATTGACTAAGTCCTTCTCATACTGCCATTCCTGAGGGTATCTCCTCTGCTTCTCTCTTCTACTCAGTTCTCCTGGCTGTCAGTAGTTTGGTGGCTAGTAATACATTGGGTCCCCCAAGATAATTCAGTATAATCTCTAAAACTCAAGATCATTAATCACATCTGCGAAACCCCTTTTTACTATGCAAGTACTGAATATTCATAGGTTCCAGGGATGTACACATTTGGGGGGACCATTATCCAGTCTACCACATATGCCAAAACATAGTTATGCTCCTTCTTAAGAAATAATTTTGTGCTCTAAGAACATCTGGATGAATAAGAAAAACCATATGCAGATTTATTTTTAGAGCCTTAAATGAATATTTTTGCATTCATGCGTTTGTTTGTTTAAGTGACAAATTTAGGGACACGGTTTAGGCCAAGGATTTTATCATTTCACAAAAATCGCCTCTCAGGAGTCTTAAGCCAGATAACGACTCTGACCTTTCCCCATGTTACAGCAGATCCTCCCTTCCTGGTGGGGTCAGCCCAAAGCTGCAAGAGGATGGAGACTCCTTTCTGCCCTGCAGTTCTGTGTCCCCCAGCCCAGCCAGAGGCAGGTCTGAGTATGCATACCCGTCACAGATGAGGAGGGAGCGAGGCAATGGTGGTGGACATGCAAAGGTTTGCCCTCCAGGAGCACCAAACAAACTCACCCAGTAACCCCACCTGGTCACAACAGCCCCAACCGTGACCATTTCAGACAAACAGCTTGTGAATATTTGCGCCACAGAGAACCGAAGTAAGGACCAGACAGTTCTGCGCATCCTTTCCGGAGCCACTTCTGAGTGCCATGTGAATTTCTCTCCCAAAAATCTTTTTAAAGTGGCGTCTTAGATGCTATAATCCTTGGGGACCTGAAACACTGTGCTCCTCTGATTCTGGAAAAAGAAATTGGGGCGGGGAGAGCTTCTAGTCCATTGTGAGATGCCCCTGGGGACTGAGCTCCACACTCTTGCCTAATTCTCAGTTATGAATGTGGACCACAGATGTCACTCTGGAATGCAACTTATATTTCTTTCCTGCAGGAAACTCTTGAAAGCAGTCGTTTATACAAGTGACTTTCTCTTAGAGCTGACTTTACTGCTTGCTTATTCGTTGTGTTTGGTTCTTATTAGGGGGTTGATCTTATCACGACAAGCCTCACGACAGTTTGTAACTCTTAGCATCGAGGGTGCCATCTGGTGCCATGAGTGTTGTCTACTTCCCAAAGGCACCCCCCCCCTGGCTGTCCCCTCCTGGTCTCCTCTGTGGACTCCTATTCCGTTTCCTGTTCCCTCTAAATGTGGATATTCCCAGGCCGAGTTCCAGCCGCAGCAGAGTTCTCCATTCATTCCCTCCAGGAAGTATCATCTTCTCGGCACATGTTATGGGCGAGGCATAGTCATAAGTGCTCTCCACGCTGTATTCATTTCCCAAGGCGGTTGTGACAAATCACACTAAGCTGGGTAGCTTAGAACAACAGAAACGTTTCCTGTCACAGTCGTGGAGGCCAGAAGTCCAAAACCAAGGTGTGGTTTAGGTTGGTCCCTTCCGGAGAACCCTGGGGGATATCTGTCCCTTGCCTCTTCCCTAGCTTCTGGTGGCAGCTGGCAGTCTGGCAATTTTTGGCTTGCAGGTGCATCCTCCCATCTCTGCCTCCATCATTGGTGGCATTCTCTCTGTTTGCTGTGTCTAAATTTTCTTCTTTTTCTTTTTTTAATATATTTTATTGATTTTTTTACAGAGAGGAAGAGAGAGGGATAGAGAGTCAGAAACATCAATGAGAGAGAATCATCGACCAGCTGCCTCTTGCACACCCTCTACTGGGGATGTGCCCGCAACCAAGGTACATGCCCTTGACCGGAATCGAACCTGGGACCTTTCAGTCTGCAGGCTGATGCTGTATCCACTGAGCCAAACCGGTTTCGGCATACATTTTCTTCTTTTAAGGACGCCAGTCATCGGATTGATTGGGGCCTGCCCTAATCTAGTAAGATCTTATTTTAACCTGATTATATCTTCAAAGGCCCTATTTCCAAATGAGGTCACATTCCCAGGTTCAGGGCAGACAGGGGTTTTTGCAGGACACCAGTCCACCAGGTACACATACATGATCTCACTTCACAACAACCTAGGCCCCGTTACAAATGAAGCACCAGATTCTTCCTAAATCTTCACCTCTCCTATGTCTATTATTGGGTATCATAAAATGTTACACGGGTGCTTCAAGGTGCACATTCCAAAAACACTCATTGCCTTCTCCCCATATGTGAAGGCCTATAGCACACCTCCGGAATGTGTGCTAGGACAGGAAAAGGGTTATTTGGAAGAGTCCGTTTAATAATGCGTTTTAATAATGCGAAACTACCTTTATGTAACATTTTACTAGGTGTACCGCTTAGCAATGCGAATTTTTTTTCTTCAGAAAATTTGACATACGACGTTTTGAAGCTTGTCGTCACTACAACAATATAGCATGCATATCCAAGTGCATATATATCAACCTATGTGTAACTCCATCTACTTAAAAAAATCTGCATTATTAACACCTAATATATAAGGTTAAATAAATATCAATTGCCCGTATCTAAACTGATGGGTACCAACACTGACTTGAAATAAGAGTGGCCGGAGGAATAATAGGTTTAAGAAAATATTGAGGCTGTTTTTGCCTTGATTTCAGAACGGATGATAGGGCTATTTACAAATTAATCAAGTTTTTGGAGGGGTGGGGACAAAATGAGTTTGCTTTTTTTCAAGAAAAACTATCACGCCTGTCAAACTCGCGGCCGGTGGGCCACCTCATGCAGCTGCAGGTTTGACATACTTTCCTTACTGAAACCTAATATAAGATGAAGTTGCCGTGGTTGAAAAGGGGTAGGGCCTGTATTTTTCTCTTATTTTCTCTTCACCCCCACCACCACCCCCCGTAAACGTGCCTAATACTAGGAAAGCTAATTATTTAACAGACTTAGAGGCCCGTTGCACGAAGATTTGTGCCACAGACCTTCCTTCCCCCGGCTGCCAGCCCTGGTTTTCCTCTGGCACCTGGGACCCAGGCCTTCGCTCTGGGCACCGCCTTCTGCCTTCACTCTGGCCCGAGTCTTCGCTCCAGCGGGAGTCTGCAGGCTTCTCGCTGGCTCTGAATGAAGTCTGCAGGCTTCGCTTCGCTCCAGCTGGAGCACTGCTCTTGTGGCTCCCTCTGCCCTCCGCCCTCCTCCTCATAGCAGGTGTGCTGCCCCCCCTGGCTGCTCTGCGCCTGGAGGGGCTGGTGGGCATTGTGGAGGTACCATCAGTTTACATATTTCTCTGTTATTCATGTAGAACAGGGGTGGGCAAACTTTTTGACTCGAGGCCACAATGGGTTCTTACACTGGACCGGAGGAGGGCCAGAACAAAAGCAGCCTGACCATGCTGGCACTCTCATCTTGGGCTGCTGGTGAAGGAACGGAGGGGAGAGCAAGAGAACCCTCCATGTTTTTGGCTCCACGGGCCGGATAGAACAGCCGACTGGCCCGCGGGCTGTAGTTTGCCCACGGCTGGTGTAGATTCTTATAGTTCTAAATAAGAAAGCACTTAACACCATTCCAGATATGTAGATATTCACCCAGTTTCAAAAGCGTTTCCAAGAAAGACCCTCGTGGCCTCCTTTCCTGGGTATGTAAACACCTTTGATGCAGGGTGCTGACCTCTACCTGTAATCCAAGAACAGCCCTGCACTGCTTAACCTCTCTTGGCCTTGGTTGGTTGTTGGGGGGCCTTGGGTGTCCCTCCTGTTAGAAGACCCTGCCTCTGAGCAGTCAGCCTGGTTTTCTTCAGAGAGAGGGTTGAGCCTTCATTCCTGGAATCGCACCTGCTCGCCAACAGAATTTATGAATTAGGGTGTGAGCCCTTCCTTCCCAGCATTCCAAGAGGGAAAAGGGAAGAAAATACAGGCCACAAGGAAGCTGGTAAGACCCCCGGCCACGGGGCCTGTGAGGGACAGAGCCGGAGCCGGCCCCGGAGCTCTGCATTTACCCAGAGACAAGAATGGGGTTCTTCAAGTTTAATTAAAAACAGGATGTCCCTGCCGGGCCTCTCATTGATGTTGCTAAAAATAAAGCAGGGAAGCAGCCTGGCTTCTTCTGCTTTAATCCCATTACATTTGGGGGTGGGGGGTGGAATTGGAGCTAATAAAAGACATGATTTGTTTCAGATTGCTGTCTGGAGTTGTGTCTTGTCCCTTCTTGTGCTCTGGAGTCCTGGGTTTGGAAGTCCTAATGCAATCAGCTCTGGGTTGTTGATGCTGTGGGGAGGGAGCCAAGGAACAGACAATTCCCTAAATGTGATTTTGCCAGGCTGTCATCTGCTTACTCTGGGGACCGCTGGGTATCGTCACCTCAGCTCTTTGCTCACTGCTCTAGTGCCACCCACGTCATAGACCTGCTTTTATGTAATCCCTATCTGTGAGTTGAGGCACACTGAAAACAAACAAAAACCGGCAACACTTGGTCTGAGGGCTATGGGAGCCATCTGTAAATGGGAGCCATCTGTAAATGTGAGCCTCTTAAAGGAGCCCTCGCTTCCTCCTCAACCCCACCGTGTGCTCCGACATTAGCTTCTTGCTCCATTCCAGAGCTCCATTTGCAAATATATTCATGGAAGAGCACTCTGACACACAGCAGTAGAAGGAGAGAAGATCAGGGAAGGCTTCCTGGCAGAGGGTAACCTTTCAGTCTGCCCTTAGCACATGGATAGGATTCAAGGAGAGGGGAAGGTGAGCACTCAGAGAAGAGAAGCATGCAAGCAAAGCTGCTGGTGTGGGAAGCCAAGATGTGTGCTGGGCAGGTGGCCGGGCTTTCAACAGCCTTTGCAGAGCATCTGAGTGGGGAGATGCCTCCTTGGGCCAGTTACAGACACAACGCAGGAAGTACCTTACCGAGGCCAGAACACTCAGGGAAGGAACAACCCAAGCTTGAAAGTTGAGGGTGTGTAATACAATAAAGTGAAGTTATGGTTTACCCATCCATGCTCTTCCATATCCCAGATTGCTCTTTTAAAGAGGTTGTACTTATAGGATCTAGTGCAGGGGTGGGCAAACTTTTTGACTCGAGGGCCACAATGGGTCCTTAAAGTGGACCGGAGGGCCGGAACAAAAGCAACCTGACCATGCTGGCACTCTCATCTTGGGCTGCTGGTGAAGGAGCGGAGGGGAGAGCAAGAGAACCCTCCGCTCTTTAGGCTCTGAGGACCAGATAGAACAGCCGTAGTTTGCTCACGGCTGATTCTAGTATGATACTGGTTTCTGGATACTGTTTGTTGTTTTAAGATTTCTGGGCTTGTGAATTCACAAAACATTTAGATTATGTAAGTTTGAAGCTCCTGTGAGGGGTGTGTGTGTGTGTGTGTGTGTGTGTGTTCTCAGTTGGTGCCACTGATTGCCTACAAACTGTTTCAAGAGTTACAGAAAAGCTTCCACGTAGAAGAAATGAAGCTAAAAGCTAAGGAAAGGGTGCTAGACCCCAAGGCATCCCTGGTGAGGAAAGACTCCTGCTCTCCACTTCTGTTGCTAAATATTACCTGGCCTGTGAACACTCAGCGGCTCTTTCTCCCATCCGTAAAAATAGCTCTAGCTCTATAGCCTTTCCTAGATCCCCGAGGAGTCAGGTATCCGGTGGCTGGGCCCGTGGCGCTGTGACCCCAGGAGATGGCGGTGTAGCCCTGGCCTGCGGGGATGGCAAGCAGGGCTCCAGGAGGAGGCAGAGTCTGGCTCACCTGTTGCTCCCGGGCACACTTCAGCGAACGTTTTCTTGGGAAAGCTGACTGTGGCCAAGTGTATCTCAATGACACCCACAACCCCAGACAAGGCCACAGCTGTGAACTTGATCTTTCTCCCAGAGGGAGTCACTGTGAAGGCAGCTCTGGGGTTCAGGGAGGGCTTTGATGGGTTCAAGACAGGACTCAGGAAGCCTGGCCTGGGGGGGTCTTAATGGGTGGAGATCAGCCCCAGGGTCAGCCTGCTGGATGAGTCCGTTTTTCACTCTTGTTTTACCACCAGGATTAGAATATGTACCCTCCTCCTTTCTCCGGAACATATTAGGGATGTGGGACAGGTTGATCCTAAACAAGACTAAAGGATAAGTTCAGCCTTTAGTATCCATTTTGCTCCCGCATTTCCCATCTGGATGCTTCCTGCCCTCAGCTGCCTTCCTCTCTTCCCTCCCTCCAGCCGTTCCACTGCCCCTAGAGTTCCAGAAGTTTCCAGATTTTTGTGCTCATCCTGGAGCAAAGCCTACCTTTTGCTGAGTACCAAGGGAGGGGGTGTCCCCAAGTGGTGGGGGAGGTGGCTTCAGTACTTCTTACAAAACTATGACAGTAGGACCCTTCTTTGCTCAGCAGATTTCAGATGCACCCAGTTTATCCCAAGCCCGAGACTGCACAACTATTTAACCCCAAACTTGGATGACAGGCTGTTTCCACCGGGGGATATTTGGGAGCCCACTGAGAAGGCATGCAAGATGAATGCCATCAAAGGGAAGAGCATTGGATGGGGGAGGAGGGGAGGAGGCCTGCCGGGGAGAAGGGCAGGTGTTTGCCATCCTGAGGGACCTTGCAGGAGGCCACAGCTTATACCCGCCCATCGCTCCGGCCTGAGGAATGCCACCTGCAGCCTTCTCCTAGCAGCCCGGTCCTCAGAGGGCAGCATCAGCACCACACAGGAGCTGGTTAGAGATGCGGGATCTCAGGCCCCCAGCCCACCCTCCTGAATCGGGTCCCGCATGGTCACGATCCCCAGGACATGCATATGCACCCTACGGTGTGACACTCAGGGCTCTGGGGCCTCCCTGCCAGCTGTCCCTCCTGAAGGCTCTCGGTGCCGGCGCGAGCTCTGCGGCCCGGCTTCCCCCATCCATGACGGCGCCTCTTTTCCCCAGCGGATGAGCGGGGACATTCCCTTCAGCTCCCCCGTGCGTCTGGGAGGTGTGATGACGGGGCTGCTCTGGGCCCCTCCACGCTGTGTTTCTGGCATCCCACGCTGTTGTTTCTGCCTGCAGGCGATCTACAAGATGGTCTCCTCCGTCATGAAGATGCCTGAAGATGAGTCAACCCCGGAGAAGAGGACGGAGAAGATCTTCCGCCAGATGGACACCAACAGAGATGGTAGGAGGCCCGGGCCGCGTGGCTTTGCTCGGCCGGGGGGGTAGGGGGGCTGCTGGAGGGGCTGGGCATTCAGGCAGGGAAGGGCCACTCGAGGACAAGGTGCTGGCCACGAGGACCTGGCTCAGGGCCCTTTCCTTGTCAAAGGAGCTCGTCCTGCCTGCTCCCTGGTGGTGTAGTTCCGAGGAGGATGGGGGTGGGCATGAGCCCAGGCCACAGCAGGCTGGGTCCTTGCAGGACAGCTCATCGGAAAGTGGGGAGGGCCTTGGCGTTCTAGCCGGACCCCCATAGCTTTCACTTCGGCTGGCCAGGGGTTAGCGGACCCTCCTGCGCATGCTCTGTGTTGGGTTGCCTGGAGCCCAGTGGGTTCTCACTGGATGGAGGTGGGAGGGGAGTGAGATGGACATCAGGTTCCTCCCCCCAACCCCCAATTCAAACCCAGCAAGGGGCTGCAAGCAAACCAAAGCGGAGGGAAGGTTGGATTTCAGGCTCAGAGCAGAGGAAGCTGTCACTGTTTCAACCACTGCGCGAGTCTGGGCGTAGTTCGCACAATGGGACCAAGACACACGGCTTAGGGGGCACTTGCTCTACAGATTGAAAGTAGATAGATAGATAGATAGATAGATAGATAGATAGATAGATAGATCTCGCCTTTCTCCTTCATGTGGAAAAGGCGAGTTTGGTTAACCAAGCGCAAGGACCTGGGGAGGGGCTGTGGCTAAGCGGAAGACATATTTTGTTGGGGTAGACGCTGAGGGCTCCACTAGAGGGCACCCCTCCTGCCTGGAGCTGGGATTAGGTGGCCGATAGAGCAAAAATAGAGGCCAGAGGACCGAGCTACATTGAAGGATGCTGCTCCGTGGGCGTAGCGACCAAACCCACAGCAGCAGCGAGCAGGGCAGCCGGGCACCGGTCCTTGGAGGGCCGAGGGGAGCACATCCTGCCAAGAGGAAGAAGAGGGCAAAGCTAAGGAGACAGGCCCAGCGGCTTCTCCCAGGGAGGCCCCCCGGGAGCACCGGGAGCAGGGGAGACGCTTTGCCTCCCTCCTGGAAAGGGCCCGTAAGAGGGGTCCCAGGTGGCTGAGTCCTTCTCTCCCAGCCAGCCAGCCCAGGAGGAAAGCACCCTGATTGGCGGGAAGGTCCCAGGGGGCACCCCCTGCCTTGCACAACCCCCTTTATTTTCCTTACATTGGTGGGGGTGCAGCTGATCTAGAGGGGCCCTCCCTCAGATATCAGCATGCCCCCCCCCCATCTCAACAAGTCTAAGTAACCCAGGTGACCATGACATCACGGCCTTGGTGCCGGGGGAGCCCAGCTCAGTCTCTTAGAGGCTGAGGGGACATTCCTCCCACAAATACCAAGTGGACCGTCCAGGGCGCCCACAGCTGGAGAAGCGGGAGGGCAGGGGTCAGGGAAGACACACGGGGGCTCCCAGGAAGAAGTGTGCCCGCCAGGGGCGGAGCTGGCTCTACAACCCAGTGCAAGAGCTGCCCCCTGGGCCTCCCATCAGGAGGGCGGCAGGTGTTGGATGGCAGGGACCAGGGGAGCCATCACTGCCCCCCAGATGCAGAGGGATGCCTGTGAGTCCTCCCACCGCCATCTGCTGCCCCTCACCTGTGCTCCCTCCTCTCGCTTTCCAGGCAAGCTCTCCCTGGAAGAGTTCATCCGAGGGGCCAAGAGCGACCCATCCATCGTGCGCCTCCTGCAGTGCGACCCCAGCAGCGCCGGCCAGTTCTGAGCCTGCGCCCACCAATCCTAGAGCTGCTTGTGTTGTTCCCTTTTGATTTTTCTTTTTAACAAAAAAAATTTTTTTTTTTTTTGCCAAACAATATTGAGGGTGATGCTGTTCCCCCCGCCGTCAGAGGCACCTCCCGCCATGCCGCCTTCCGCTTCTTCTGTCGTGGACGCTACGTGGGAATGCCCCGAGCCCCAACGCCCCGTGGAGCGCATGGACCGTGCTGTCGTGCACAGACTTTGTGGTGTTCGTTGCTCTGACGACCTTCATCGTTTTTATGATTATTTCCTCTTGATTCTAACGTCTGTGTTCTAAAACCGAAGACTTGGGGAGGCAGGAGAGGGGGACCCCGCGAGCGCAGTGCGCTACTGCAAGCTTTGAGGGGCTTGCTCGAAAAACAAATCCTCCCCTACCCCCCACCTCCGGTCTGTTGTCACATAAGCCCCAAGGGTGATGGCACCGGATGTGGGACCCCCAGCCTGGGAATGAGTAGCCTTCTAGGGCCAGGCTGTTAAAGGGGCCTGGGGAATGCCCCCCGCAGGCCTGCTCCCCCACCTTCTTCCCAGCAGGCTGTAGTTTCTTAAGCTGTGAACATTTCAAGAGAAAGTAATAGTGGAGAGGAAAAAGATGGCTCAGCTATTTTTTCACAGGTTTACACACTAGTTGAGCTAAGATGAGTTTCTTTGGAAAGGGATCACAAACGGTAACTTAATATTCCAAGACCAGACCCATCTTGTTGCTTCTTGTGATTTAAAAAAAAAAATAAAAAAAAAGAAGAATGCTGTATATAAAATATTGGGTATTGCAGACCAAATTAAGTGTTTCGCCTTGTTTAAATGAAATGCATGTGTAGTGAGCACTAATCCAATCTTAATTACAAAAGACTGTTTCTGGTAGCTTATTGTGAAGTAAGCCAATTATAATGAATGTCTATGTCTTGTTTTAAAGTCATATCTGTCTTTGCACCCATGCACCAATCAGCAGGTATATTTTATATATTCCAGAACAGTACCGAGTCATCCTGACTAGCCCGACCTTAATGTTGAACGTTTTTCCAGAGAAGCAGGGCAGGCGAATGGAGCGCCAGATGGTTTACCTTATGAGAGATGTGAGGTGATGGGTGGCCCCCCCAGCCCAGCAGCTGGTTGGTAGTATCACATTGGAGGTGTCTGAGCAGATGGACATTCTGTAGACCCGGGAGAAATATAGTATAAATTCTCAGGACGTCCCACTGGTTTGGTCCTCATGAATGGCTAGGGAGTCGTATCTGGGAAGATGACTTTCCATGCCCCGACTGGCCCCTACGGAGTCAGGGGTGGGACAATCATCTGATTCATAACGAAGAAGGCACCGGCAAGTGCATCTGTGATTTTTCAAGGCCCACGATGGAGAATCCAAAGGTGTTTTCCATCACCGTGTTCTTTGAATGAAGGTTTCTATTTCCAGAAGCGACAGCATGCATTTGAGCTGCTGTTTGGACCGGTGACCTCAGACACACTAGTTTGAATTGAAAGTTAAGAGTAACATTTGCTGGTGATAGGGGAGCCATATTTCAATAAGCAGGAGGCATGAGGAAACCCAAACACTCGAGGGGGTTGATGGGGAGAACCTACCCCAAGAAAAGGCAGAAGGCCCGCAGTGGGTCTGTCTCCTGCCACGCCACTTCCTGTAGACCAAGGGCCACAGAAAGGTAGACCTCATAACCATGAGGAAGATGATATTGAGCCCTTTCTAACCTCCAGATTCTTGTGTGTTACTTGAATCCACTTGAACGGGTAGCAAATATCCAAATTCGTGTGGTTGACCAACATGAACCATTTTGCAGGATGAAACTGTAAAATTTTAATCCTCCTCCGAGTGTCAGTTTCTCACAATTGTTTTACACGGAGACTTGCCAAATTCCTCCTTGGCCCTGGGTGGGAAAAATCTAGTTTTGGAAAATAGGGGATTAACCTAAGACATGGAGTACAGAGTGAGGGAGAGGACCAAGCACCTCTATCAGTAGTGTCCAGGAGCCACCCCTCACTCTCTCCCCATCCTGACTGAAGGCCTAAATCCTCCTTTGAGTTCTCCTTAGAGCGTGGAGCAAGTTCATGTCTGGGAAACCCACCTGGGCTCTGTCCCTGGTCGTGATAGCTTGCTGAACCAAACTCACTTTGTCTCCTAGAACCTGAAGCTGGAATGAGGAGCAGGGGAGAGGGTCTCCAGCTGTTTAGGAAAGAAAACAAGCGCCAGATGCACGGCTAATGAACGCCGACACGCTGGGGACATTCCGAAATAGCCCTCCTCCTGGCCTGCCATTGACCCTGTCTGTATTTTCTCGAGGGTTGTTTTTCTTCTCCTCCTTCCTGGGAAGGCCTTTGCAGGACGAATGCAATGCTCTCATTTTGGCCAAGGGACCCTGCAGCGCGCAGAGAGCTGGATGCCTGAAGGTTTATGTCACTCCTGTGCCGGGCTGCTCATTGTCATTGCTGTGTTGAGGGGTGGATTCTGCTCTGTCTGAAATCAAGCCAGCCTGTGATGTTCAAGGGACTGGAATAAAGTGGTTTATAAATTGAAGGGTGATACAGAGTGGTTGACTCTTCATATCCCTGTTTAGGGTTGGGAAGGGGTGCCAAGGGTGCTGCCCCACCCATCTCTGTGCCCCAGGGGGCACAAGTGGATTTAATCATATACATACTTATAAGCCCGTCATATGGAATGGACCAAAAATTGGTTGACTTTGTGTCACTCTGGCTTGGCAGTCAGGCATGTTGAGTGTTTAATGGTTGCCCAGGACATGAGGTTTCTGCCGCTCCAGCTGAATCTGTGCCTGTGTGAGGGTCCAGGTGCCGACTCTGGCCTCCTCCTTCTGGGTACCGTTTCTGCCCTCAAGAGACACAAGGAACCAGGGTTTATGAAAGTGGGGAGGGGGGGGTGTCAGAGAGGCTGCTGAGCCCCAAGCCCCATCCAAAAGCATCCTTGGTTCTACACTTGGGCTTCCGTACTTCCCTCCACTATGGCCTTCACGTTCTTCTCACCTTCTCTCCTTGCTCACACCTGCAAACCCTAGTTCTAACATTAGGTGCAATGGAAGGAGACACTGAGGCAAGCTCCTCCTCAGTGGGAATTAGTGTTCTCTCCTCTCTTCGCCTCTCAGTCTGGAGAAGAGTCAGTAGAAAAGATGACACGATACAGAGCCCACACTCTCAAAGCCACTATAGATCGATCAACTGTGTGTTTGGTTTTTGATGATGTCATTGGCCCTACCTCCAGCACAGAAAGCCATTAATGTAGGAAAAAATGGCTGGGTGTCAGCTATAGTGGTTGCTTCATGGGCTGACTACACCTCATGCTAGAGTTGAGTTGGCCTGGAGTGAAGTATTTTCCTGCTTTATACATTTGCTCTTTTTGGACCACAATGGCCTTGGAGCACAGGACTATGCAGCGTGATGAACAGCATGTCATTCGTGGCAGTGATGATGAGAAGGTGGTGGGCGTCTCCAACCTGATTAGGAACCTGCAGTCCCACACTTATTGTGAGCCAACCCGGAAATTTCCAGCAAATTTCCAAACCTGAGGCTCCTATTTTACAGGGCATTGTCCCAACCCCCCAACCCAACTGGACCCCCTCACTTCCTAGTTCAGGCATGGAGGGTATACTTCAGTTGAGGAGGAGATGGCTTGTTCACCGTCTGTGGGGTGCGGCTAGTGTTTGGACAGGTTCAAGCCTCAGATTCTTGAGAGGGCACAGTCCTCTTGGGGCGACGTGCAAGTCCCAGCTTGGAGGGCAGAGCCCTCCCCACACAACGGTAGCCAACAGCTGTAGCTGTTAGCTTGAACCTGTGGTCCGAACCCATGGCCCCACGTGCCTGAGTGATGTGGGCTTGATAGAGTTCAGGTGCATGTAGTTGAGTAGATTCGAAACCCATGAGAGTGCTATAAAAATCTTAACCACGCCCTCACTTTGCCTCGTGACGTCGGCTCTAACATCAAGATGGCGTTTCGGGAAGCAGCGTCCCACCGAGACCCAGCTTTCGTTCCCTGGTCTGTCTTTTCTGAGCCTTTCAGCCGCTCCCTCTCAGGTCACCCTTGGCCGTGCTGGCAACGTGGGGAGATCAGGAAAACCGTCTTTGGGAGAAACGGAGATGCTTTTGCGTTTGCCTCTCCTGTCTTCTTCAGAAGAGGCTCAGGGCTCTCCCGAAATTTTCTGCTTCTCAAGATGGCTGAAGAAACAAGTGGAAGAACAGTGAGCCGCGTACTTTCTAAGGCGGTAGAATACCAGTCAAACCCACCGAAAATAGAAAGATGGTTGCAGAGCGAAGAGATGTTCAAGCCAAGGATATAACCAACGGTATGTGCATCTCAGTTTTTTCTATGCTAGTACACCAACCACGTGTCAGGACATAGTTAAGTCCTGGGCACTTGCTGCTCTGGGTATTCATGTGCCAGGCTGGTCCTGGGGTTGCAAACAATGATCACCCTGAGAACATTCCACAAGTGTAGGTAACTCCTGCCGTGGTCGGCAAACTGCGGCTCGTGAGCCACATGCGGCTCTTTGGCCCCTTGAGTTTTTAGCAAAGGCCAGCTCAGGAGTATCCTAATTAAGTTAATAACAATGTACCTACCTATATAGTTTAGTTTTAAAAAATTTGGCTCTCAAAAGAAATGTCAATTGTTGTACTGTTGATATCGGGCTCTGTTGACTAATGAGTTTGCCGACCACTGCCCTAGGGCAGCTCAGAGAGGGGTTTGCAGGGGTGGGCAAACTTTTTGACTCGAGGGCCACAATGGGTTCTTAAACTGGACCGGAGGGCCGGAACAAAAGCAACCTGACCATGCTGGCACTCTCATCTTGGGCTGCTGGTGAAGGAGCGGAGGGGAGAGCAAGAGAACCCTCCACTCTTTCGGCTCCGTGGGCCGGAGAGAACAGCCGAACGGGCCGGATCTGGCTCTCAGGCCGTAGTTTGCCCACGGCTGGGTTAGGGCCTCGGGGAGGTTTATTTCATGACTTCTTTCCACACTATTCCAAGAAATGGGTGACCTTTAAACCATCCTCCAGAAGAGAGAGTGAAACTACTTCAAAATTCTGGACAGCTCAGCTTGCCAATCCTATTCAATACTCATAGCTCTGCCGTCAGTGTATCACACACATGTAGACAGATGGACAAACTCTCAAAATGTACCTTTCCAGCCGAAACCGGTTTGGCTCAGTGGTAGAGCGTCGTTGGTCTGCGGACTAAAAGGTCCCAGGTTCGATTCCAGTCAGGGGCATGTACATTGGTTGCGGGCACATCCCCAGTGGGGGGTGTGCAGGAGGCGGCCGGTCAATGTTTCTCTCTCATTGACGTTTCTAGCTCTCTATCTCTCTCCCTTCCTCTCTGTAAAATATCAATTAAATATATATTTTTAAAAAATGTACCTTTTCAATATCAATATTTAATCACTTTTCTGGTCTCACATGGAGTGTTCAATGCTGGCCCCACACAGAACCATTCTCAAGACTTAGAATTGTATATGTGTGTGGAGTTGGGGAGGGGATGGGAGTTATTAGCAAAGAAGTCCACAGCTCGCTGGTAAGTTCTGTCCAGCACCTTAAAAATGATCATGAAGTATCTTTCACCTGTGTTCCATGGCAAAGCAGAAGTCAAGTTCTTTCTTGAGTGGTACATGAGAAGTGTTTGCTACCCAAGAAACAATTGGGTGATATTTGCCATTAGTAGCCTTTCAACACCCCCTTCCTCTCTTTTGCTACTTCTGGATGGATGATCAGGGGCTCCTCAATGTGCTCCCCAAATATCCACGCACCCACTTAGCAGAGCTCAGAGAAGTGCAGGGATGAAGGATGTGTAATATTAAGGTAGTAGACCAGAAAACCCCCTCAGGGAATATTTTTTGTTTGTTTGAAATACATTTTTATTGATTTCTGAGCGGGAGGGAGAGGAAGAGAGAGGTAGAAACATCAATGACGAGAGGGAATCATTGATTGGTTGCCTCCTGCATGTTGGATCGAGCCCACAATCCAGGCATGTGCCCTTGACTGGAATCAAACCTGTGACCCTTCTGTCCATAGGCCGATGCTCTATCCACTGGGCCAAACCCGCTAGGGCCACTCAGGGAATGTTTAGATGTAAGAGTAGAAGCCAGTGAATCTCTGTTAGAGAGCGTTTTAGAAGGAATTAGTGGTGGTGTCTGCAGGGGCCCATTCAGATCTGCTGCTGCAAGAACCTGCTTTTGGAAGCACAGCTCACTGACCGGCTCCAGCTGCAGCTTTTGGCGCCACCTGGGTTCACTCTGAGCCTCTCTCCCCAGGCTGCTTCCCGTCAATGACGGCCTGGGATGGGGTTATTAGGAACAGGCCAGGCTTACCCCAAATGGGACTCTCCGCTTGTGACGAGGCAGTCTGAGGCTCGGGACCAAGCTTCCTTCCTTTCCTCTCCTTCACAGGGGTTCCGTCTGCACGCTGTCCCTGTATCCTCCTGCTTGCTTCCCCTTTATCCTTTACACGAATTCCCACCGATAGATCTGAACATCTAATCCCCTCTTAGCTTCTGCTTCTTGGAGGGCCTTGGACTGATGACACAGTGTCCATCCCCTTCACCACTGCTACTGATGCTCTGAAACACAGGGCTCAGACACCGGAGAGGGCAGCCTTCCCGAAGTGAGGTTCACATTCGGTGACCTCCCACCACATTTTTAAAAAATCTTTATTGTTCAGATTATTACAGGTGATCCTCTCCCCACCCCCACCCCCATAGATTCCCTACCCTACACCATGCCCTTACCTCCCACCACTGTCTTCATCCATAGGTGTAAGACTTTTGTCCAATCTCTTCCTACACCCCTCAGACCCCCTTCCCCCTGAGAATTGTCAGTCCACTCCCTTTCTATGTCTCTGATTTTATTATTTTCACCAGTCCATTCTGTTCTTCAGACTTTTTATTCACTTGATTTTTAGATTCACTTGTTGGTAGGCATGTATTTGATGTCTTTTTGTTGTTCATAATTTTTAGCTTTACATTTTCTTCTTCCTCCTCTTCTTAAAGAACACTCTTCAGCTGAAACCGGTTTGGCTCAATGGATAGAGCGTCGACCTGCAGACTGAAAGGTCCCAGGTTCAATTCCAGTCAAGGGCATGTACTTTGGTTGCAGGCACATCCCCAGAAGGGGTGTGCAGGAGGCAGCTGATCAGTGTTTCTAACTCTCTATCCCTCTCCCTTCCTCTCTGTAAAAAAAAAAAAAAAATCAATTATATATATATATATATATATATATATATATATATAATATATATTACAGTGGAAATCCAGTGACTTTTATTAGCATGACTAAAATTAGGAGAGTTCTGTACATCTGCTGTTTTTATTTTTTAATTTTTCCATTATAGTTGACATTTAATATTATTTTATATTAGTTTCAGGTGTGCAGAATGGTGGTAAAATATATTTTTTTTAAAATACCCTTCAACATTTCATGTGATCCTGGTTTGGTAGTGGTGAACTCCTTTAGCTTTTTCTTATCTGTGAAGCTCTTTATCTGACCTTCAATTCTGAATGATAGCTTTGCTGGGTAGAGTAATCTTGATTGTAGGTTCTTGGTGTTCATTACTTTGAATATTTCTTGCCACTCCCTTCTGGCCTGCATAGTTTCTAGTTTCTGTTGAGAAATCAGCTGATAGTCGAATGGTTACTCCCTTGTAGGTAACTGTTTTTCTCTTGCTGCTTTCAAGATTACCTCTTTGTCTTTTGCCCTTGGTATTTTAATTATGTTGTGTCTTGGTATGGTCCTCTTTGGATTCCTCTTGTTTGGAGTTCTGTGCACTTCTTAAACTTGTAAGTCTATTTCTTTCACCAGGTAGGGAAAGTTTTCTGTCATTATTTCTTCTAATAGGTTTTCAATATTTTGCTCTCTCTCTCTTCTGGCACCCCAAAAGTTTGGATGTTGGTGCTCTTAAAGTTGTCCAAGAAGCTCCTTACACTATCTTCATATTTTTGGATCCTTTTTTTTGTTTTGTTTTTCTGGTTGGGTATTTTTTACTTCCTCATATTTCAGATTTTTAGTTTGATTCTTGGGGTACATTGATCTACAGTTGAGTTTCTGTATATTCTTTATTTCAGACAGTGTATGCTTAATTTCTTACCGGTCCTTTTCCTCTTTTTTTTTTTTTTTTTTTGGCATTCTCATTAAGGTCTTTGAAGGTCTCATCAAGTTTCTCAGCTGTTTTTAGAAAATTCTTGAGTAACCTTATAGATGTAATTTTGAACTTTATGTTGTCCCATAGTTTGCTTTCCTCCATTTCTTTCATTGGTGTCATGTTTCTGTGACTCAGCATTTTGGCTGCTCCCCTGTGTTGATGGAGTGGCTTTTTGTGGTAGGTGACCTATAGGGGCCAGGAGCTCAGCCTCCTCAATCACCTGAGGTGGACGCTCTTGGTATACTCCCTTGTGGGCTGAGGGCAAAGTTATGCTATAGTTAAACCTTGATTGCTGTTGGTACACTGGGAGGAATTGTCCTCCAGGCCAATTGGCTATGGGACCTGCTGTGTTTATAATGGAAGAACAGCTGTGCTGGAGACATGCTTATGGTACAGGACTTGTTTCAGTGGGGCTTTGGTGCTCGCTGAGTCTGCCTCTTGAATGTGTCACTTACTGATGTGAGGAGTTGAAATCTGATGTCTCACACTTACTACTAGGTACACTGGCATCTGAATCTCCAATGGGGTGCAGGTCAGCTACTGTCTGAGGCCACCCTGCAGGAGCTACAGCGAGAGCTACAGTTTTCTCCTCTTTGCTTAGGATTTGGAGGTTTTGGAGCTGTCTGAACTGGGTTGCATGATTGCTAGATTAAGCTGAGATAGAGAAGGCCATTCATATGCAAAAGCCACTGCTTAGAGCTTGGGTGGGTTTGTAGGTTGTGTGGGGTGGGGTCTCAGGGCATCACTAGGCTAGGGCGTGGCAAACAGCAATGGCTGGCTGTCAGTGTCCCTGCACCTCCCTGTGTCTCATGCTGCAGCACAGCAAACAATTATTTCTGCACACAGCTCTGTAAGCAAGCCACCCTCACTTTCCAACCCCATGGCAGACAGTCCGGCCTCTCCCTGTAGGAGTTTGGGTCCTGCGTGTCTCCCCAAAAACTGGATTTCAGAGAAATCGGGAGCTTGTCTCCCTTAGGGTTGAAGAAAGCAACGCCTGCCACCAGCCCAGATGGCGCTCGCACCCTTGTACCTCAGCTTTTTTGCATTTCTGAATTCTTTCTCTTTCCTTCCTAGTTGCAGGACTTCCAGTCAGCCAGCCCTCCTGTAGCTCTGGGTGATAGACATTTTGTCTTTTAGTTGTAGTTTTGAAATTGTGCAAGGCAGCAGCTTAGGTTTCTACCTACGCTGCCATCCTGGGTTCAGACTTGGTTTTATTCTTATAATCCTCCCACCACATTTTGGAAGGGTAAGAATGAGAGGGGTTTGTATGCCTTAGGACTAAGGGGGTAACAGAGCCGTTATCACTTTGCACATGAGCCCCTGCGTCCCCAGAATGGGGCACAGCACCTGGCCCGCAGTAACTGAATTGGCAGGGTGGAAGGCAAGAGGTGGAACTGGCCCCTGTGGCCTTGACAACTGGTCATCCTTGCCTAGTGGGAGAACTTGCCTGCAAAGTTGACTGAACAGCAGGACAATGACTGCCATGAGCCAAGGGGGGAGGGGCTGCCTCGGGGGAGGTGGGGAGACCAGCTGCATCCTCAGTGGGACCTCCTTGGGCCTGTGGGGAATGGATTCAGACCCCCCACTTAGACCATGTAACATGGATCATGGCAACAAGGCATTGTGGCTCATTTCTAATCCCATGATCTTTTCCAGAAACCTCAGCAAGCACTTCTCTGAACCTCCCTTGCCCTGCGCACTGGTCCAGATATAGAGGATGCTGCGGATGCCACTGGGATTAAGTCAGAGAAGACTTCCGAAGGTAAGTTTTTTGTGGTTTTGTTCCTTTTTGTCTTATTTTATCTTTTTGGTAGTAATTTTATTTTTTTTCAATTTTTTTATTAAGGTATTATATGTGTACATATCTTACCATTGCCCCCCCCCCCGCCTCCCATTCATGCCCTCCCTCCCCAGAGTTCTGTGTTCGTTGGTTGTACTTATATTCATGCATACCAGTCCTTCAGTTGTTCTCTTCTCTCCCCCCCCCCCCCAGGTTTCCTTCCCCTCCCTGCTGTCATTTGACAATCTGCTTGTTTTATGGTGACTATCTCAGGATCACATGAATAGAATCCGCTCCTCATTTGGCAGTCTGCTTGTTTTATGGTGACTATCTCAGGACCACATGGATAGAGTCCGCTCCTCCTCTGGTTCTCACAGCCCCTCCCCCTGGGTCCCAGGGGGCCATGTGCCCCGGGTGAGCCGTGTCCCCCAAAGGGGCCGGGTGTCCCGGGTGAGCCGTGTGTCCCAGGGGCCGGGTGTCCCGGGTGAGCTGTGTGTCCCAGGGTACCCTGTGCCCCGGGTGAGCTGTGTGACCCAGGGGGCCGTGTGCCCTGGGTGAGCCGTGTGACCCAGGGGGCCGTGTGCCCTGGGTGAGCCGTGTGTCCCAGGGGGCCCTGTGCCCCGGGTGAGCCGTGTGTCCCAGGGCCGTGTGCCCCGGGTGAGCCGAAGGTAAGTTTTTAGCAAAGATTTGGAAGCTGTGGATAATGATAGAGGGAGAAGGTAGGATGTTGGAGCACAGAAGTGTCATTTGTTTGGCAGAGAGAGGCTCTTGGTTGAGAATCGGGAACGACGCTTAAGGATTGTGGGCGGTTCAGCGGGTGGGTGTTCTTTGAGGAATCACCAATAAATACCGGCGTAGTGTATAGAGGGGTTTACATTTGAGCGGACAGATACTAGCTAGCCTTCGGGTTCCAGGACAAAAGGTTGTCGCGATGAATTTGCCGTTTCAGCACATGGCTTTGGCCTCTCTGTAGAGGTTGGTGCAGATGAACTAAGGAATAAGCTCTGTGCTCCTTCAAGAGGGGGTGAGCTTGGAGAGAGGAAGGTCAAAGTGAATGGACTCTGCCCCCGGGGAACTGGTCAATAACTACCCTGGTGGCTTGTCCCTGTCACACTGAAGGCCTCTGGCTTTATGCTGCCCTCTTCTCACTTGACCTTGGGGTGGGACATAAGGTGACGGGGGGGGGGGATTCCCACAGTGGTGAAGCCCAGGACCGGAAGGGGCCTAGAGTGACCTAGCACCTTCCCAGCTCACACACAGGTTTCTTTCCGACCAAAGAACCCCACCACCACCCTCACAAGAAGCAGCCGACACTGGTCTTTACTCTTACTTTATGAATATTTATTTTTTTCTTCTTAAAAATGTACAAAAAATAAAATAACTGTATTTATAGTTTATAGATTCCCCCTCTCCCATTTACAAAACTATTAAGTTACATTTGCCTTTTTTCTTTTTTTTTTTTTTAAACACAAGAGCAAATTGTCCATCTATCATCAGTCTCCCTTGCTTGTCTTTAAGAAAGGGCTGTTCATAGAATTTGGCACAAACCCTCCGTTTTCGTTGCATTTCATGATTTTAAATAAGAAGGAAAGCACATGTTCGCTTCATGCCATGCTTCCTATGTTTGGGGCACGGGACGGGCCTCGGGCTTTTAGGGTCCAATTCCCCGATGACATCTGACTGCATTTTCCTGTTGGTCCCAATTTCCAAACAGCCGTACAGTCTAAGCAATTTGGGTCTGTACTTAAAACACTTGTTTCACATGTCCCTCATTGTACATGGATTCTTTTCTTTTCTTTTTTAAAGCTTATTTATTTGAGTGTGATTGTCTTAGGGGACAACAAGAGGCAAAATTTCCTGTTTGTTTTTTTTTCTGGAGTGTTTTTGCTCAGGAAATTTTCCTCGGCAGAGCTCTGCTACCTTCCATAGAGAAGAACGAATCATAGCTAAGCCACGGGCACTCTGAGAACGCAGAGAGGACCCGGGAAACGTGAGGGACAGACCGGATGGGAGGTGGCACTCTGCACCACCCTCTGGTGGCCCTGACCGCATATTCTCTGTTCTGGCAGTGGTCACCCCAATGATTGCTCGGGGACTGGGGACAAAGGCAAAAGCCTTTCTGATTCATTCTCTGCCTAGGGAAGGACAAGCAAACTGTTTTCTCTACAGAGTCTAGAGCAGTGGTTCTCTAATGCCGTGACCCTTTAATACAGTTCCTCATGTTGTGGTGACCCCCAACCATAAAATTATTCTCGTGGCTACTTCATAACTGCAATTTTGCTACTGTTATGAATTGTTATGAAAATATCTGTGTTTTCCGATGGTCTTAGGCGACCCCTGTGAAAGGGTCATTCGACCCCCAAAGGGGTCATGACCCACAGGTTGAGAAACACTGGTCTAGAGACAAGGGTAGGTAGCTTGTCAAATTGCCAATATTTTTAAATCTTTTCCCTAGCCTGGAGTCCTATGCCCTGGTTCAGTAGTATTTGCCATTGTGTCCCCCAATCATGTTTGAAACCACCCCTAAGGCAAGGAGCATGGGAAGTGCATAGGAGAGCAGATATTTCCAACACTGAGTGTGTCCACCTTACAAAGGAGCCCCATCAGGACCCAGGAGGGCCCCCCAGCGGCTAGTCCAGGACATGACAGTCAGAGTGGAGAAGGAGGGGACCCACAGGAGCAGAGCTGAACCCAGGGTGCAATCCTTTGGCACCATGGGAAGGGTGGGCGACGCGTTGTCCAGAAGGCACACAGCAAGGTGCCCCCTTTCTGCCACCCAGAGGTCTCCCTCAGCATGGCACCTGCCCTCCATTCCATTCAAATCCTCTGCTGGGCTGGAGGCAGCCTGGCCATCCTGCTAGGGGCCCCCGGGGCAGGTGGCTGGGAGCGCAGGGAGCCCTCGGAGAGAAAGCTCCCCCCGAGATAAGACGTCAAAGTGCTTTGCCAACAGATCTGGGCCCTTACAGAAAACCTGTCCTGGATCTCGTACCTTAGGTGGGTGTATGTGTGGCTACCAAAAAAGTTGGTTCTTCCACCCACGAGGGTGGATGCAAACCCTCGGACCACCTACCTGCTCCCTCAAAGGGAAACGTGGCCCGGGACGGTTCAAGCTTTTGTGGTTGTTTAGGGAAGCGTGTTTTCTGGTCATCTCTCAGGACCTGTAGCTGGGGGTGGAGTTCTCTGCAGGCTGGTTTCAGAGGAGCCAGGGCTCTTGGGACACTTGTCCTTCCCTCCCTCCCAAACCAACAGCCAGGAGCAGAGGCCACTGGTCCCTTCCTCTCCAGCTCGGAGGCCGCCCTGGCCTGTCTGTCCAGACAGGAGCTGTTGGCGCCGCTCTCAGCACTGCAGTCGGGCTGCCAGGGGGCCACTTGAGATGAAGGACATGCTCGCAAACCTCGAGGCACTGCGCAGTGGCCAGGGTCCCCCAGACAAGCTCGGGCAGCGCCAGCACCAGAGCTGGAGCTGGGGCCTCTGCCTTCTGACCTTTCCCACAGGGCGGCTCCGAGGGAGACGCCAACGAGGCACATCCCCGTGAGACAGAGGCGGGGTGGGCTCCAGAGCGAGCGTGCCCGCGGGAGAGGCCGGGGCTCCCTCTGCGGACAGGACCGAGTTCCTGGCTGTGCCCCCCTGGAGATTGTCTTGGCACCCACCCTCGTCCCCTACCCCCTGGGGGCCACGTCCCTCGCCCCGTGTGCTTCCACACACAGCAGAGAGGCAGACACCTCTGGCAGAAAGCAGTGCCTCCCCTAGGCCAGTGGCAGTAAACATGCCCACATACCACAGGCAAAATATATTATTGCAATATTATAAACACTATGTACACGATAGCCAGCATGCCTTCCGCATCACCTAAGTACGTGGCGGCTGAACGTCTTCCTGCACAAGGCCCGAGGGCCACTGGCTGGGGACCCCTGGAGGCATCTAGCAAGATGACCTCCCCCGGTCAACCTGAAGGGTTGACCGGCAAGGGGGCCTCCACCTCGTACCCCCACCTCTGGCCACTGCGCCCTGAAGCAGCTCCTTTTGTCCGGCCACTCGGGGAGACGTGGAGAGGTGAGACGGGTGGGACCAGGCCTTCTCAGGCTCTTCGAGATGAATGGGTTGGCGGGGTGGCCCCGGAAGGCTCTTGATGGGCGCCACCTGGAGCCAGCAGTGACCTGCAGCGTCACGGTGGGCCCGGTCCTGGGCTCCAGTAAAAAAGGTGATCAATAAATAAAAGTCTGACAGGCGCCAGGTCCCGTTCCGAGGGGCTCGGGCCTCCGCTCCAGAGCAGGAGCTGGTGGACGGGCCGGACGCACCGACAAGGAGCGAGCAAGCGGGGCTGCGCGCCTTGCCCCGCCCCCAGTTCGGTCGGTCGGTCGTGTAACAGCAGTTGTGAGATGGGTGAGGTGGGTCTGCGGGTTCTGGGGCTGGGCCGCCTCCTTTCCCCGGGAGGAGTGAGCGGAGGGCTCCTGCGAGGGCCAGCCAGCCAGGCTCAGATCTCCATGAGCGTGATCTTGAAACCTTCCACCATGCTCTCCATGTTGAGGATGAAGGTGTCCTCGTTTGAGTAGTGCTCAATGATGTTGTCGTCCATATTCACCAAGATGCTGGAAAGGGAGAGACGAAAGTGCCATGAATAATGTGCTTGGGAAAGGACGGACCACAGGCTGGGGGTCCCCTTTGCCATTCTTCTGCAAGGGAGGTCGGGGGGGGTGGGGGGGGGGGAGAGGAGACAAGGCACAAGGCAAGACGACGCTCATTCCATTGTCTTTCTCCAGAAACCAGTTGGAGGAAAGCAAAGCCTCAGTTTCTCAGAACTAACCTCCCGATTCCTTATGAAACAGGACTTCGGAGATCATCCAGTTCAACCTTCTTGATACAGATGGGTAAACTGAGGCCCAGGAGTTAACAGAGGCTAAACTCACGGACTTGGCTATTGACATCCTGACAGACCCAGAACTTAAAACCGTTAGGTGCCCCATTTTCTCGGCCTCTTGAAAACGTATTGTAAAGAGTATTTCCCCTCTTAGGAGGAAGAGGGCATGAACCAGAAGTGCAGCTGGCCCTCGCTGGGCATGCCCTACGTGCCAGGGTGGCAGAGACCTCGCCCTTCATCCTCAGAGCGACCTTGCAGGTGGGTGCGATCGGTGCCGTTTTTGCAAGAGAGAAAACTGAGCTCAGTGAGGTTAAATCATTCCCCCACGTTCATGGCTGAGTGGGGTTTTGAAACTAGCTTTGACCCCCCCTCCTCTGAAGCGCATCCTTTACCACATGCGACCTGCTTCTGGGTTAACTATCCCCAGTGGATTCAGTTGTGAGAAAGTCAAAGACTGTCAGGCTGTGTCCATGACTTCGCAGTCCTGGAGTCAGTCTCATCCATCGCAGTCAAACAGCTTTCTTACTCTGAGAATGAAAAACCGACTCTCGTTTTATAGTCATGTGTCACCAGGCCAGCTGTTTAGACTTTCAGAGCTTCGGTTTATTCTTCGGCGAGAGTAAGAATAACACCCTGCTCTAAAGGCTTGTTGTTAGGATTAAAGTATTTAGCCCAGGGCCTGGGGCAGGGCGCGATGTGAGAGAAACGTTAGAGTCACTGGCAGGGACATCGCGCTGAGGGTGTGTGCTCAGCAGCGAGATCTCGAGACACCACGCATCTCACGATCAGGGAGTAAACCCCAGACTATGGTACTGACCTTGGGAAGAATTGCAAAATGCAAGTTAGTGAGCTTTCTTGAAACAGAGGCTCAAGTGGAAAGTGTTTCTTGCTTGACTTTGACTCCCCATCAACCAAGAGACCCCATGACTGAGAGATGCTGAGCTGCCCAGAAAGATAATCCATTTCCTTTATGAGAGGCCCGGAGTAAAGTTTCAAGACCCATTTCTGCTTTTCGTAGGAAAATGGCCCCAGAAGCTGGCCTCCTAAAGACCCTCCAGTCTCGGCTCTGCAGCCTCTACTCTGAGAGCCCCAGGGGCCTGGAGGTGACAGAGAGCAGAACGAGGCACTAAGGCACTTGGGCTCTGGGGCCACAGGCCTGGGTTCAGACCTCAGGCAAGATGCTGAACCTCCATGCGGTTCACTTTCCTCGTCAGGAGTGGAGGGGTAAGAATCTCTCTGATAGAGTGAGGAGGAACAGAGCAACACACAGCAAACACATTGCAGGGGACACAGAACCCACCGAATACCCACTAACGAGAGCGCGGTCCTTAACTGAGAACCAGCAGGTCCAGCGATGAGTTAGAGCAGTGGTTCCCAACCTTCCTAATGACGCGGCCCTTGAATTCAGCTCCTCAACCATAAGATTATTTTCGTTGCTACTTCATAACTGTAATTTTGCTGCTGTTATGAATCATAATGTAAATATCTGTGTTTTCCGATGGTCTTAGGCGACCCCTGTGAAAGGGTCATTCAACCCCCAAAGGGGTCACAACTCACAGGTTGAGAACCGCTAGCAGGGTCGCCTAAGACCATCAGAAAACACAGATATTTATGAAAACACAGAATTATGATTCATAACAGTAGCAAAATTACAGTTATGAAGTGTCAAAATAATTTTATGGCTGGGGGACACCACAACATGAGGAACTGTATTAAAGGGTCGAGGCATTAGAAAAGGTTGAGAACCAGTGATTTAGAATATTTTGCTAATAGTTACTTGGGAAGAAAGAATCCTTTCTTCCCAAGAGCAGCATGGGACTCGCAGAAGGGTGACATAGCCACGCGCCCCACTTCTAGGCCCCTCTGTTCCACCCACTAATCCTGTCACCGGGATGACAATGCACAACCCGCCAGCCCTCTGTCATTGAAGGGCCTTGAAATTCATTGCACCTGGAAGAATGACACACAATTTTATAAATGGTGGACAACGGAACCCAGCAAAAGAGAGGCATCATCTTTTTTTTTTTTTTAAGGCACTATGTTGACTTATCTGATTTGAAAGTTAATTTAAGTTCAATTTTTTTCTTACCCTTTTTTGCTTTTCTTGTAAAGCTTTGTTATCTTCTCTACCGGCAGCCCGTATTTCTCAGATATCTGTAACAACAAAAAGGCAGGTGAGCACAGAGGGGAGTCCAAGCGGAAGCACAAGAGGAGTTCTGACTTAATTCTCTGGGAGGTTTTCCTGGAAGCCAGAGGCCTTCACTCATGAGTCAAACTCTCAAAACGCCTCATTTGCAAGGCCTTCTTCTCCCTTTGGACAAACCTTCCATCAGTCACCAACATTTTCAGCCTCATGGGAACATAATCTATGATAGAGGTGTCATTCCAGATCAGCCAGGAAAGGTGGGCCCTTCTTATGATGTGAATTAAGTTTTTT
This sequence comes from Vespertilio murinus, assembly GCA_963924515.1. Taxonomy (NCBI): domain Eukaryota; kingdom Metazoa; phylum Chordata; class Mammalia; order Chiroptera; family Vespertilionidae; genus Vespertilio; species Vespertilio murinus. The sequence goes on along the minus strand of OZ004717.1, from coordinate 11,364,636 downwards.
TCAAATGGCCACCTACTTAACAAGCTAAACTGGATGCCTTCTCCAGACCTACCCCAAAGTAATCCAATCAAAGGTTTCCATACAAGAAAGCAGACAAGAAGATGAAACCATACAAGAAGAAACCAGTGGGTCAGTTCTTTGTATGGATATCATCTTCAAGTAAGGAAGATCTTTCCAAGCAAGATATGAAGCCTGAAGAAAAAAAGATCAAAGGTTGATGTTGATAAAACAACATACATTTAAAAGTACTGATATAGCAAAAGCCACCATAGAAAGCTGAGGCCAAAGAGTACACTGGGAAACATTTTGGCAGCACAAATGACAGACGTGAACTAATTTAAGTTAGAAAGAATCCCTGGAAATCAAAACAAAAACAAAAAACATGTGATAATGCAAGGGAAAAGGGAAAAACACAGGAAGTAATTTGCAGAAAAAAGACAATAGGACAATAGTCATATAAAAAAAGGTACCACCTCACACATAATTTAAAAGTTCAAATTAAAGCAACAAGATACTACTTTTAATCCACCAGACTAACAAAAACTTATAATACAGTGTTAGTCAGCATGAGAAACAGCAACTCTGATGTTCCATAGATGGGAGAGTGACAAGCTCAGTCATTTTGGAGGAAGATTTGGGATGTGTTGTTGAAGTTAAAAATGCATTATCCCCTTTGACCCACACATGTAACATCTAGTCATCTGGTCTACAGAAATACACTCAGATATATGCAAAGCTCCTCAAAGAATCACTGTTAATAATACAGACACTGTGGATCACAAGCACATTATATTTTCACAGTTGAAAACTATGCAGTCATTATGTCCTTAAAAAAAAGTGAGAAGCCTATAAATATCTATATTAATAAAAGGGTGATATGCAAATTGGTCAGGTTGCCCTCACAGTAACAAAAGAACAGCAGGCTGCATGGGGCGACAAGGCCAGCAGGGGTGTTATTGAGGATGACCAAACAACTGAATAGCAGGCTTCCTAACATACTATGGGGGGCAGGGGGAGAGAGAACAATTTGCAAAACAGTCTATATATAGTGTAATGCCATTTGTATTTTTAAAAATATGTGTAAGTATATTAGAAAAAATTTCAAGGACCCACTAAGCCATTAAGTGGCCACCCTGAAAGAATGGACAATACATTTTTAAAATCCTGGTTCATTTGGGAGATATAGATCACACTTATGTTGTGTTTATTTCCATTTAGTTTTCCTTCAGGCTCAGCAGATTCGGTAACGATGAACTCTGTTCCTCTACAGAATCTGAAGAAAAGACCACCAAGCCCTCCACCAGTGTTTCCTGGAGGGCGGTCCCTGCTCGGAAATGCCTGGGGGTTGGACTGCTGACAAAGCCAGCGACAGGGCAAGTGCAAAATCTCGGTGATACGCCTCTGCATTTCATTTGCTGTTTTTGCCATTTTAAAGTGTGCCTCTATTTCAGTGGCATTTAGTACATTCATGGTGCTGTGCAACCCTCAGGACTTTCCAGTTCCAGAACACCTCATCACCCCAAAAGAAAACCCATTCAATAATCTGGTCATATTATCCCTTTATCAGCCCCAGCAACCATGAATCTGCTTTCTGTTTCTACAGATTTGCCTATTCTTGGTATTTCCTATAAATTGAATCATATAATGTGTGACCTTTTTGGTCTGGTTAGCAATTCTGCTCCTTGGTGGACAAAAAACTGAAAACAAGTGCTCGAAGGCTTGTACAGGAATGTCTAGAGCGGTACTATTATTCAGTTATAAAAAGGAATGAAGTGATAGCATTAGAATTAACCTGGTTATTGAATAACAGAAAGGAGCAAAGGGAAGACTAGATACACAGGCACACCATTTACACAGCTCTGCCAGAAAGCTGCAGTTAACACTTTCTAGGTCTGTTGCCCACAGCTCACTGGGAGGGGGAGAGGAGGTGGAGAAGAGGAGAGGGATGGGTAATAGAAAGATGCCCAATAAGGTCTGGGTGACGTGGGAAGATGCTTACCTGTCAGTCACACCTGGGAGTGAGTCAGTGGCCAGAATAGAAGTGGCCCCTGCAAGAGCACGAAATCTGAGATCCTTAACTCCTGAACAAAGGAAGTGCTCTCTCACAATCATGAATTCTTAGCCCTCTTGCTCTCTGGGGACTCCTGCTGCGGGGGCGTGCTCCCCTGCATTGGCCCACGGCCATGTGGGACCCACACAACGGATAATGGACTGTGATCAGCCTGAGGCCACGATGCACCCAGCCACGGAACGGGAGCTCTGGCACCAGCCCTGCTTTTGGCTCTGCTGGAACCCCAGCTACACTTTTGTCAGGACTGGATTCAAGGACGTGGGACTTTGCAACCCGAGAAATATAATTCCATGCCAATAGAGATGACTCTCCTGTGCGAATCTCAGAAAATTCCTTTACTAAAGATATTGTAAGAGCCAAAACTGGTTTGACTCAGTGAATAGAGCGTCAGCCTGTGGACTGAAAGGTGCCAGGTTTGATTCCGGTCAAGGGCACAACCACAGTAGGGGGTGTGCAGAAAGCAGCTGATCAATGTTTCTCTCTCACCAATGTTTCTAATTCTATCTCTTTCCCTTCCTCTCTGAAAAAAAAAATTCAATAAAATATATTTTTAAAAATTCACCTATATATTTAATAATAAAAAAGATATTGTAAGAACCTCATTCCCACTAGCAATGGAGAAATCCCAACAACCCAATCCTCTGGCAACAGAAGTCCCAATTATACTACAACACGGAGAAACCTCAACACATGCTGAAATGTGGCTGAAATAAACCAGCCACAAAAGACCATGAATTATATGTAGGCACTACTATCCTATATATTTTAGCATTTTACCCCATAACCCAAAATGCTATTTTTCTGACCAACACATGATTTCGAGCCTTGGAAGTCCTGTTGTCTCCGTCACTATAAAACAAACACACACACACACACAACCTAATCATCGACAGCACAGGTGTGTAGGGAAAAACTGTAAGAGGGAGTTAGAAGTCTTGTTCAAAGCAGAGTCCATTAAAGTCATAGATAAATAACATACGGATAAAACATAACTTTCCCTGAGCCCAAGCAGAGTAATGCCAGACTAAATTGGGGATGAAAAGGGAGGAACTTAGAATCTCACTTCAGAGCTCTCTAATATTTTTTTCTGAACCAAAAGAGGTCATATTTGTATTTTGGATTACACTATCACAGCTAACAAGACACTTCCTAATTGCTGCTGTCCTATGCATATTTGGAAGTAGAACATATCTAATTCAGTGTAACACAGACAAGTGAAAACCCTCAGCTTAAGAAACAAACACGAGAGGAACGCACAGCTTAACCTCTCTCCGCGGCCTCTCCTCGGATCAGCCTCACACTGGCAGTGACCTGGCGGGTTTTCAACGTTTCCTTCTCCTTGAGGTGCTAAGAAGCCCTGACATCGCGGAACCCCGTGTCTCCCTAAACCCCCGCACTTGGCTTCTCTCTGTGAAGCCCAGAGGCTGCATCCTAATGGGGGGTTCCGGCTCAGGAGCACACAGCAGCTTCCCCGAAAGGGGGTTCACGACTTACCGCTTCCATGAGGCCCTTCACGGTGGGAGATTTCAACATCAAGGCATCGAACACGTCGTCCGTCTCCTTCCTCACGTACAACAGCACTGGAAGAGCAGGGGCAGGAAGGGGTTAACGAGGAGCCACAGGAGATTGTTTCCTGTCACTCAGGCCTGGGGCACAAATCTCAGGGAAGGGGGGGACCCCACTGCTAATGACATCTTATACGAGGGTGAGGAGGCACCTCCCCAGGCACCCTGCGGCCAGGGGCTGCGAAGGAGCAACTCGATGACATCTGGGTGCCAACTGACACCTGGGTACCGACGCCCAGCCGGCTGTTTCACACACGGTGCACACGTGAGTTTCTCATGGCGGGGAGGGGGGATGCATGATCTCTCTAGACCTGAGACCTCTATCTTCTGTATATCGGCTTGATCATTCAACGATTCCTCAAGTCCTCCCCGGGCCCCCAGGTCCCAGGGTGTGCGGGGAGCTGAGGCCGCAGCAGTGAGTGGAGACACAGCCTGCCCTAAGCTCGCAGGCCACTCAGGAAGGCGGGCATTCCTGAGAGGCACGCAAGCAGACAGCCATAAGGGCCACAGAGGAGAAAGACAGGAGAAAGTGCTGACAGGGGCCTAGCGTTCCAGAAGGTCACCTAGAAGGAGTTCTGAGTTACGAGGGGTGTATAGGCATCAACACAGGCGAGGGGGGAGAGCAGGGGGAGAAAGGGGACATGAGAGCAAACTCCAGCACACACAGCGACAGGTGCATGGTCCCGGGAGGAGGCGGTGCACTTCAGAAGCAATGCGGGTAAGAGTACGGCAGGTCTGGCTTTGACCTGCAGTGGGGCCCTGGTCATGTGACCTCTCCAGGCCTTGTGGTTTTTTCCTGTAAAGCCGGGATGATGGCAATAACATCCATCTCGCCAGAGTGCTGGGAGGGTTCAGTGAAACGGCCTCCCGGTGGGACGCAGGGCGCACAGCAAGCACCCACTCCTCAGCGGACGCTGGGCTGGAGCCACCGCCGTGGCTCCGTGCCCTCGGTGACCTCATTTCTCCGCCACAAAACCTCCTGAGTTTGACGACGCACGGGAAATGAGAGCTGACGGGGACCCCAGGTGCCATCAGAGAGGCCGAGACACTCCACCGCTGCCTACCTTTCCTACGCAACTGCACCGGGGAGGAGCCCCCAGGGAGGACGGGGAACTGCCATTCCGATCGGCCCTGCAGCCCCAGTGATAGGGCTTCCGCTTCCTCCTTCAGAGAGGAGGGAGAGGCCGAGGCTGCAGCCCAGTGCACCGGCCACTGAGCAGCACGCGCAGGTGAACAGCCTGCTGAGCCTGGATCCCAACCAGTCAGATACCCACTGAGCTCCGCTCACCGCTCACCACTCTGCTCACCACTCACCGCCAACCCAAAGGAATGAAGCTGGCCGGAAGTGCAGTCAGCTCGAACCCAGACTCCCGCATCTCTCCCCTCCCCACCCCGAGGGCCTCACTGCAGATGCTGCGTTGCAAAGGCACCTGGGTTCTGCCTGGGCTTCATGCGCCGGGCAGGCGGTCAGTTGTGTAGGAAGAAAACAAAGCAGAACAGGACAAACCACCTGACGTCCGCAGCTTCTTGTCTTTGCCCGGTATAAGAACCAGCGCCAAGTAAACACGCAGAGCGAATGTGCCCCCAGGGGCCTCCCAATCCCGTCCTTTGGAAGGAATATCTCATAGCCTCCGTTTCAGCTAAAATGACCTAGTGGCAGACCGTCAAACCTCAGAGGGCGGGCGGGAGGAGGGGAGATCAACCAAAGGACTTGTACGCACGCATATAAGCCTAACCAATGGACACAGACACCAGGGGGGTGAGGGCAAGAGTGGGGAGGGGAGGGTGGGAGGGCAACAGGAGGATAAGGACGCATATGTAATATCTTAATCAATAAAAGAAAACAAAGTAATTAAAAGTAAATAAAATGATCTAGTGGCATCATAAGAGGACCCAGCGTCAGCAGTACGACCAGACACAATTAGACCACGGGACCTCAACTACCACTAGGTGAGAACAAGTAAAGGAAAAATAACTAACGAAACAAAACAAAACAGAAACAACACAAGCTCTCGATAGTGGCTGTTCCAGAGGAACCTCCTGTAGCTTCTTCCCACAGCCTCCAGCAGAAAAAATGTAATTTCCAGCCCCGGGGAAACCCCAAACCGTGTTCTATCCAAACGGGTTTACAAATCTCCTGCTACAATTATCGTCCTGGAAATCAGGTGGCTGGGGGAAGGGTGACAGGTGGTATGGGGGCACGGTGACCGGCTGTGGGGGCATGGTGACCTCCAAAGGCAGCGCCGGGCTCAGCACGCCCCACGGTGCCCAGGACGCTGGCTCTCCTGAACTGTGTGTCCCCGGCAAAGCACCCCAAGGACCCCTGCTGCCGAGGCAACAGCAACCATCAGCCATCGCAGACACTGGCGAAGGCAGCAGCCCCAGGGGCAGACCCCAGCGGCTCCAGACACAGCCACCCTGAGAAGTGGCCAGAAAAGCAGAACGACAAAAAGTGGCATTGGTGATAAGTCTGCTCCTAGTCTCTCCCAGAGAACTTCCAACGAATCAACAGAGGAAGCGGCATTGATGCGGATTCGGGGTGCTGGGCAGAGGCTCAGGCTGGGAGCTGTGGGCGAGGGCTCAGTGGCACCCGCGTCCTTTTCCCAAGGAGAGCTCTCCAGGAGCACATTTCTCCATGGCTGGTAGGTTGCAGCGCCCCCATGTGTCCCTGTGATGATGTTTCAAAGGCCAGATTCTTGCTTTTCATCAGACTAGCAGCCCAATACAATTCCTAGCAGCAATTTTCGTCCCGACTTCAAAAATCTCTAAATAATCCGAGAAGCAACTTCTTGGGACCGGCCAGCAGATACTAAACATGGATGCAAGCCAGGTTAATTTTGCCCGAGTGATTCTTTGATTTCCATACAGCTCTGCCCTCATTCTAGAGCAGGGGTGGGCAAACTTTTTGACTAGAGGGCCACAGTGGGTTCTTAAACTGGACCGGAGGGCCGGAACAAAAGCAACCTGACCATGCTGGCACTCTCATCTTGAGCTGCTGGTGAAGGAGCGGAGGGGAGAGCAAGAGAACCCTCCGCTCTTTCGGCTCCGCGGGCCGGATAGAACAGCCGAACGGGCCGAATCCGGCCCGTGAGCCGTAGTTTGCCCACGGCTGCTCTAGAGTATGAGATAAAAAGGCAGGCAGGATGGAGATCAACATGCACTCAGACATTTGATGGTGAGCCTGTGATGTCAGTCAGAAAATCTTGTACAGGTTTAAAGGTTGCTACTGTGACTAACACCATCCAGACAGGTACCATCTTTCATCTGAGATGCTAATTACTTATTCTCAGTGATGATAATAGAGCTTAAGTAGGTCCAGGCCTAATCATATAACACCAGTGGATCAGGCACTTAAGTTTTTTGTGCACATTCATTCACGCATCGGTCCTCACGGCCACCCTCTGAAGCAGGTGCTCTGGTCCCCATTTTACTGATGAGGACGCCGAAGGAGCAGACCTTTCCAAGGTCATACAACTACCACGCCGGGGTGAGGCTACAGGTCTGCTCTTGATCACTGTGTAAGCTCCACTTCAACACATCGGGGGAGGGAGATACAATCTCTCAACAAAAAACTCAGGCCTTGCCCTAACCGGTTTGGCTCAGTGGATAGAGCGTCGGCCTGTGAGACTGAAGGGTCCCAGGTTCGATTCTGGTCAAGGGCATGTACCTTGGTTGCAGGCAATCCCTAGTGGGAGGTGTGCAGGAGGCAGCTGATGGATGTTTCTCTCTCATCAATGTTTCTAGCTCTCTATCCCTCTCCCTTCCTCTCTGTAAAAAAGCAATAAAATATATTTTAAAACACACATACACACACACACACACACAAAAAAAAAAACCACCTCAATCCTGTCTGGATGGTGAGTGTAGATATATTTAACATGGTAATCTGACACACTAGAAACTGAAGGTCTTTGGAAGTTAATGGAATTAGCTACAGCAAGATATGGGGTGACTGTCCCCCACACACACTTTCCTCTTATTCTGACCTTCTGAGGAAGGTCAGTGTCTTGCTCATCAAATGCTGAGCGAGAAACTGACAAGCTTGTGCTTCGTTCCTTACTTTCTTGGTGAAGTGGAATAAGACCCATGACTGAGAGAAAAGGAGGAAATGGTGATGTCCCAGAAAGTGGGCTCAGCTACTTGGGTGGGATTAATCGTGCACCCGTTGAACAGTTCTCAGGGCTGATGCTCATGCTGTTGTCACCCACACACAGCAAGCGTTTCCTTTTAACCTCACATCTCCCTGCATGGCGAGTCAGTATGTTCCTTCCATTTCTCCCGAGGCAAAGGCAAGAACCAGTGCCCAGAGAGAACACACACGTGTGCTTCCAGTGCTTCCAAAGACAGGCTTTAAAGCAAAGAAGACCGTGAACTTCCCGTGTCAACAACAAGCCTAACAATCCCCAGGCCCGCCCTGAACCACAGGGGGGCGGACGGGGCTGTGTGTTCTTCTTGGCCCACCACCCCCTCCCACTCATCCAGGGAGGCTCGGTCTTTGGGCAATGCCAGTGGAGGGCCCCGAGGGGAGAGGTACCTCGCTTCATCCCTTCTTCTTTGATCTGCTTGGAAGGCGCTGGGCCAAAGTCCTCTTCCATGGGCCTGAACATCCGTTTCACAAGGACACTGCTGCTGGAAAAGAGGAGCAGGGAGCGTTCAGTAAAGCAGACAGGGCACGAGCACAAAGGTTCACGTGCGGCAGTCCCTATCTTTCCCCTCTGTTTACACCAGGGGTCAGCAAACTGCGGCTCACGAGCCACGGTTTGCCTCTCTGTTGACTAATGAGTTTGCCGACCGCTGGTTTATACCATCCCCAGTTCTCCACAACCTCCTCTTTTCCCCCTACAGGTTCTAAGTCATCCCTGTTTGAGGCAGAATGTGCCCTCCCCCCTATCCCCACTATCTTTAGGACATGGACCAGAGACATACTTCTCATTGCTGAACATGGATCTACAAAGGTGAGACCTCTGGGTTTCACTCACTCTGTCCTGCACTGAACCCCTGCTCAGAGCAGGGCTGGGGAGGAGCAGGAGTGAGCCCCGGTGTCTGCGTGGCCTCTAAGTTACACGAGCCCTCTCCCAACTAGCTAGGGCCTGGGCGTCCTGCACTGTCCTGCCAGCCCCCTGCGGGCACAGGGGGGCCTGTGGAAATGGCTCAGGCCCACCTCACTGGTTCTCAGCTATAAGGCTGCCCTCACTTCCGGCTGCTCTGTGCCTCCATCCGGTTGGAGCAGATGAGCCTGCAGTGATGGAAGTTCCCCGGAGACCCAGACCTGGACTGCCCAGCTCTTCCTCCCCTGGGAGAGGGTTTCAGTCCCCCTTCCTGAGAGCTTGTGGTGTGGTGGCCCTGCGTGTCCCCAACTGGGCCAGGTCTGGTCGCTCTGCATTTCCTGCCCAAGTTCCCGCTCTTTCCGGGCACGCTAAGGAAGGGGAGGACTGTCCAGGAGGAATGCAAATTGGAAAAACAGGCTGTCTGAAGGGGAGGCATTGATGCCATGGGCCCTGGGAGCCAGCCAGGGCAAGCACCAAGCTCATCCCTATTTCAGGGACCAGCAAACTCATACCTAGCGCGTTACGTGTCTTACGCAGGGTGAGGTAGCTGATACGTGAAAAGCGCTGTTCGGAGAACCCAACTTGGAGGGACAACCTCATGCTAAAGACACTCGAGAAACCCGAAATGAAGAGTGAGGGTGTAAGAAATGATATTCAGAGTCAGCATTCTCTTACTGTTATCCCCACTAAGTCCAACTGTGCATATAGCCAGAAGGAAAGCTCAAACCCAGGTCCCAGGTAAAGGTGGTAATGAGTTTTTAGAGCACCGTTCCCTCTGTCTACCCCCTCACTGCCTTTTCACAAAAGTGGGTCACGTTATTCTGTCATGTTCTGGAATTGGATGGCCATGACTTCAGGAGCTGAGGGTTAAAAATCTGTCTGCACAGCTGTAGGCGACCAAGAGGGTAAAAATGGGTAAACAGCCCGAAATGTCACCAGACCGTGAAATACTGCTCTGTCGTGCTGTGCGCAGGTTCCTAAGCCAGTGATTTTCTTTTCCTCAACAAGTAGTATTTATTTGTATTTTTTCCAGTTCTGCTGACTTTTGATAATGCCCCACTCTGAGCCGCGACAAAGTTTGCCATTAAAATAACATCTTGGGTAAACCACCTTTCTCCTGGGAGTTAAAAAATGCTTTTTTCACACGATCCAATCTACAAACCCACTAGGGAGTCAATAAGTTTGTGTGGTTTGAATTCAACTGGTACATGTATTTTCAAAACAGGGCAAGAAAGGAGGGGCAGACAGGACTGCCCCATCTGACAGATGCAAAGAGCATGATGCCTGTCCACTTATACAACTGAGTATAATAGCCAAGGATTCTCAGAAGAAGCCACATCGAGACTGGTAGGAAGTAAGGGGATGGGAAAGGGCTGACCCCACACCCACGTGCTTTGAGAATCAGGAGGGATATCTCAGCCTGAGGAGGTTGAGGTCTGAACCTCATACGGGGCTGCCCAGCCCAGAGCACCAGAGCAGGGAAGAGGAGCCAACATAACATATGGCTATAAAAATAAAAAAAATAAAAAATAAAAACACCTGGAAATTCTGTTTCCCAGCGAGAGGCAGGAGTCTGCTAGAAACCAAGGGCCCTCTTAAAGGGCCAGTGCATAACACCTCATTCAGGGCCACTCTGGCAGAGGGCAAGTGGGAACAGACTGGAGTTGTGTGAAGACAAACTGGGTTGTGTGGCTCTGGGGAGAAAGTTTAATGAAAACCACAATTTTAAGCCCAGCCAGCATGGCTCAGTGGTTGAGCATGGAGCTATGAACCAGGAGGTCTTGGTTCAATTCCCAGTCAGGGCACATGCTCAGGTTGTGGGCTAGATCCCCAGTGTGGGGCATGCAGGGGGCAACTGATCAATGATTCTCTTCAACATTGATGTTTCTATCTCTCTCTCCCTCTCCCTTGCTTTCTGAAATTACATATATATATATATATATATATATATATATATATCTCCACAAATTTAAAATCGAGGCAACATTGTGGCTCACTTATGTAATTATTCTAATATTATGAGAATCAGTATTTGTGGCTTGGAATAAAATTTCTGATGATAATCTCATGCATATGGATTTAAAAAGTGCTATATCTCAACTGTGATGGTAATGAAGAATTGTCCTAATAAACAGATATGACAAAAAGTAATCCAGTGATAAGACACCAGTTTCAAAGATGAACTGTGAATAATCTAAATAGATGTGTTTCATAAGACGACAGATATTTCTAAATCTATAATATTGTTCTTTAAATGTATGTGTAATTAAATTAGCAAAGCAAGTATCAGTAGATCATTGACATTTTTTGCTATGTTCACAAAGATTTACCTATTTAATTTTTGTTTTCATCTTCTCTTTGGAAAACTGCCCTATATTTGTAATCACCTTATGTATACAATGAGTGACCGGATTATTATGATAATCTGGCCACTCAGTTTGTTTGTGTGTGTGTGTGTGTGTGTGTGTGTGTGTGTGTGTGTGTGTATGCGTGTGTGTGTTTTAGAGGCCTGGTGCATGAATTCGTGCATGGGTGGGATCCAGTCAGCTGGGTCATGGGCAGTTGGCCAGCCTGCCTGCTGGTTGAACTCCTGGTCAAGGGGACAATTTGCATATTAGTCTTTTATTATATAGGATATACACTGAGTGGCCATATTATTATCCATTCAGAGATCATAATAATCTGACCACTCAGTGTATATAGTAAAACGCATGGGAATTTTGGGAGAAGTCGGTGAAATAATACATACAAAGCACTTTGTACAGTGTCTAGCCAAGATAGCCCATGAATGCTATTCCTTTTACATATAACAAGAGCCAAGAGCCTACTTTGGATGCTCACTGAGGCTGCCCAAATTGCTCAAACGACCTCTGGTTAGAAGGCGTGTAAAAGAGACTTGGACCTCGGGTGTTAAGATTGTAACAGAGGGTAACTCTTACAGAGGCTAAGTCCACTGGCCACCTAAATGCTGCCAACTTGCAAGGAAGGATAATTGAGGCTGAGGTAGGTTAAGTGAGGCCTGCACATGGAACAGCATTCAGGTCTCGGGTGCTTCTCATTCATGCTAAGGTTTCCCAGGAGAATAATAGAATGTTAGTGCCATATGGGATCTTAGAGATCATGGTATTTTAGAAAATCCTCATTTACAAACGAGGGACCCAAAACTCAGAGGTCAAGGAGCCGGCCCCCGGCTTCCCATTAGTGAGCTGCAGTCTGGGGGCGCAGACCCAACGTTCTTTCCATGACGCCACACTGTCCCTTGTAAAATATGTGAATAACAGATTAGAAAGGATAGCGCTAATCACTTCTGTTCATCCAAGCCTCTGGAAATTATCCATGTGCCGAGATAAAAAGAACAATTAATTAGGCATTTAGAAAATTTAGAACTCAAGAGTTTAGAGGTCAGATTCTGGACAAGGTTCTGCTTCTAACCAGCTGGGAAAGTGTTTTGACTCCTTTGAGAGTCTCTATCCTTCAGGACAGAAGGTGGCACCCTTTTTCTGTGAAGGGCAGACTAGTCAGCACTTGGGCTTTCTGGGTTCCACGGCCCTTGCTGCAACCACTGAGCTCAGCTGTGGTCCCACCAATGTGGCCACAGACAAGACATAAAGGAATTAACCTGGCTGTGTCCCAGTGAAATTTTATGTATGGACACTTGAATTCCATAGAATTTTCAAGAGTTAGGTAGTATTCTTCTGGATGCTTTCAATCACTTAAAAAATGTTTGTGGACAATACAGGAGCAAGTGGTGGGTCCTCAGGTTGTAGTTTGCTCAGCTCTGCTCTGGGAAGTGAGTTCAGCAATATCTACTATACTTACTTCACCTTGAAATGTTTCGGAAGTAAATGTGTTCATGATATTAAGAATATGGAAGCCCTGGTTTGAATGCAATTTGAAAATAAGTGGTCTAGAGATTTTTAGTTATATCCGTGTAGTGCAAACCAAGACCTTAGGTACACATAGGTAGTGTAATGTAGGTACTAAAAAATGAATGTAGTTGTAGATGTTTTTAAGAGAAAAATACCATCCAGATCACACAAAGAACTAGAGCCAATGAGTAGAAGTCAAAAGAAGGTAGACACCAGTTCCACAAACTACCTTTCCGAGGGCTGGAGTCACCCAACAGTAATGGTCTACCTCACACATGGTGAGGACATGCAGAATATTTCCATCATTTCTCGAGGATGTGGTATAAGAGATCACATTGCCTAGGAGAGAGGGTCAGCTAGGAGACCTTGAAGAATCCTTTTTAGCTCTAAAATCCTAGGAGTCTATACAGTGAGTTGTGGATAGCAAGCAGTAGGCAGTCTTCATGTGCAACAAACAAAGTGAGAGCCTTGGGTGACCCTACAATCCTAAGGGACTGTGAAAAGGCTCTCAGCCGTCCCAACTTCCACTCCCACCAGCCTCACCGCTAGCCCACCCGGCTCACTCCCCAGAGTGAGGGCTTCCAGAGGTACACCAGGTGGCCCAGGTAACATCGAAAGTAGGCAAGCTATCTCCTTGACGCTTGCCTCAACTCAGTTTGTTCTTCCCTGAAAAATTATTTCAGTAACTGGATTATTGGTAGAAAGGTGGAATTGAGGAGATGCATCGTGGAGAAAGATAACTGGTTATTCAAAGGCAGGTCAGAGGAAGGAGAAAGAGGGAGAGATTTGGAAGGAAAATGGCATTCCCCCAGCCTTCCTCTCAGTGCCCAGAAGCAAGCATTTCTCAGCTCTGAGCCTGGAGGTGAGCGGACAGTCCACCCATGCTCACAGTTTCTGCCTGAAGAGCCATTTCTACTGAAATAAACCAACTTGGGGTGTTTAAGTGAAAGAGCTGAGTGTCTTACCCTTCTCGTTCATCATCCGTGTTGTAATACACCTGCGGAACAAAACAACAGGCTTACTGTGGGTCAGAGTCAGAAGTGGAAACATGTTATGCAATGCACAGACTTTCCTGAGGCATTACACCGTCTCGTAAAAAAAGACAAATCTGTGTAGTGATGCGATGCATGAGTGCATCGAAGGAAATACAAATTTAACCTCGTGCTCTCCATAAGGTCAATTCTTACACTTCAATGAGATAAAATCGGAAATGTGATTATTTCCAGCTAAGACAGTCTGATCAGATTACCTACAGCCCTATTGCTTTTGACAATAAGGAAGTACTTTAGCAGAATCTAAGAAGCATTGTTTAGAAGGGCTGCAGGACAGGGCCAGGGAGTAAGCAATCCCATTGGCCCACGGGTGAGCTGACCTGGACACTGTGCTTAGGTGTCGGGACGGGGGCAAGAGGGTCCCCTGGCAGTGCGGCAGTGACTCAGGCCTCTGTGTGCTCCTCACAAGGGTTCAAGTTCCCTGGCATCCTCCAACCACAGAAATTTAGGAGTCAACTGTCTTCAAGCTGGAAAAGGTCATTTAGCTCTTAAAGATATTTCTGGCCAGTGAGAGATCTTCAAGAAAAGACTCATGCCCTAGCCGGTTTAGTTCAGTGGATAGAACATAGGCCTGCAGACTGAAGAGTCCCGGGGTCGACTCCAGTCAAGGGCATGTGCCCAGGTTGCAGGCTCCATCCCCAGCAGGGGGCATGCAGGAGGCAGCTGATCAATGATTCTCTATCATCATTGGTGTTTCTCTCTCTTTCTTTCTCCCTTCCTCTCTGAAATCAATAAAAAATATATATATTTAAAAAATAAAAAGAAAAGACTCATTTAGTTGGTCAGCATGGCGGTAAGCAGAACCAGAATTAAAGCGACTATGAAGCATCCTTCTCATTTTATGAAGCAGCAGGTAAACGCCAGAGGGCACCTGTGAAATACATAGGTTCCCTTGACCCCATGACTTATACAAATTCATTGTGGACCTTTCACGAGCTTTATCTGTGTGCTTCAAGACCATTTTTGCTTGGGTGAAGAACAATACCTAAGTTAGCATCAGGCACACGTGTTAACTACAAAAGTGGCCCCTAGTGCTAGTCCATCTTGTCACTGTCCCCCCGATGCCCGGGAGAGAAACAGCTGTGCCTGGATAGACACCCTTCCAACACCCTTTCTCAAAGGCTCTGGGCAGCTCTGGGATCTGCCACGCCCGGGCGTAGTTGCATAACTGAGCTGGTTACCTGGAACTCTTCGGGAATGAGTCATCTATTTGGTCATTAGCTCAGATTTCCACGAGGAACTTTTCCCTCTTAAACGTCTTGTGTCTGTTGTTGTATTATATAACTCCGTTTCTGCTTAAGCAGAAAACGACGACGCTAAGATCTTCCTAGCACTGGCCACCCAGCTGGATTTTTTTGGTAAAAAGTTCCTGATGTTGACCTGTGTTTTGCTGGATTCTTTCAATGTGGCAGAAAGCATCCACCCTCCCTGGCTATATGGCAGGGTCATGGGCAGCTCTTTGCACAGCTGGTTGGTGACTCAACGATGGAGCAGCCTTCCCTTACGTTTGGCCTCCTGAAGGGATTTTGCTACCCTGTCCCTGTCACCATCCTGCCCCAGTCATTTATCCGCTTGCACAATGGCCCGCTGTTTCTCCCTGCTCGGTTGTAGGACTTATTCCACTTATTTAATTTTTATGGTGTTTCTCAAACTTTAAAGTGCATTAAAAAAAATCACCTGGAGACCTTGTCACAAACACAAATTCCCGGAACCCCCTTCAGAGGGTTATCGGAAAAGACCTAGAGGGGAACTTGGGAACCTGAAGCTTCTGGGGTTTGGGGGAGGATCGCTTACCAACTACAACTGGGGGGGGGGGGGGAGGCGCAGTGCCCTCCTTGGGGTCTGGTGCTTTAGGGAAGGCTGACACCTGCAGAGCACACGTTATGCAGAAAGGCGATGCCCCTGCAGTCGCACTTTCTCCCGAGCTCCCTTATCCTTTGTTTTTAAAGGCATTCCAGGCCCAAGCTGCAGTGAGCATCAGCACCAACGTGAGGAGAGGGAGACTGGCAGTCTCCATAGTGCTTACACGGTGGGTTCCTTCCCTCATGCTAGTTTTTTAAAAATATATATATTTTATTGATTTTTTTACAGAGAGGAAGGAGAGAAGGATAGAGAGTTAGAAACATCGATGCGAGACATCGACCAGCTGCCTCCTGCACACCCCCCACCGGGGATGTGCCCGCAACCAAGGTACATGCCCTTGACCGGAATCGAACCTGGGACCTTTCAGTCCGCAGGCCGACGCTCTATCCACTGAGCCAAACTGGTTTCAGCCCTCATGCTAGTTTTTGATATTATGATAAATATTCCACCTCACGTATGAATCAGTGAGATCACGGGGGAGGAGGGCACGGGTGGGCTAACAGTGAAAGCCCCATTCTCCAGTCCGTGCCCTG
Organism: Vespertilio murinus; assembly: GCA_963924515.1. Lineage (NCBI taxonomy): Eukaryota > Metazoa > Chordata > Mammalia > Chiroptera > Vespertilionidae > Vespertilio > Vespertilio murinus. Next base: position 11,348,635 of record OZ004717.1, on the reverse strand, counting down.
GGCGACCAGGAGTCGCCGAGCCACGGCTGATGTGCCGTTACGTGTCACTCAGGAGTGTCTCCCTGACAGAACCAGAGGGCGGCTCGCCCGGCAGGTGGGCAGAGCTGCGATGTGCCTGGTTCTAAAAGGCTCCGGCCCGCTGTGGCTACTGAGCTGCACACCGTCTGTCGCTTGCCTCCTTCCCCGCACAGCGCATGGTAAAACTGGCCCGCAGTTTGACCTGCCAGTGCGGGCTCTTGTTCTGCATCTCAAAATCTGCTTCTACCCCTAAGGAGCTGCTGTCTTCCCAGCTGGGTGTCCCTTGGTTGACCAGAGCTCAGGCAGGCTCCCTCACCGACCCCTTCCCTCTGGTTCCAAGGACAGAGGGTCAGCCTGCGGGCCCTGCAAGGTGGACCCCGGACAGCAGGGCTTCCCTCCGCGCTGGCACGGCGGACACTGTGTGCTGAAACCAACGAAGCATACCAGGCTACACTTTCCTTTGGACACGGCCGCAGGCTGGGAGCCCAGCTCGGGACACGGAGGCGGCCAGAGAGGCCAGAAGGCTGACAGTCCTGGGAAGCCAGGTGGGGTCCCTTTTCCTCTTAAGAATGACTTGCAGGTTTTTTGTTTGTTTTTTTTTACATTTCAGAGGAATGTTGCCAAGAGAACAGGTCAGGCTGTCAGCTTTGACATGGAGCTGAAACCAGAATCATGACCGTAGACGGTACGAACAATTTAACTCCATTCTCCCTCTTCCGGAAGCTGTGGAAACCTAGTCCCCAAAATCCCAGGCAGCAAGGACTGTAAATACACAAGTCGCCACCATGGTCTTGGGATTAAAGAATAAAATAAAATATCAATAAATCATAGCACGCTTCCTTTTCCTTTTGTGTCCTTGTTTCTACCAAACAAGACACAAGATGCTAAGTTGGTTTTCAGTGAAATCTGCTCTAAGGAAAGCCGTGGGTATTTTGTTCCCATGCTGTGGGTAGCTGCTCTGTCTCCTACATATCAAACACAACGCTAAGGGACAACTACTTTCAAAAAGAGAAAGTGGCACCAATAATGACTTCCCCTCTCAGACTATGGTCAAGACCAAATGAGGGTCTACACACTGAGACTGGAGGAAACACTTAAGTGTGTTAGCATCACCTAGTCCTCAAAACAGAACTTCCCTTAAAGGACTTGGGGTTTAAAAAACACTAACCAATGCAACTTTCACTAGCACTCAATTGGTTTAGTGCAAGACAATTCTGGCCAATACTAGGGAAGTGATTCTTTTCTTTTCTTCACGCATCTTTATCACATAAAATAATTAATAGTAAAGATATTACAGAAAGGAAAACCAGCCATATATCATAACTCTACTATTGAGTGTTTTAACTGTCCTTGTTCTCTTTAAAGTTCAGGTATATATTTGGAATCACTATACAGAACAAACAGTATTCTACTTCTTTTCACTAAAACATTATCATAACTAGCTCCCATTTTGCTACATAGTTTCTATCACCATAATGTTAGTGACCACGTGACATTCCATCGACTTGAACTACCATAATGAGTTCTTAGAGGTTTATGTTATTTTAATATTAGTTCTTTCATTTCACTGGTAGATCTACCTAGGATACAGGAATTGTTTTTTTAAAAGGCTTGTCTACAATGTCATTGTTCTTTGGGTATAAAATGATCTAGCTATTCAAAGGGAACTGTTAAATTGACTAAGGGGGATTGTTGATAGGGCTTTGTTTACATACAGAATTTTGCAACTTGAAGTTACAGGCACAGTTCCATTTCCCACCATTAGGTGGGGCTCTGTTGCATGGGGCCAATCCCAGGTGAGGAAACCAACAAAACTCCTTACAGGTTATCAGCCCTCTAACTTCCTTCCTTTCCGGGCTTTGTCAACACTTCACTACTATCAGCTCATTCTCTTCTTCCCTGTAATAAGTTGGTTTCCTCCCTTGAGACATTCCTTTGTATGAAAATCCATGTTCCTGGGGAATGGACTGTCTACCCAGTGTCTGTTTCAAGTTTAAGGGCAACGCTGTCTGAAGTGTTCTATCTGAAGGCCTTAAGGCTCTCCAGCCCCACGGATGGTCGGCACGTAGATGTGAGCAGGCAGCTCATCATACCTGCCCTGTCCTCTGCAGGTTTGCAAAGTGAACATCGGGGATGAAGAGGACCGGCTGCGAGTGCAGATCAGGCATCGTTTTGAAGTAGGTGATGTCACTCTTCTTTTGTAAAGGAATGGCTGACAACTTTCCATCAGAGGCTGGATATGATTAAAAAAAAAAACATCAAAATTCAGAGGGATGCACATGACTAAGAACTCTCAAATGTAAGCTCTAGTCTTAGCTACATTTCATGACTTTCTCCTACGAAGCTTTCCAGATGCCATAAATGACCCCCCTCCCCATTCCCACTGCCACGCCAACAGAAAAAGCTCGAACTTCGAGTGAGCTCTCCTGAGGTGGACTGCTGTTCCCCCCGTGCTCCCCGTCCCTCTATGTATCCTAGGTTTCCTCATTAAAAATTTTATTGACTTTATTGGGCTGACACAAGTTAGTAAAATTATATAGGTTTCAAGTGTACAATTCTATAATGCATCACCTATACGTTGCATTCTGTGTTCACCACCCAAAGCCAAGTCTCCTTCCATCACCATTTATCCCTCCTCTACCCTCTTTTAACCCCCTCCCCCTTTTCCCCTCTAGTAATCACCATACTGTTGTCTGTGTCTGTGAGTTTTTCATTTGTTTGCTTGTTTATTTAATCCATTCACCTTTTTCACCCAGCTCCCCATCCCTCTCTGTGTCCTAGAATTCTTGTCTGTAAATGGGGAGTATTGGTCTCAATCATATTACAAAATCCCTCCTGGAGCAAACACTCTGTGATCATTGACTCTATTTGCTTTTCGCAGGGACAGTTGACTCTAGGGAACAGCAAGTAATCCCTTGCATGTCTGTAGTTTCTCCTGCAACCCACTTCCTCCCACGTGCTCCCTAGTGGACCCAGGAGAGCCCATCCCTTCTCAGTGACACTCACAATTGTTGCACTGGGTTTGGGAGGCCTGGCCTTTCCCCTTCTTCCTGTTCTGCTTCCTCTCTTCATCTCGGATTTTTCTTTCTGCTCCCTGAGAGGGGAAAACAAACACAGACGATGCCAGGCATGTCATCAAAGCACACAAAAACACGGCTGCATGCAAATCACAGGGACGAGAGACAAAACAAGGGAAGGAGAGCGGGCAGTCCCGTGTCCATCCCCTCCGAGAGGTCAGGCTCAGTTCTGAAGGCTGAGGGATCTCACTTCCACTAGATTTCTCCCTTTTTTGGTATCTTGACTAGCGACACAACTTCAGCTTTGAATCCCTACAGAAAGACCAGACCCGGTTCCCTGTCCCAGTGAAGCCACTTAAGTAATTTGCTGATTATAATAAATGTCCTAAGATGAAGCCTTAGCCCATTAACATCATTCCTAGACACAGTGAAGGCATTCAAGTTGAGGGTGAACTCCCTATAAAAATCTTCCCTTTGCTTGCTGGGATGTAACTTTTTCTAATCATACAGTAATGGAAATGAGGGAGGACATACGGAAACTAGACAGGCTATAAGATTACTCTGTGCATACAATATGACTTTATGTTTTGTTTTGATATATTCATATGGTCTTGGAGATGGTGCTCATTCAACCAAATAGAAAAAGGTTTGGTCTAGTCCTGGCTGGTATGGCTCAATTGATTGGAGCATCATCCCATACACCAAAAGGTGGTAGGTTTGATTCCTGGTCAGGGAACATAGCCAGGTTGCAGGTTCGATCCCCAGTCTGGACAACCAATGTTTCTCTCTCACATCGATGTTTCTCTCTCTCCAATAATTTTTTTTAAAGGTTGGTTTATTCTCTTCCTTTTGCTCCTCTGTTCCTTGTAACCTGATTTTTTCATTGGCTTCTCTTCCAAATCACTTTCTTTTTCCTTCTTGGCTTTTGAAGATTCCCTGATTATCCTCTCATCTCTTTCAATTTTCTGTGCCAACGTTGCTAACTCAGTTTCCACTTCTCAACCCCCAAATACAGATGTTTCAACACAGTTTCCTTTTGCTTTCTCTCTCTACACTCTTGATGCAGAAAAAATCATCTGCACTCATGTTTCCATGATACTTTAAAACAGGTGAGAACCAGATAGACATCCTCCTACTAAACTACATTTCAGATTCGCATTTACAGCCCCTGCCCTATGTGGCAGCATATTTAAGGAACACGGAAGTGTGAACTGGCCAGCAACCTCTAACCTTTTAGAAACCAACCCCCAAATCATCACACCCAAAAGATGGATTTGGTAGTATTAAAATTATCCTACTATTACGCAAAAATATATTATTTCAAAGCCAAGGGGCAAATTGATGAAAATACTTGCAATAAAAGTGTTGAATCTTTAATCTACAATGATTCAAATAAAAATAAAAATAAACCAACCTAACAAAGAAAAATGGACAAAGGTCATGACATAGGCAATTCACACAAAACACACACAAATGGGTTGAATTAAAACAAGGAGATGTGTTTTTTTGCTTATCACATTGGCTTTTAAAAAAGCAGGTTCCCAGTTCTGGCCAAAGGAAGGCCATGACACAATTGGAATTTGTGGTCAATGAAAGTATCATAAAGGAGTAGCTTTGGGCCGAAACAGGTTTGGCTCAGTGGATAGAGCGTCGGCCTGTGGATTGAAAGGTCCCAGGTTTGATTCCGGTCAAGGGCAGGTACAACCCAGTATGGGTTGTGCAGGAAGCAGCTGGTCGATGTTCCTCTCTCATCGATGTTTCTAGCTCTCTATCCCTTTCTCTCTGTAAAAAAAATCAATAAAATACATATATACATATTTTAAAAAAGGAGTAGCTTCGGAGCTAATGCTCACATGGCACTTACTCTATGCCACAAGAGTTCTAAAAGTTTTATGTACATAAGATTTAAAATTTTAAAGTTATAATATTTTAACCAGATATTTGAAGTATGTATTTTATGTTTAAAAAGAACTTACTATTCATTCTTATAAGAATGTAATTATTTTACAGTGCTTTACTTTTAAGTTTTGAGTTGTCATTGATATATATAAACCACAGAAATTTATAGCAAGAGGAGACTAAAAATATAGAAATATTTGCTTAGGAGGTCTCTTCAAGATATATCAAGGCTTTATAGAGTTTTGATGTTTAGATAACATAATATTTTCAGAATATTACAAAGTTAATTAACTGTTAAATGCACAGACATCGCTTTGTTCACATGGGTGTGAAATATAAGCAAAAGGCTCCTATTATTCCTTTTGTGGTGTCCATTTATGGCATTTTTCTATGTGTTTTGATCTCTGTATGATTAATATAAATATAAATATGAAACTTTTAGTTACCTACATAAATTACAACTCACCCAAGACATACCTCCAAGATTTGTCAAGCAATTTTCTAAATTAGTGTTTTATTTTGTACTGTTTCTACAAGGAAAAGGTCTGGAATTAACCTGTTTCGAAATTTATGTGTTCACTGTAAATTTTAGTAGTAGTCACCTACTAATTATTTCACAAGAACTGACATAAAGGATTAACATAAAACATAGAACAGATGTCCATAGAGCCTCGTCTTGGCGCCTGGTCTATAGAAGAAATTTCCTGCCCAGAATGACGCGCTATCAGCATGACAGTACAGTCCTGGGAGTGTTCGAACACTCTTTCTCGTTTCTAAAATAAAGAGCCACCTTTCTCGTTTCTAAAATAAAGCTCTGGCTCCACAATGACCAGGGAAGCTTTGGTCCTTCCCGTTCAGATGGAGGAAGCTTCCTCGAACACGTCCTTCCAAAAACTCCCTTCCTTCCTTTGATGACTTGTGACTTGAAACTTCTAGACTATTCTTTCCACTCTTACGGAAATGTTAAAAAAAAAAAAAAAAAAAAAAAAAAAAAAAAAAAAAGGTCGAGTTCTTCCAGAAGAGCATAATTTGTATAATTTGAGACAAGTATCAAATTCATCCTTTGAAAATAAATTTCCCCCACCTAAATGTTCACTAGGGAGTATAAAAATTTTAAAATACGCAGAAGACTTTTGTATCTAACTTATTAGGAAAATGAGTAGTGGTTAAGTATAATACACTCAGCTTGCCCCTGAGGTTTCCTCCTTTATTCCTAAATTTCTGGACCCTGAGTATCAGGATATGTAAACTAAAAGCTCCCAATAGAAACACTGCATCACTAGCAAGTTGGAACAAATGCCAACATTTCCCAGCATCCTCCCACCATTTTCTTCTCGTTGGCACTGATATACTTAATACATAAAATAGGGACTAGAGTAAGTGCCACCTATTTTCTGCGTGGCAAAGTGTCTGTGAATACTATTCTTTCTAGTTTTTCTACACACATCCACACACGCACACATCCAACACGCACACATCCACACACGCACACATCCAACACGCACACATCCACACACGCACACATCCACACACGCACACAAAGTTGTTCTCCAGCCATTTCTTTCCTTGCTGCAGATTACTCTGTTCTGACTTTTAGAAACAAATGCTTTGAATAAACCTACAGACACCTCTCACTTCCACCCTCTCCCTTTCACTGGATATATTTTTTAAAAATATTTTCAAAAAAAGGGTATAATTGATCATTATTTACCCTCTTAGTTTTGTGTAGTCCTTATCTAGGGCATACGTGAACAATAAATAATACAACACTCTGTGACTTTTAGTGTTTAGTACATCAACACTGCAGAAAAAAAAACAACTATAAAAGTACCCTGTTAGCACTCTTTTTCCCACTTTATTCCCAACCACGGAAATAAAGGCAAATGGATCGCCCAGTGCTTCCGTCCTATCCCCCCCTCCTTTCTCCTTGCCTCTTAATTTTACTCCTCCCTTCCAAAAGGGAGGTTCAGGGAGGGGGGACTCCACAATCTTCCTTGAAACGTATGGAGTAAATGAAGGGAATTCAAATTATTGAAATATTCTCCCAGCTGTATTTTTAAAACTCCATTTCGGACATCACCAAAAACATTTTCTTAATGTTTAATGTGCTGAATTAAACATATAAATGGATTCTTTTATTTTGGGTTGAGAGTCTACCTGGGCTCTCTGTTGAAGTTTCTGAATTGTCATTGTCATTTTTGCTACTTTATGAATGAAGTTTATTTATTCATTCACAGGAGTTTAAAATCTGTGTTTGCATCCAGCTCCTCTAATTTTCCCCCTGTGACCCTGGGCAAGTTACTATGCCCTCGGGCCCACCGTTTTCTCATCAACACAACCGTGTCTATTTCTTCACTGGCCTCTGTGTCATGGAGGTCGCTCACTGTCCCCGGGACCGTCCCGCTGCTCTGACGGCTGGATGACTCACTGGAACTGTCACAACCTGAAAGGCTATTAGATTTTTTGGTATTTACCCCTGTGCTGCCTGCCCGCAAACCCAGTGCAATACTAGTTCCTGTATTTCCTCCTCTCTTCTTGTGACTCTCCCGCTCTCTGCTCCCAGAAAGCCCTTCTCCGTGCACTCCATCACGGGCACACCAGGACTTTCAGACACTTTAATGGCACAGGAGGCCTCCGATGGCCCACTTCACTCTCCAGCAAGTACCTCGAGTTGATTTTTGTAGCCGTCCTGGCCTTTGACAATCAAGCGGCCCCTCTGCTTTCCCTAAGGATGCTGATGGGACACAAGTCTTGAAATTGTTCATGCTTGAAACTGTTCCTGACCCTCGTATTTGGGATGCGTCAAGATCTCTTGCCACGTAACGGTGGGATTTTAACCTTAGCTATTCTAATGGCTTCGTCTCTTATGGGATTCGGGGAGATTAAAAAAACGGTATTTCCTCCCGAGTGCTTGTTTACTAATGAGTTTATTTTATAGGAGCCATCTCCACTCCAAAAGCCTCTCAGCGAGACCCCATGAACCCCAAAGAATAACAAAGGTTACATTGCTATGTTCTGGGACAGGATCTACACCCAGTAAAAACTACTAAGCTATGATGTCACTTATCTGCATGAACCAGACACAGCACAATAGTGTTAATTAGTCATTAAATTAGTGGTAAAAAATGACTGACTGAAAACAGAGTTGATTGATGACTCCCTAGATATCTAACAGGAATTGAGAATGAAAGATTGCCACTCCCAATGTGAATGATACGGTGATTGTTCTGACACCACTAGACAGGAGAAGGTGACAAGGGGGAAATGTCATCGAAAGTAATATCTAATAACAAAGATACCTTTATGACAAACTGTCATCTTTACTCACTTTGTCGCAGAAGACCTTGATCTGGCAATAAGCTCTATGAATGGGTTTATTACTACGATTATTATAACTGTATGTATCGATCTGAATCATCAAAGGAAGTCCTTTCACCCCTTTTTGGGACGAGAAATCTGTACTCAGGCAGTTCACAGTGATGAAGATCTAAGGGAGGAAGAAAGAAAATAAAAAAGTTCATAAGTCACCATAAGAAAGGTCTATTAAAAAAATATCTAAGTCTTAGATTGGAAAGCAAAATACTAAATGCATATGTAAGGATAACTGAAGAATAGTTGGACAGTCTGACATAAGAACATGTTGAGCATATAAAACATGACAGAGTGCATAATTTATAAACATATAAAAATTTGTGCTTTTATATTTAATTTAAAACAGACCATAAAGATTACTTTCCTTAGCTTATATCAGCAAAATCTTACTTTTTTTCCCCCAAACATGCATATGTTAGCTGGGTAAGACATTACTTCCTTAGCATGTTAAAGCTGTGACTTCTAATAGTTACATCAATTTCTCTAATGTATGTTCAATGGGATAAAAAACACACACAACCCAAACCCAAACTAGATAACAGCTTCCCTGGAGCATTATTATACTGAAACAGTTATTTGTTCACATATTTAGTCTTTCTACTTGACTATTAAGCATAAGATTTGAGACCATTTATTATTATTTTTATATTACTGGTACTTAATATAGTGCTTGGAGGAGAATGGGCAGTCAATAAACATTTGATGAGCTTATCTGTAGAAAATCCACTAAGTTGGGAGTCAATGCCCCAAGTTTAAATCCCAGCTCTAACCAGCTAAGACCTCCTCAGGCAAGTCCCTTAATGTCTTTGGTTTTCAATTTTCCCTTTAAATCAGAATGTAAATACTATTCTAGAAGAAGTGAGAACATGAAAGAGGAGCTGGAGGAGGTAAGACAAGAAACAGGAAGAAAGAAAGACACCAGCATCCTCAGCTTACAACATGAGGCATCAAGAGACACAACAGAAATTATAGGAATTTTTTTTTTAAAAAAAGGAAACTCAAATAAATTATTAAAGAGTACAGTATTGACCAACAGAAGAACTAAAAATATAACTTTATTATAAAATATTGAGAGGAATAGAGGGAAGAGTGTAGGTAGATGTCAATACATATAATTTAAAGTTTAATTTATTATAGAATAGAGGTATGAGTACAGTACCTAGATTTATGTGGTAACTATATAAATATTAAGAGTTGTCTCTGGGGAAAACTGGGTATGCTGTATTATACTCTTGGTGCTGTTTTTTATTTAATACCACATGTATTATTTTTCCTTAACATAAAACTTTAAATCACTCATTATTTTAAAGCTATACATTTATTTATTCTGAAAGTCATTTCATCAAATGTATTATCTGACCCAAACTGCATTTTAAAAGCCATTCAAATGTGCAATTTGAATAGCTTTTAAACTACCAGGTTTGATTTAGTTCATTTCAAGCTCAATACCTATAGGCTTTTGGAAACTTATACAACCAGATATCTAATTTTTATTGCTATGTCTATGTAAGGATCATTTTCATTTTATTTTTAAGCTCTTTACTTGGAGATAAGAAACACATTAGCAAGGCACCGCACATCAATAGCAGGCGGGGCCATGTGACAGGTCTTAATAACATGCTAATTATAACAACCCTGTGCCTTGTGCCACAGGCTCTCACTTTTCTAGCCAACATCTGAAAACAAGGGCCTAAAGATGACCTAACCATTCGTTTCATTTCATTCATTCCTACTGTTGGTTCGCCCATTCATTTATCCTGTCAACATCAACACACACCCACCGTGGGTCGCACACGAAGTTAGACCCTGCGGATAGAGAGGAAATCCAGACCCCTGCTTCTCTGAGTCCAAAGGGAAGACAGGTGAGGAATCCAGCTATGACCACAAAGGGTGGTCAAGGCACTCCACAGAGAGGCGTGTATAGAGGCTCTGAGAACATAGGACAGAACACGGAACCTGAGAACCAGTAAAATACAAAACCCACACAGACACTGGGATAAGACCAGGAATTCCACAAATGTTTGTTTTTTGGGGGGAATGGTAGAGGAAGCCAGTGATTCAGAATGCAGATGTCAAGTGATTCAGAGGACTGAGTGATAAAGACGACTAAGAGAGTGTATGCCATGTCTGACTCTCCTACTGAACGTCCCTGGCTAAAGTAGACGTTTCTCTTCTCTATTGCTCCTGGAAATGCCCTAACTGCAGGAGAACATTCATTCATGGCACAAAATCATTTTTAAATACATACCATGTCCCTGACCGAGACTGTGCAAAGTACTAGCATTAATGTACCGGATTATGATCCGGGCAAACAGATTAGTCAGAGGCATGATGGAGAGAGGGACATGATGCTGCCACAGAGACTATAACTCCATCACATGCTGATCTTCAGGTCAAAAAACAAAAGCATCCTTTCCTAGGAACACTTGCCTCTTTTTAAAGTATTATTACTGGCCATGGGGTCATCTTGGCCCAAACGTGTAAACATAACTTCATGTCAGCAAATCAAATGATCACTCCAGTGAGCAATGCAGTTGTCCCTAATTTTTGGCCACGTACATTTCCTATACAAATCTCCCCGTCGGTGGTGTAATCTACAGGGGCCTCGGTCCGCACTGGCTATTACTCCTCAGAAAGCCCGCCTCGCATCACAGAAGCCAGAGGAGAAAGGTGTTCTGATGAATATATCCTAAGCTATTCAGACTCACAGCTGGCTCGCTGGTTTGTCCATACATCACTCACAGTGGGCATACACTCCACAGTCAGGAAACACTATTAACTGTGGCCTTTGTCAGCTCCAAGTCTCAACTAAGAAGTCTGGGCTGATGGGATGGATATACTTACCGAGGCCACTTCAGCAGGACGGAGCCGCTGAAATAACGGATGCTTACTGGCAGTATACGGCAGCAAACAGACTAAATCCTCCTTGGAGGAGCAATAACCATCAGCCACCCGGTAGAGAAGGTCCTTAAAGGTCAAAGGAGCTATAATACACTAACAGACTTTACGGGGAGACACTTAGAGTGGGTCCTCTTAATAGCAAGGGGTCCTTAGGAGAAGGTCCTTGGCCACCCAGTAGAGAAGGTCCTTAAAGGTCAAAGGAACTATAATACACTAACAGACTTTACCGGGAGACACTTAGAGTGGGTCTTCTTAATAGCAAGGGGTCCTTAGGAGAAGGTCCAGTGGGCTCGCTTTGATTCATGCCATCCTGATGCCATGAAAAGTCAACGACAAAAGAATTGGTCTCCTTGGCTAAATTGCTGTGTGGGCCTCCCAGAGTCATCCTTGGAGGCAGGGATCTATTAACAAGCTTGGCACCGCTTTCCTCTTGCCTGGCTGCCCGACCCAATAGCAAAGCAGCTCCAGTGCCCGATGGTATCAATCGTAGTCTCGCTGTGGTGCACTCCCAGCGCAAATGGTTGAACTTTAACTGCAGTTGGGGCGGCGGGCGGGGGCTGGGAAGGCGCAGCAGCCCATTAACGAAAGCCTTGGCCTGGGAACTGATAAGCATTCGTTTGTTTCATCTTGCAAACCCAACCATGTCCCAGCTCCAGGCCCAGCAGGCAAACGCGAGATCAAATTTCTTGGAAGTTTTATCTGCAAAGCGCTGTTTGTAAACCGTGTATTACCAAAACTTAGCGAAAGGTGTGCTTTTCCCCCAACCAGACGTTCATCCAAATGTCGGGCACAGAAAATCCCGTTTGGCTTCATAGAAGCCCTGACTATGCAAAGAGCAGATAAATGCCATGAACAATTGGTCTGTCGCCTGAGAGTTATGCATGTTATGTATGTTCACGCAATGTTTTCAAAGCCCCCGTTATTTGTTTTCCTATCATTCTGACAGTACATATTTTTTATTTTTTTTAGAAAAGTAGTCATTAAAACAGGTGTATCCAAGCAGATAACAGATGCAATTTGAATTCTGTCACTGGATCACGGATTGAGTCAGGTAGAAAAACTGTTTCAAAATGTACCAAGACCTTTCCAGAAATAGAGGCCATCTCATGACAACTGACATTTTTAAAATAAAATTGTTTTTACACGTGAATTACAATTCCCATTTGGTGGCTTCTACACAAGTGTCTTCGCCCAGGTTATACCACTCGGTTGTGAACTACATGTAGTAAGATTTATTAAAATAAACACAGATCAATGATGGGTTATAGCATTGCTACATTAAGTTGATTATTACTACCCAAGATTTTAAAAAATATATATTTTGTTGATTTTTTTACAGAGAAGTAGGGAGAAGGGATAGAGAGCTAGAAACATTGATAAGAGAGAAACATCGACCAGCTGCCTACTGGGGATGTGCCCGCAACCTATGTACATGCCCTTGACGGGAATCGAACCTGGGACCCTTCAGTCTGAAGACAGATGCTCTATCCACTGAGCCAAACCGGTTTTGGCAACACCCAAGATTTTTCTGAGAGCTTGCTATTTAAAAGAAATGGGCTGATCTTTGATTTACAAAGCAATTTGAAATTTAAAATATCGTAACATCCATGAGTTGATGGAAAGCATTTTTCGCTTTAAACAAGTGTATCTTGCATTTTCAGGAAGACCCCTCTGATCAAGGACTATGAAAGCTCTTCATTTCCTGAGGTGGAGCCTCTTTTCCAAAACGTAGCACGTGCATTAGCCTCCAAATTACAAGGCCATAAAACCAGCGTTTCCGCTCTAAAACACAGACAATATGTAAATATATCAGGGTGCTCTCGCCAGTTTCCCTACTCTGCTTTCTCCTTGGTTCTTAGCATTACCAGAGGCCTTCAGGATGGTTTTCTTGCACTTTCAGCATTTTTCTTCTATTTCATACAATTGTATTTGGATGCAGATGCAATGCCAAAGAAGACAGACAGACAGACTAAAGGTAGACAATGTTAACACGCGAAACCTCAGTCTTGGGCATTCATTCGTTTCTTCCTGCATTGATTCACCAACCGTTTGTCCAGGGTCTGACATTATGCTGGGAGGCGGAAACAAGAATGACAGGCCAGACGAGATTCCCTGCCCTCAGAGAGCTTGCTATTTTATTGAGGATCTGAGAAACACCCAGATTCCCTGGCACCTCCATTTAGATAGCTCTTTCAGGAAATGATTTAAAACCTGATGGTGTATTTCTCTTTTCTCCTATGAACGCATTGGGCACCTCTGTATACACACACATGCACATTTGGCTTACTCACATATCCTACCAGCTTTCTATATTCTTCTAGTACTCATTTTTTTCCAGTTCCAGAACGCACGAAGCGTGTTACAGCCTTTGCCATGTGCTCTGCCCTCTGCCTCCAGTGCGGCCCCCACACGTCATCACATTGCCACTCCTCCTCCTTCAGATTTCAGTCCAGCCTCAGCTCCTCCTTGACCGCCCTGGCTGGAGTTGTCTTCGGCCTCCTCCTCGCACCTCCGCCCACGACCAATAGCACACACTCTGTCCATCTGCTCTTTTCCCCATAGCACTCAACACCATTTGGGTTCAGCTTGTTTTTTTAATCTGTTTAGTGCTTAATTATCTGTCTGCTCCATGAGACCACAAACCCCTAAGAAGAGGGCCTTTGTCCATCCCACAGTAGATGCTCAACAAATATTTGTCCAGTGAGGTAAGATAACATTACTCTCCTACATGCACACTTCCCTCTTTATCTATGCTCTTGCTTCCCTAAGCAAAAACCTCTTAAGAGTTGAGATTGCGTAGAGTAGCTGAATTTGTCAAGATAATAAGCAAGGTGAGCTATACTGACCATATTTATACTCAAAAAATGTTACCCGTCTGTGTATCAACAAACCTAAATTGAGCACCAAATACACACACACACACACACACACACACACACACACACGGAACAAACTATAGACAAGAGATGCTATGGACAGAAAACTCTATGGTAGGGCTCTGGCCTTCAAGAAAAGGAGGGATACAACAGTTTTCACCGTTGAATAGTGTATGTACTCACTGTACAAGCTGTAAGCACACGATGAGAAGGAGAAAGCTCAACGCGTCAGCCAGGGGAGATGTCAGGTAGGAGCCCTGAGCTGGAATGGGGACACAGCCTAATGGGAGGGGGAGGGGAGCTGCGTTAGGGAAGTTAGGAGCAGCCAAGCCTGACACAGGCTGGTGAGGGAAGAGGCCAACCAAGACACTCGTATCACGGTTGTCAAATAATGGATATTTGATGAGGTCGGGTGTGTATCACCGAGGCCAAGAGCAGACAGAACTCTGGCCACAGTATCCGACACCCAAGTCACAGAGGACGAGGAGAGCGAGAGCCGAGAAAAGGCCACCACGTTCAGAAGGAAAGAGGCTCTGTGCCCCCTCCCAAGGCCAAGACTAATGGCGGGAAAGATGGGAAACTAGATTTCTGCGGCAAGCGAGACAGGACCTGAAGACGGAGAGGAAGCATCTCAGCTGGAGGTTGGCAGAGGAAGGAGGGGCGGACAGGAACACGGACCGTGGGCAGCAGGGCCCGGCCGAGGTGTTGCTCACAGAGGGAAGAGTTACTCAGTTACTCACACAATGAGAGGACGAGTGTCGGAGGCTGCCCATAGGAGTAGTTATGGGAGGCCAGCGCATCAGAGGCAGGGGTTAAGTGAGATCAGCTCACAAGTGACGTTTTATAAGAAAGACAGTTTTTTCTGAAGCAGGAAATAAAAATGAGAGGAAAGCAGGAAAAAAAAAAAAATATATATATATATATATATATATATATATATATATATATATGTATGTATATATGGGGCTCCCCAAAAAAAAAAAGTCTGAACCCAGTGCAAATCCTAGCTCTCTGGCCTGGGACTAGTTATTTCATCTTTCTAATCCTCATTTTTTAAATAGCTATAACTATCCTTGCCTTAGTATGTGACACTTTAAAATGAGCTTATGTTTTTGCCCTGGCCGGGTGGCTCCGATGGCTGGAGCACTGTTCCATACACCAAAAGGTTTGGGGTTTCGTCCCCAGTCAGGGCACATGATTAGGTTGTAGGTTTGATCCCAGGTCATGCGTATACGGGAAGCCACTGATCAATCTCTCTCTCTCTCTCTCTCTCTCTCTCTCTCTCTCTCTCTCTCTCTCTCCTTCCCCCCTTCCTGTCTCTCTAAAAATCTACAAAAGTATATTATTAGGTGAGGATTAAAAAAGTAAAATAAATTAAATTATTAAATTAAATTAAAGGAGATCATGTTTTAAACTGCACAGTGCCATGAAAAATCCCAGGGAGTTCACTACCCCCCGGGGTCTCTGACTGCTCAGATACCCTGTCCTCCGGCTGGTCCTCGTCTCTGACTCCACGCTCTTCCTCAGCCCACAGCGCAGTCAGCAAAGCCCTTTCCCTCCCCGACGGCCCCTAGGAGGCTGGCACCCTTTGTGTCCCCCGGGCCCCCCCAGTTCATCGGGGCCATTACCATCGCTTCCCGTCTCCGTTCTCTCCGGGGGCGTTTTGCGACGCTATCTCCAAAGAATCCAAAAGTAGGTTAGTTCTCATTCACATTAATTTGAGCACACCCATGTGTAAGGTGAAAACATACAACCCATCTCTGCCCAGCACTTCCAGAGGGGAGGGCACAGACTTCATGGAGGGGAGGGCAAGGGAGAAATGTCTCGGGCAGAGCCGGACTGCTCCTCAGCCCTGGGATTCTGCCATTGCGCTCTGTCATGTGACCCTGCGCCCCTCAGAAGGGGGGATTCGGGCCATTCCTAAGGATGGGTTGGGCTGCTTCATAGGTAATGAGCTCCCACAGAGGAAAATGTTAAGTGTAGACGGAAGGATTCACACACTTGACTTTCTGATCATTGGCTGTTGTTTTTAACCTTTTCTGTTGGGATCTGACACGTACAGCTGGTTTTGAGTTTGTATGGCACAAAATTCAAAAGCGTGAACTGAAAACGCTCCCTACCCCCACGCTGTTCCCCAATCAACCTACATTTCTTGAGCACCCGTCACAGTTTCTTTTGTATTCTTCTAGAAATAGGCTATGAAACACATGTCCTTTCTCCTTTAAACAGAGGGCAGCGAACATACAGCTCTGTATCTTGCTTTGATAGTAAGTTTTGAAGAGACCTCTTTCTTTTTCTTTTTTTCCAAGAGCTGTGAAATAGGAAGTAACGATTTCTTTCACATTCATTTTTTTCTCCGTCTTTTCATATGTAGTATGTCTATTTATATATTTCCTATGGTATTTCATCCTATAAACAATGATGTAGTGCATGCCTTTGGACCTGGCTTTTACACACATGTGTGCATGTACATTACAGGCAATGTACAGGCCGTGTCACTGACAATTTATAATCTGACTTTCGGAGTGACTGTCATTTTCTATCTCATAATACAGTAACTGACAGCTCTGTCTCCGGTCCCTGCCTAGGCAAAATGTTCTGACAACAGATACTCTGCGTGGCTTATCTGTCCATGAATCCCCACGCCCTGGCCCAGAGTATAATATGCAGCAGGCATAAAGCTTCGAAGGAACGGTTGCCCTCTTTCCGGAGATAATGCAGAAGACATTACTCTGAGATCCCCCCAGTACAAAAGGCAGTGTGGAAAGAGCATGCGCCCCCGACAGCCCAGGATGCTGTGCGGTGGCTGGCAACCTTAGGTAGGTAAGCTTGCTCACCGCTCTGAGCTTCACATTCTTCATTATTCCCATGAAAAATTATCTCCACTAAAAAAAATATAAATACGGCATAATGTATAAAAGAGACCTGGCAGAGTGCCTGGTAATATGGTAATCACTAAGCAAACATTAACCATGGCGCATACACACACACACACACACGTCTATAAAATCCAAGTCTGTAATCTAATTCTCTACATACACACAACGGTTTGCGCATGTACATTATAGAGCCCTACGCAGGATTCAGGTCAGAAACCACGGATACTGGACATTCTACCAGAAGATCACGCTGCCGATATATCTTCAGTGCGATGCCTTCCGAAGATTACTCCTTCTACATACGAATTAACTCCAGCTTTGTATAGCTTTCCCTGCCATCTATTACCTTATAAAACCGAAACAAGGCATGGCTTTGTTTAAGTTCAATACCAAAGACTCCAGCAAATGTTTACCTTTCCCTTATAAAGCTTCCATCACCTACACCACGCCCCAGCAAACACATAAAAATGCCATTTGCCCTGCTTCCCAGTGTGTGTCCCGACCTTTTAGGACCCCTCCCAGGAGCTGGGCCCAGCCTCTTCTTACCTTTTGGGACTATGGAAGATGCCCTATAATATCCTCAGAATTTCCATATATCTTCTCTTCTCCCTGGGACCCAGCCTGATTATCCAGAGTGAAACACTCATTTTCTCAGGCATTGTGCTTGGTACACAGTGGGAGCCCAATAAAAACAGATTAAATATTTTAGACCAAAACACACACACACACACACACACACACACACACACACACACACCGTTGAGGGAGAGAAAAGGAAGGAGGGAGCGAAATAATACATTTGGAACAATTTGATGGATCTGCCGTGATTTGGTACTGAATTTCAAGTCAGACTTACAACTAGCATAACCTTATTTTCCACCCCGAGAGACTCAACAGTTCACGGTGTACAAGGAGGTTAGAACATCTACATTTTCTCCAATTTACCACCTTTCATAGGCCATAAGCAAAGGACTGCCATTTCCACCTTTTTTGAGTGACTAAAATTGAGGTAATGAGGGGCTGTGCTTTCTATTCATTAGCAGCTGATGAAGCAAAAAGCTAATCTGACTTGCTGGCCACTGGTTGTAAGTTGAAATGACAGCCCCGGGAAGAGGAAGGATTGGCTGTACAGTGAGGAAAGAAAGAAAACCTGCCAGGAGCGGGGGACAGACTAGAAGGGGTCAATGGGGAAAAAAGGAGGAACATATGTAATACTTTCAACAATAAAGATTTTAAAAAATAATAATAAAGAAACCTGGACTCCATGTGAAAAAAGTAAGCAACCCTACACAGTAGCGCTACTTCTGTCTCACAGCACCATGCAGGTTGTGGCGTGAGCCCATCCCACCCCTGTGACAGGTGGCCACGGGCACCGCCACGGGCACTGCCACGGCATCACGTCCACTTCATTCCTATCCTTCAGGATGAATTTGCTTCCATAGAAGAGAGCGTTTTAGTCCCAACTTCCACTTTTATCTTTCTGCTCCTCCAGCTGACTCCTCTTAGCACATCCATGTTCCACCCCTCACACTGGGTCTCAGATGGTTTGTGCTATCTCCCTTAGTACTGGAACAAAATCAGACCAAAGGCAATAAAAAAAGGCAAAAATTTAAGGAAAATACGGCCCAGAGGTAATATCAGCCTGGGTCCCCTCACCTTGCATTTCCTCACAATGTCAAAACTTACATGAAATCTCCTGTGTAAATCCAATTCATTGGAAGCATCTAAAGGAACCCGAAGTTTGGGGAATTTACATATAAACATTGTTTATCCCATGTAAAGGCTAATATGCAAATTGTCCCCTTGGGAGTTCAACTGCTTGCTATGACATGCACTGACCACCAGGGGGCGGTGTGGAATGAAGGAAGGCCCTGATCTGCCCTGATTGCCAGCCAGGCCGAGGGCCCCTACCCATGCACGAATTCCATGCACTGGGCCTCCAGTATGTAAATATTTATTTCCAATTTACCAGCTTGGTGAATGTGGGTTTTGTTTAGTGGATTTCTTAAGTTGCAAACATAAAGCAGATAAATCATTGTGTGCTCTCTGCAACTTTCATTTTCTCTGATAACAATCACTGTTCTTGCTTTGAAGTTTTTTATGCTATGCTCCCTGCATAGTATTGAGAGAAAAAAAGAGAGTAAGGAATAGTCTTCCCTGTTCATAGCAGAGAAAAAAAACATAAAAGAAAAGTATATGGAAATATACTTAAAAGTAAAAATCTGGACACTGGAGTAAGAAGCTAGAGTTAAGTGGAGGAAATGGAGAATAAAGGTATGAACAAAAAACACTGATATGTATTGATATGAAAAAGCATGCACTCGCCGAAACCGATTTGGCTCAGTGGTAGAGCATCAGTCTGTGGACTGAAAGGTCCCGGGTTCGATTCTGGTCAAGGGCATGTACCTTGGTTGCAGGCACATCCCCGGTGGGGGGGGGGTGTGCAAGAGGCAGCTGGTCGATGTTTCTCTCTCATCAACGTTTCTAGCTCTCTATCTCTCTCCCTTTCTCTCTGTAAAATAGCAATAAAATATTTTTTTAAAAAAAGCATGCACTCATATTGAATTAATACAGACAGTATTAATTGCAGTAATTCTGCAAATGAGATTAATGTTAGGTAAATACACACACACACACACACACACACACACATGCACACACTCAGTTGAAGATGGCAAGGAATCCTAATAGTCCTCACTCCCAAATCCTCTGGTCATGTACTAGCATGATATCAACAGGTACTATAATAGACTGCAGTGTTTCCCAAACTTTTGACATATGTGTACCCATTCTATAATTTTTGTAACGCTGAGTACCCCTCGTCAAAAAAAAAGGATGTATTTTAATAACAATCAAAATTTTTGGTACATACACAAAATAATAATAAACAAAAAATAAAATTATTCATACTAAAATATAAATAAAAGTTATATTATAAATAACATTTATTTGCACACCGGACCATCTCACGCCTCACAAGACTCTCTTGTCTTGACTCATGAGAACGTTGAATTAGGCGCAGCTAAGCACGGTGCAGTGCATATCCCCACCAAACCCCGGTGCAACGCGTACCCCCACCAAACTCTTCCCGTGCCCCTGGGGGTCCGCGTACCACACTTTGGGAAACACTGTAATAGAAAAACCAAAGACATGGGTAGGGAGAGGCCTGCGTGCGGCCTCTGTTGGACCAGAGGGCCGGAACAAAAGCAGCCTGACCATGCTGGCACTCTCCTCTTGGGCTGCTGGTGAAGGAGCGGAGGGGAGAGCAGGAGAACCCTCCGCTCTTTCGGCTTCTCGGGCCGGATAGAACAGCCGAACGGGCCGGATCTGGCCTGCGGGCCGTAGTTTGCCCACGGCTGGTCCAGGCCCTGGGTGGTGGTGGTGGTGGGGGGGGTGTCCTGTTGGAGACTATGGCTGCTGCCCTGTCATTGTGCAGGAAGACTGGCGGGTGGTACGGCCAGCAAAACCGGTTCTGGGCGGAAGAACTCGGCGACAGCTCTGCCAGATTCACGCTGCCACTGATGCCAGAAATCAGTTCGTGCCAAACCTCGTTTTAATCAAGAGTTTTAACACCTTCCCAGGTCAAACTTCTTCCTCAAACTACATGATTAGAATGTCACCTCCTTTCTTCTGCTCGGGCTACACGAGGGGTGAGAGTAAAATGCAGCAAGGAAAGGAAAACATAGGCAAGTGCTCTGGAAAAGTCTATCGCCTGACCATTAGCTCTTGAGGATGCACATGCAGTAAGAAAACCAAATACTGACTGTTGTGTGTGTTGTTGTTTTTTTAAATAAATGCACCAAAACTTAAATATCTAAATAAAAACTGTCCTTGAACACAGCCATCTTGGGGCGACATGTGGCTTCTCCAATGACGCTGCTGTGGCTCCAGTTTTGTTTGTCACGTCTCTTCCGACACTGCCTTCCTCAAAGCCAGTCTCACAGAAAAGCAACCTCATTCTTTAGATTAAATGTATTAGGTGGACCCTGGTTAATAGGATCCGGTAAGTTTTCAAGTATACAAAGAAATCTCATTTTTAACCCTAAGGGGGTAATGCCCAACTGGTTGGTGTGTACTTACATTTGGACCCACGTGATTTCCGGTGTTTTAAAAAACACCTTCAAAGATCAAGATTTGACACCATGATGGGCATTCAAAAGTCTGTCACTGCCACTCTCTTTCACGGTGCCAACGTGCCAACCCAAGGCACACTCTGGCCCTCCGCCAAAGGAACCAGGGAACGCCGGCGGGCATCCTGGTTCCATCTCTCTCGGCTCTACTCTGTCACCCCCCTTGTGTCACTCACTACCTTCCCCAACACGGAAAACCAGAGGGGATGTGAACTGTATGCTCGGCTGTCTGAGGGGGTAGGATCGGAGCCTGGAAACCCAAATGTCCACCAGGGCCAGGCAGAGAAAGTTCCAGAATGGTGAAGGCTAGAGACAACATTAAAGAGACTAGCCTGTACCTCACAAGAACCACTCTCGGACTTGCAAACCCTTGGGCTTATGATTGCCGTATTCTTTAATACCCCAAAAGATTCTAGAAACCCTAGATTAAAATAACCTCCTGATGATTAAATGTGGGCAAAAAAAACATTACATTTTTGAAGTAAAGTATGTAAATGTATGTTACACACACATATACGTGCTGTGGACCACAGGAAGGCTGCAGGCCACACATTTGTGTCCTCTGGTCACATAAACCAAAGCATCACATGGCACTGAATGGGGCCCCAGCCCTGAGGCCGACAGGAGATTTCTGTGTGGTCGCTGCCAACAGGAACTCAAAAGCAAATTCAACTGCTCCTGAGAAGTCCACGATATGAAAATCACATTCCACTGTGGGAAAGACGCCTTTTGCTTCTTGTTTTGTTAAAAACTTTATTACTCAACCACATGCTTTGTTTTATGCAGTCTGCTTATTAAAAAGACTAGCGGCCCGGTGCACAAAAATCAGTGCATTGGGAAGGTCCCTCAGCCTGGCCTGAGCCCTCTCTTAGTCCGGGACCTCTCAGGGGATGTCCACCTGCCAGCTTAGGCCCACCTCGTGGGGGATAGGGCCTAAGCTAGCAGTCAGACATTCCTCTGGCAGCCTGGAAGCCCTAGGGGGATGTCTAACCAATGGCTTAGGCCTGGGCCTAAGCTACAGTCAAACATCCCGCTGAGGAGGCGGGAGAGACTCCTGCCACCGCTGCTGCACTTGTAGCTGTCAGCCCAGCTTGTGGCTGAGCAGAGCTCCCCCTGTGGGAGAGCACTGACCACCAGGGGACAGGTCCTGCATTGAGCATCTGCCCCCTAGTGGTCAGTGTGCATCACAGTGACTGGCTGTTCCTGGGTTGTTCCACCATCAGTGTCAATTTGCATATTACCCTTTTATTATATAGGATCAATAATTTTATTTTATTTTTAAAATATTTTTTTGACATTGAGAGAGAGAGGAAGAGAGAAACAATGATATGAAAGGCAAAACCTCAATGGTCTGCCTCCTGCAACGCCCCCTGCAGGCCATCCAGCCTGCAGCCCAGGCATGTGCTAAGACAGGGAACCTTATGGTGCACAGAATGACACCCAACCAACCGAGTTATGGCGGCCAGGGCTAAAATCAGTAACTCTCTAAAGAAATACCTTAGGCTCTGCGAGCTGATGAGAAAAAAATCTTCTTGGCCTCACTAATGAAACCAAGTTGATTTTTATGGCTTTTCTTTAAGAGCCTTTCCAGTCCTTTGGGGGAAATTATCAGAAACTATTTTTTTTATTATTATTCACTGGTTCACCCAGACTGCACACAACTGCAATAATCAAGTATCAGTAACTAAACTGTATGTACTAAGGAAACAAGCAAATGTTGCTCCAAGAAGCATCTGCGGGCTAAACACATGCTCCAACGTGCTTGAACAAGAGGCGTGAGCTTCTGCCTCTGGGTGCAGAATGGAATTGTCTTAACGAGGCCGAAACAAGGGTCAACTCCACCCACATTCTCCACCGCGCCGTGGCACCCCAGCCTCCATCCCTCAGGCTGTCCCTTCGGTTTCGGCATTTTCTTTAAAGGGTCCCTACAGACACATAACCACGAAGGCACCCACCCACTAGCACTCGTTAGCACAGACTACGGGCTCATGAACGTTAGGGCTGCGATTACAGCTCGCACTTACGGCTCCTCTACATGGACAAGGATCACCCCCCACTGTCCCCCAAGGGACTGTGAAGAGCCTGCCCCTCACTCCTCACACGTGCTGTGTGGGTACTGGCTCCCCTGCCCTCCCCCAGAGCACCTGATCTTCACACAACACGCACCAGACTTGGCACGGCAGAGAGCATTCGGAAAACTTTGTTTTGCCCTAACCGGTTTGGCTTCCGTGGATAGAGCGTTGGCCTGCGGACTGAAGGGTCCTGGGTTCGATTCCGGTTAAGGGCATGTACCTTGGTTGTGGGCTTTTCCCCAATGGGGGATGTGCAGGAGGCAGCGGATCAATGATTCTCTCTCATTGATGTTCCTAACTCTATCCCTCTCTCTTCCTCTCTGTAAAAAAATCAATAAAACATGTTTAAAAAAAAAAAAAAGAAAAGTTTGTTTTGTTCCATTTTGTTTTGATTAAAGGAGCTGAGTGAGGCCCAGAGAGGGAAGATGGCTTGCTAAGGATTCTAACCCCGGCCCGGCCCTGCCTTTTGTCTCGCCCAGTACCTCAGCCTCTGAGAGGAGAGGATGAAGGGCAAGTCGGGGGCTTGAGGAAGAAACTTTTTAAAAAATATACTTTTCTTTATTTCAGAGAGGAAGGGAGAGGGGGAGAGAGGTGGAAACACCAGTGATGGGAGAGAATCACTGATCCGCTGCCTCCCGCAATACCCCACCCTGGGCCTGCAACCCGGGCATGTGCCCTGACCAGGAATCAAACTGTGACCTCCCGGTTCTTAAGTCAACGCTCAACCACTGGGCCACACCGGCCGGCCCTGGGCAAGGAGCTTTAAAGGGAGGTGGATGGACCCTAGAAGCAGCTTCCCTGCAGTTCTGCGAGGCCCACTTCCTTCTAGCTCCCTGGCACGCTCGCTGCCTGCCCGTGTAAGTCACCTTTCTCGGGCTGGAAGCCAGTTTCACTTACATTGTTTTATACGCGAGCGGCATGAGACACTGAGCAATTCATCTTCTCCCAGAAGCCCTGCCCGCAAGCCCAAACCCAGCTTCCTCTCTCACCCAGCCGTCCCCGCTGGCAGACAATACAGCATTGAAGGGAGTTTGTTTACACTGACCTTTTCATTGGTTTGAAGGCAAAGTTTTGGAACGCCCTCCTAGGTGGTACGTAACTGAAGTGCAAAGCAAACTTGGGTTTCACCGGGGAAACTTCTCGTTAGTTAGGGCAAAGGAGGGATCAGAGTCAGAAGCTATACAACACGGGGAAAAAGAGAGCAGGCAGAACGGTTTGGGGTTCTCACACTCGGAGACGCGCGGCCCGAAAGCAAAGGGGAGAACCAAGCGAGTCTCTCTTGTTCACCCCGTCAGTGGCAGAACCCCCACGGCACACGCTTGCCCTTTTTTTAAGCCATGCTGGCACCAGAGAGAGAGAGAGAGCGAGAAAGCTTAAGCGGTCAACAAGGAAAAAATGGCTCAAGGTCACAGTGGTGGGGAACCTCGGGAGTGAAGTTCAGAGGCCTGTGGCCCTGCTTCCTGCCCCCGCCCCTCAAGCAGGCTACACGTGGAAGGGATCATGGGGTCCGGAGACATTTCCAGGCCTCACCTACAGCCTCACCTACGAAGCATTAGCTCGGACAGAAGCCCTTCTCCCTGAAGGGGTTCTAGAAAGTCTATAGTGCAGGTTGGAAAGGTTTCGTGGGCCACTCTTGGCCAGACCCAAGGGCTAAAATGGAGCCTGGAGGCTTTGGAGGGGCGTGGGTCTGGGGCATCCCACAGGAGGCCACGGAGTACCTGTCCTTTTCTCCTCCCCCCCCCCCCAAAAAAAAAGGCAATTTTGCTCCACAGAATTGAATGTGTATTAACTTCTAGAGAAAGAGAATAGGTTCATTTCCTTTTGTGCTGGCTCGAGTTAACAGATCTTTCCCTACCTATAAAGCCTGTTGTAAAACAAACAAACAAAAATCACCTGCAGAGAAGGGACACATTACTTAAAAGTTCTGAACCATGCATCGGTGCTACTTTTTCACTCACCTTGGCCTCCTCATTCACGTCCCAGGTGAAGGAAACCGCATTATACGCAATCTCTTCAATGTTCCCGATCGTATTAAAGCTCTCCTTGTAATCCGCTGTAACGTCAGAAAAGAAAATGGTTTTTAAGAACAAGAGTTACTCAGGGACATGGACAGAACTGCCATTTTTCCAATGGGGAAATGGAAACACTGTCTCTTCTTCTATTTGTTTCTATGGCCACAGCTAAGGATTTATACTTGCTGATATTCTTTCACAAATATTGATAAGGATGTAGACACGTTCCTCTATTGAAAGACTAAATCTTGGGTGAAGCAATGTTCCCGATTTGTTCATGAGTGTCATTTTTTTTTTTAAATTAGGTTCATAAAACTGTGCTTTCCCTCGTGAGTCCCTTGTCTCCTACCCATTCCTTCTCCTGCTCACTTTCCTGCCACTTAAGTTTGCTGGAAGCGCTAGGGTATTCCCTAGGGATTGTTTCATAGAGTAGAATATTCTGTTCATCCGCCCGGCAGGGTCATCAGAACTTCAGGAGGAAATTCCGGGAGAGGTTGAGGGAATCATACTCAGCTCACTATCAATCACCAAGGCCCTCTATGGTGAAAGAAACATGAAGGTTGACCTCATTGTGAAGTCATGTTGCGAGTGATACGAGTTAAACTTCCCAGAGTCCTCTATGGCTGTGTGTGTCCTTGGAATGTCAGAGCGAGGAGTCAGGGAGAGCACAGCCATGTACATTCTCTAGGGCCTGTGAGGGTGCCCCCCCCAAAGACACAGGATGAGTCAGGATGCCTGTACCTTATAGGCTGGAGTAGATGTTCTAGAAAGGTGCTTCTAAAATGTTGGGGTGCATCAGATTCACCTGTAGGGCTTTGGAAAAAATGCAGCTGTCTGGGCCCATCCCCAAAGATTCAGTGTGTCTGGGATGTGGCAAAGAAGTGGCCTTTCTCACCAGCTCCCAGGTGGGCTGATGCTGCCACTCTGACGTCAGACCGCACTTGGAGGAGCACAGTTAGTTCTAGGGCAAATGAAAATCACGGAACCTTTCGGGTGCATCCTTATGGTCTTAGAAAGCACTAGGTCTGACGCCGAGGTCCTATACAAACCATCAACGAGGCCCATGTGACACGTTATTCTTCCCGATCCTTTCCCTTTGGGGTGGACACAAACACCCCATCTAGGAAGACGAGGCAGCTAACTATGTGATAGACTTGCATGTCACCAGCTCCAAGAAGTCCGCTTGTTCTCAAGCCTGCAGTCCCATCCTAAAACACTCATTCCTTTCCTAAGGGCACTGTCATTTCTTGGCATTAAAACGCAGATACTCTTGGGATAATAAAAACTGCTACAAACGGAGAATTCACGGGGTGTCGAGGCTGTGTCAAAGCTTTTACCAACGTGACCTTAACCTGATCCTCACAACCCAGCGTGCGGTAGGTACCAGCACCCTCCTCCTGTCAACAAGTTGCTGCTTGCAGAGAACCACGTGGCCGGTGGCAGGCCAACCCGAGAGATTTGAATCCGGGTCTGTTTGCCGCCAAAGGCCAAACCTTTAACCAATGCCTATAATTTATCTGGCAAACCAAACAATAGGTCGTCACCAGATACTAACACCTTGCAGAGAGAAAAAAAATCACAGCACAGCCTCCATGGCAACTGGCTGGTAGAGAAACGCTGTGGAAGGTTCGACGGGGCAGAGAGACATGTTGGGATGATCGCAAATTCCTTCCCCGAGGAGAACGAGGCTGGGGTGCTGGCCTGGGGGGGAGCCGAGAAAGCACCTCCACATCCTGCAGGCACCACAAAGATTGAAAGTTCAAAAGCCAGCCCACTGGGGAAAAAACAACGGGCGTTTCAGCAAAGGGTGCTGAGCATGCGCAATGCTTCCGTGAATGTTTCTGGCAAGTTGCATTCTACACAGAAATATCGGATTGGATTCTTTTTTTAACTGTTATGGGCAGCATGATGATAAATCATTTTGCTATCTTTTATTTTTTTCCTTTTCTTTTTTTCTTTCTTTCTTTCTTTCTTTCTTTCTTTCTTTCTTTTTTTTTTTTTTGCATATGATCAGTGGTGTGTGTGTGTGTGATTCTGGAATGCCGTCAAAGGAATTTTTAATGCTTTCCCCTTAATTAAGTTTCACATGCTGGGTAAATTATAACTACCCCCTTTTAATTATTTTTGTATATATTGCTGGAGATTAAAAGGAACGGCGTAATTAATATAAAAATTGCTTCTCTCCTGAAAGATGCGGATTCTGCCTGGACTGGTGAAATAATGACGCTGGAATGCCGAAAACAGCTCAGGGCACCTCCCGCCAACTCTTAGATTCCTTCAAGAAGGCAGCTTTGGCCCGGCCGGCGTGCCTCCGTGGTTGAGCATCAACCTATGAATCAACCAGGAGGTCACGGTTCGATTCCGGGTCAGGGCACATGCCTGGGTTGGGGGTTCAATTCCCAGTGTGGGGCGGGCAGGAGGCAGCCCATCAATGATCCGCTCTCATCGTGGATGTTCTTTCTCATCTCCCTCCCACTCCCTTCCCCCCCGAAATCAATAAAAAATATTAAAAAGAAGACAACTTTGTCCTCCAAGGGAGGAAGCTGTTGCCGCTGTAAGGACTTTCCTTTGTACATGCAGAGTGACCACAGCACCTGGGGGCTCAAGTGTGAGCTCAACCGAACCAGCAGCCACCTCAGAAAAGCCGGGGAACCTCCGTTAGCTGGGATGCTTCTGGTCTGAGAGACAGAGATGGCACCGGCACCCACCTCGGGGGCTCGCTGAGCAACGAGGAGCCGGTCATTACTGATGCTCAGTTCCTCCCGGGCCTCGGCTTTTCGGAGAAACCCAAGGCCGCTCCGCATTCCTGGAGTCCCTTCAAAGGACCTTCTCCAGATCAGCTTCCCCTTATTTCGGCTTCTGCATCGCCAGGGGCTTAATGCAATTTGGGGGAAACTTTCTCTTGGCAGGTTTGCGGTTTTGTAAACAAAAAGGGAAAAACTTTAGGTCTGCCTGTTTTCGTCGCACTCGCGGGTGTTGGGAAGACGTAGAGCTTGTTCCTGCTGAAAGGCGCGGTGAGCGAGGCCCATGGTGAGCGAGGCCCCCCGCGAGTGCTGGAGGGCGGCCGAGACCACCAGCTCTGCCGCTCTGCTCCGTAAACAGAGTCCCGTGAAGCCATCAGACCCTGCCTCCAGGTGCCATTTGTCGTTTTTCAAGCCGACGGAATAATACTAAAGGAGTGTGAGATCGTCGGGTTATCTGTTGTCTCATTAAAACGAATCCATGAAGAAGGAAAATAATCGGGCCCCAAGCAAAACACATGACATCGACGAAAGCCTGGGCGATGTGTCTGAGATGAAAGCATGATCTCCTATAGCTAGCGATAAAGGAAAAGTCCCACCCAGGAGCGGGGAGCGAATGTGGTGCCCAGTAAATGTGGAAAAGGGGATGGAAGACAGGTATAAACATTTTACAGTATTAAATATAGTATGGATCCATGAAGCAGTTTTAGGGGTGTGTGTGTATCTCTTTAAGGAGCTATTTCACCCTCTCATTAAAACAGATTCTCAGAGGGGCCCCCCACCATCTTCTCTGGAACATTCCTTTCGTTGAACTATTCAGGGGTTTTAAATCATCAGCAGAAAGGAAACCATTTAGCAGGAAAGGTTTATTAACTAACTAGAGGCCTGGTGCACAAAATTCGTACACGTGGGGGGTAGTGGTGTCCCCTCAGCTCAGCCTGTACCCTCTCCAATCTGGGACCCCTGTGGGATCAACCAAAACCACTGGCAGTCATATATTCTTCTTATAATCTGGAACCACTGGCTCCTATTTGCAGGTAGGTACCTGCCTGCCTGCCTGATCACCCCTAACTGCCCCCCCTGATGGCCTGGTCACCCCCAACTGTCCCCCACACCATCCTGGTCACCTCTAACTGACCCCCCTGCCGACCTGGTCACCCCACACAGCCTGCTGCTCAGTTGTTTGGTCGGCCCTCACTAACCCCCCTGCTGGTGTGGTCGCCCCACGCAGCCTGTTCGATTGTCCGTTTGGTTGTTTTGGTTGCGACGGTCACTTAGGCTTTTATATATATAGATAATGTCCTGGAGCCAGACAAACACACTGCCCAGGAGCAGTAAGAAAAATGGTAAATGACCACATACGTTGTAATATTTAATTTCTAAATCTAGCTATATATATATATATATATATATATATATATATATATATATATATATTTGATAATTTGCTTTTAAACAATTTCTACTGTTTGGGAAACAATAATAATTTCTAGTTACGTTAAAGAGGAGTAATTTCACCCTGGCCGGTTGGCTCCATTGGGCAGTCACCCCGTGCATTGAAAGGTCACTGGTTTGATTCCCGGTAAGGGCACAGGCGTGAGTTGCAGCTTGATCCCTAACCCCCAGTAGGTTTTCTCTCACATCAATGTTTTTCTCTCTCTCCCTTCCTTTCTGTCTTAAAAAAAAAAAATCAATAAAAAAAATATTTTTTAAAGCCCCTGGTTTATTAGCGTATGTATAGCATATCTATGCTAGCAATGAAGTCTTACGAGCTGTTAAACAAGTTTCATCCTAAGGGCTATAGGATAATAAAATAATATTTTAAATTCAAGAAATTAAAGACCAAATACACATTAATCCCCCCTCCCACTGGCATCTAGAAAACTAGGACCAAAATTGACTCTTTCAGAAAGACACAGAAGTGAGCATGACCCGGCTGGATTTCCCAGCTAGCCAGACACATGCTGCTACCACAGTGCTGCCCACACCCACAAAGCCACACGCGGAGCTCATCAGCCAGTCAGCACTGGGTGAGCATCTACTCTGTGCCAGGCTCTGCAGCAGGTGCTGGGTATATAAAGGTAAAAAAAAAAAAAAAATCCTCTCTCTATAGTCAAGAAGCTCAGCATCTAGGGTGATGGACAGAATGTAAAACATTAAACCAAGTGAAACATGGCCAAGTGCTACTGTCTCCATAGAAACCAAAACCCTGCAGGGCGTGGACACCTCTGCCAGGGAGATGAGGAAGATCTCCCCAAGTGGGGACAGGGGAGCAAGTTCTTTAGGGGTAAATGGTCTGCCAGGTAAAGGAGGAGGGGGCTGTTCAAGGCAAGGGGAGCCTCGGAGGAGGAACAAAGGAGAGACAGGAAGCAACTAGAAAATCTGGTGAGGGGCAAAAATAGATTTGGCATTCAGAAATTTTAATAAAAACTAGGTTACACTGGAGTGAGACATGAGTAATGGTTAGGGTTTGAGATAGGAAGCGGGCTCCTCTCTTAGGAAACACCGAGCTTGAAAGGAAGCCTGCAGAGATCAGGACCTGGGCGGACGGGCAGTTGGTGAACCATGGCGTTGTCCTGGACCCATTCCAGAGCGTCTAGAAAATTCTATCAGGACGCCCCGATCACCCCAGGCACAGCTGCCGAGGAGGAAGTGATCCCCCCCCCCCAAAAAAAAGCTATTATCCTCAACAAAATGAGCTTCTAGGACTCACACAGAAATGTGCATGTAATAACTAAAAACCCACCATGGCTCAAACACTGAAAATTAATATATTCTGCCTGACCTAAGATTCAACTTTTTAACAAAATATATTTTATTAATATTTTACAGAGAGGAAGGGAGAGAGACAGAGAGCTAGAAACGTCGATGAGAGAGAAACATCCACCAGCCACCTCTTGCACACCCCCTACCGGGGATATGCCCGCAACCAATGTACATGCCCTTGATCGGAATTGAACCCGGGACCTTTCAGTCCTCAGGCCGAAGCTCTACCACTGAGCCAAACCGGTTTCGGCCCTAAGATTCAACTTTTAGAAATACTTTAATTTTATGTTTCAAAATACATAACCTTCAGAGCCCACCATACTTTCATCACCTAATTGTTTTCGAACTGAAGTGAAGACGAAAAGGAATTTCCTATATCAGTGCCACAGCACGTGTCTATAACGCAGAGGGTGCCTCAGACTGGGCGAGCTAGTGCCCACGCTGAGAGCCGAGGACAGACAGCAGGCCCGGCTCTTCCCTCCCATGGAGGAGGGGGGGGCCACGGCTGCTGCTCTGGTGTAGCTCTTACTCTTCATAGGAGAGAAAAGTCTGAAGGCAGGCAGGAGGCGATAAAGGAGAGAGAAAAGATCTGAAGTCCTATGGGAGCTGAGGAGTCATTCCGGCCTAAGGAAAGCAAACCCTGTAATAACATCCAAGTTGGAAAAAACAGGGATGCCAGCCACATGTTTTTATTACTTGCCTTAGTTGGACCTGGCCCACATTTCTATTTAAATGCTCCTCTCATTTTCTGGGGTAATAATTATAAGGTTAACTTTGCAAATAAAATAAAATTGTTCCCCTGCTCCCTGCAGGTTGGCTACCAAGCAGGTTAAGGCAGGTATCTCCAAACCCGTGTCCTCGCCAGTCCGTCTTGGAGGAATAAGACTGCTCTTCTCTCAGCTCCTGCACTAATTAACGGGGGCACGTCTCGTAGGATGGCAGGTCAACAGGCCTCGCTGGGCTCCGTTTCCTCGTTTATTAAAGATGTGGGACTCGCTAACAGAAGATGTGTGTGTGTGTGTGTGTGTGTGTGTGTGTGTGTGTGTGTGTGTGGTGTGTGAGGTAAAGAGTGGCGTAAACGTTTTTGCAGGGTAAACCAGTAATTAGTTTTAATATGCTGTGCCATGAGGCTCTCAGCCTAACTTAGTCACTCACCTCTCTGCCACTGATCAAAGGGTCCCAAGCCAGGGGAAGATAGAACGTCTGCAAACACCCTTCTCCGGTAATTGCCCGGGAAGACTTTCTGATACTCGGCACGATGGAATCCTCCCCCTTCCCTGCCCTGCCTGGGGCCGCAGCCTCCTGGTCCGCAGGACGGAGTAATAAAGCCTCTACATATGAGAAATGACTGGCTGCGTGGGGAAGCAGCATGGCACATGCCACACATGGCTTAGAGACACATGCCTTACTGCCTGTGTTTTTTGAGTACCGTATTTGCCGGCGTATAAGACGATTTTTTGGCCCTGAAAAATATGCCTCCAAGTGGGGGGTAGTCTTATACGGCGAGTATATAACAAACTCTGTATTTTTAGTGGAAATGTTAGGGGGTCGTCTTATACGCCCAGTCGTCTTATACGCCGGCAAATATGTATTTTTTCAGGGCCAAAAAATTGTCTTATACGCCGGCAAATACGGTAATTTCTAGAAACTCTTATATCCAATCCTGACTCCTCTGGGTCTCGGGGGTTGGTTCCTGAAACCGCGTTTGTCTGGAAGCGCCTGTGGGAGATTCGGAGGCAGGGAACGCCCGGCCCTCCTTCGTCTCCTGGCGTGGAGAGGAGTGTGTCTGCAGACACTCCCGTGGCGTGCTGCCTCCTTTTGGAAAGCAGGTCCCTCCGTGGCCACAGCTCCTGCTGAGGCAACCCCACCCCCACCATCGTTCCAGCCCTTTCGGGGTGGCCCCTCCCACCCCCACCACCTCCTCCTCCTTTCGATCCCCCAGCCCTGGGGGGAGACGAGCAGCAGATTCCTGCAGCTGCTCCTCTCTGCCCTGCCCCAGGGTGCCTCCAGCCCTTCCAACCTTCGCGACGAGTCCCCTCCACGGCTCCACGTGGCGTGGGCCCTGCTCCCCTGCCTGGACCCTGGGTCTCATCGAGGGACCACAGGTCTCTGGGGACAGACAATGTGCTTGGGAGTCTAGGGCCTCCAGAACACGTCCTGGGCAGATTTGGTACTTGTCAATGCCAGGGAAGGTCTCTCAGAGGTCTCGCTGCCTGACCACGCAGTACCATTGGCACAAGACGTGTGTTCGAGAGAAGGGACACTGGATGGAGGAGGAGAGAACCAGAACCCCCTATAGCCAGGCCTGTACCTTAAAGCCACTGAGCCAGGTCATTCACCACCCAGAGGGATCAGAGCTCACACCGCCTGCTGAGACCTTGCCAATCTAAATATATTACTATTATGGATGGGACACGGTTGCCTTTCTTACAATGACAGTGCTCTGCACTCAGCCCAATCTGGACTTCTCAGCCTGCCTGGCACTAACGTAGTGGCAAAGGAGAAGTGCCCCGCCTGGCGCCTGGCACGTCACGAGAGCTACGTGGGTCCCGGCGGCGGCTCCTGTGCCGGGAGCCTCCCGTGCATCACGGCGACTTGTCAGCCCACCAGCGGCCACGCAGGGAGGCCGAGGGCAACTCACCGATGTCGAGGACCCTCTGCTTCGCCGTGTGCTGCCGGGAGTGCCAGTACTTCCAGTACTTCAGCTGCTCGTCTCGGTTCTTGTCTTCACTGAAGACCACCATCACCACGCTCTGCGGAGGCAAGGATCACGGCACTTACTCTTTGTTCTGGGCCTCGGGTGCTCACACCGTCCCCGTTCGGAAAGCCCTACCAGACGTGCATTTCTGGGATGCTGCTTTTCTTGCTTTACAAAAGCCCCGGCATGCTCAGTCACATGGGGTTTTGTTTTTAAATGAGCCTACTGCCCTGGCTGGTTTGGCTCAGTAGCTAGAGCATCAGCCTGCGGACTGAAGGATCCCAGATTCAATTCTGGCCAAGGGCACATGCCTGAGTTGCTGTACCCACAGTAGAGGGTGTACAGGAGGCAACCAATCAGTGATTCTCTCTTATCATTGGTATTTGTATCTCTCTGTCTCTTTCCCTTCCTCTCTGAAATCAATAAAAATGTATTTTAAAATAAATAAAGTGAGCCTACTTAAAAAAAATGATCGGAGCTCAGCCAGCATGGCTCAGTGGTTGAGCATCAAACTAGGCACCAGGAGGTCAGGTTTGATTCCTCTCAGGGCTCATGCCCAGGTTACAAGCTCAGGCCCCAGTGTGGGGCGTGTAGGAGGCAGCCGATCAATAATTCTTTCTCATCATTGATGTTTCTGCATCGCTCTCCTTCTCCTTTCCTCTCTAAAAATCAATAAAAATATGTTTTAAAAATTGATCGGAAATGAAAAGAGCATATAGGGAGGGAAAAATCCTACATCATCTTTAACCTGAGTCATAAACAACCCAATAATCCAACTACTAGCAAATTTAACATTTTTTGAGGTAAGTAGGAATGCCAAAAAAATATTTTTCTGGTACTAAAAACAAGCACATTTTTGAAATTTCTTATCCTTAAATATAGAATCTGGCACCATTTATAAAGAAGGAAATATCTGTTTCTGGCCTAATTAAGTGCCTGAGGCAGGAATGCTGGGTTAATGAGAGAAATGTCAAAGTAATGAGAGGAAAATTAAAAGATGAGTTCACATTAATACTTCATAGACCAAATGCTAGAAGGTCAACTATGTTTTCTATTTCAATAGAAACTCATAATCCGAAAACTCCTCTCGGTTCTCAATTATAAATCATCTCATGAAGCTAGATGCTTGTACGTGTTCATTCGCTGTCATTTAGACAATGAAGAAGGTACCAAATCAAATAAAAACAAGCCTTAAAGAACCCCTAATGACAGTATCAGGGATATGCCTCTCCCTTCTCACTCCACATCCAACATACTTCTTAGACATTTCCGCACCACTCCACAAGAGTATATTTCTTTATTTTCTTTTTTTAAAATATATTTTATTGATTTTCCACAGAGAGGAAGGGAGAGGGATAGAGAGCTAGAAACGCCAATGAGAGAAACATCAACCAGCTGCCTCCTGCACACCCCCCACCGGGGATGTACCCGCAACCAATGTACATGCCCTTGACCGGAATCGAACCTGGGACCTTTCAGTCCGCAGACAGACGCTCTATCCACTGAGCAAAACCGGTTTTGGCCACAAGAGTATATTTCATGGATTTGTTATATTCCTGAATACTTTCTCCTCTGTAGCATCTTACAGACTGGTGGCACAAACCATTTTACAACAGGGCAGGAAAGTCCTCCCGCCTCTCTTCAGAGCTCTGCTACACTTTTCCTTTCCAGCAGAGAGGGATTACGGCTCCCTCCCTTCTTGGCAGGAGCGAGAGTGCCAGAAGCTGGCAGGCCTCCAGGGCACTTTCATTTCCCACACATCGGAACAGCACCGGGAACGTGAAAATTCCTCCACGTCACTCCTGGGAGGGATCAGAGCACGCCTCGCCCCGTGGCTCCCGGGTAAGCCCTGGGCCGCGAGGGCTTTTCTCACCGAAGCTGCAAAGGGTCTGGGGACACAGAAGAACTGCCTTCTCCTTTGCAGAAAGGAAAGCAGCCGCAAAACACGTAGAAATACGTTCTGACGTACAGCGCCTCACTTGAAAAAACTTAAAATCCACTGATTGGAAAACAACAGCAGCAGCGAGGCGGCGCACAGGCCATGAATGAAGCTGGGAAAATTCCGTGGATACATTCAGAGAGCATGTCCCAACCGCGTCCCTTCCCCGGGGCTTACTGGTTACTGATTAAAATGATAAACGGCGAGCCCATACGTTTCTCTCGCCCCAGCTCTCTGACATCTGTTCTGGGAGTTATTTATTTTAGAATTTTTTTTTTATTCCACACCCTCCCCACAAGGCTCGGAGGCGGCGATCGCATTCCTCGGATCCCTCCGGGTTTACGGAAGAAACCGCGGGCCCCGTACCCTGACTTTGCTGATGGGGTGTCGGAAGCATTTGTTGTCGCCGGTCTCGCTGAGCGTTATGGCATAGAACTGGCCCTTGTTGAGGTAGGTCATGGGGCCCTCCCCCTGCTTCTGGCGGAGAGACTTGGTGGCCTCCAGGGTGTACTGAAACGTGCCGCTGTGAACAGAGAGGAAACCGGGTCAGCGTCGCTCAGCTCGAACACCGCTGATCAATGTCACTTCGCACTATCACTCCGTATGAATATTAACCACTATTTACTCTGTTTCAGAGACAAAACACGGCCTGTGGCAAAGGAGATGAGACCAGGCCGAAGGTCACTGCTAACACGGCGTGTACAGACAGCATTCTTAATAGAGGCCCATAAACCAGATGGTTTGGGAGGGGAGGGAAGTCCATGATGGGCCCGGTTGAAGGTGCGAGGCCTTGCCGGGAAAACCTCTGTCGGGTCTTCGCTGGCGATAGGCAATGGCCTGAAGTTTAAGAATGTATAGAGCGCCAAGGTCAGTTTGGCTCAGTGGTAGAGCATCGGTCTGCGGACTGAAAGGTCCCGGGTTCGATTCTGGCCAAAGGCATGTACATTGGTTGCGGGCATATCACTGGTAGGGGGTGTGCAAGAGGC
Source organism: Vespertilio murinus (assembly GCA_963924515.1). Taxonomy (NCBI): domain Eukaryota; kingdom Metazoa; phylum Chordata; class Mammalia; order Chiroptera; family Vespertilionidae; genus Vespertilio; species Vespertilio murinus. The sequence continues at coordinate 11,312,329 of OZ004717.1, read as the reverse complement.
AGCTGGTCAATGTTTCTCTCTCATCGACATTTCTGGCTCTCTATCTCTCTCCCTTCCTCTCTGTAAAATATCAATAAAATAGATTTAAAAAAAAAAAGAATGTATAGAGCATGCCACTTCTATCCTAGTCACAAACCAAGTGTGTGGACGCTTTTGTTCAATTCACATACATGCAAATCACCTTCTGTTTGTCTCACCAAGATATTGCAGATATATCCCACTTTTAAAAGCTTCAAAATGTGGAAACCCAAAACTCAAAACATTCATTAAGAAACATCTAGTTCCATAACAGGGAGTAGTGTGTGTGTGTGTGTGTGTGTGTGTGTGTGTGTGTTTTGTTTTCTAAGCCTGCAAAAGCACTCGTGACAGGTATGTGCAAACAATGGTCCATGGGCCAAATCCAGCTCACTGGCTGTTTTTGTAAATAAAGTTTTGTTGGAACACAGCTACCTTCCTTCGTGTAGTGAATGTGGATGGCTGCTTTCACACCGCATAGCAGAATTGAGTGGCTGTGACTGCACAGCCACCAAATCTAAAATATTTACTACAAAGCCCATTACAGAAAAAGGTTGCAAACTGTTGCTCTAAATGATTGCCCTGATATTTTAAAAATATGATTTAACTTCGAAAACAAAAACACTCATTTCCCCAACTTTGAAGAAAATATCAATTGTTTAAAATGAGCAGCAGGTATGAATCATAATCTCTTTAACCATGCTCATTCAGAAATATTTCTTGCTGCTACACCACAGGACGGCACACACTGCCGACACAGTAACAAAAACTGTGTATTCTTCTGAATCATCAGAATCTCTTCATTGAGTCTAACTATTTTTTAGCCCTTAAAATGGCTTACAAGATTACTGGCAACTCTTGCTTCCTATGTTGAACACTTTTGCAATGTTGATTTTTTTTTTAACTTTTTTTTTTAACTTTTATAATGAGAAACCACTTGAAGGACAGATTAATATGCCTCTTCCATGATTAAAAATCATAGGCATAAGCTGATAAACTAAGAAAATTCCAGAATATGTCTTAGACCAAGGTGGGCAATAAATCATTCAAGACAGAATCAATTCCACTGTCATTTTGTATAGAAAAAGCAATTCCAATATAGCCACTGAATCATAAAATTTGCAGCCTGGATGGATATTAAGGACTGCCTACACCAGTAGCTTGTATTTTGTCTAGGGCACAGACTGCTTGAAAAATGAGAAGAAAGGTGTAAACCCTCTTCCCAGAAAAAAAAAAAAGCACATAAAAACATAAATGGTTCTGAATATAATTTCAGGGATCTCTCTAGCCCTCTCCCTTCCTCTCTCAAGTACATTTTAAAAAATATGTATTTCTTTATGCCGAAACCGGTTTGGCTCAGTGGTAAAGCGTCGGTCTGCGGACTGAAAGGTCCCGGGTTCGATTCCGGTCAAGGGCATGTACCTTAGTTGCGGGCACATCCCCGGTAGGAGGTGTGCAAGAGGCAGCTGGTCGATGTTTCTCTCTCATTGACGTTTCTAGCTCTCTATCTCTCTCCCTTCCTCTCTGTAAAAATTCAATAAAATATATTAAAAAAAAAAAAATAAAAAATATGTATTTCTTTAAAGGTTAAAAAGTATAACTTGGGGGGTACATTTACTTTCTTTTTTTAAATATATTTTTATTTATTTTAAAGAGGAAAGTGAAGAAAGAAATAGAAACATCAATGAGGAGAATCATTAATTGGCTGCCTCTTGCATGCCCCCTACTGGGGATTGAGCTAGCAACCTGGGCATGTGCCCTTGACCGGACTCGAACCTGGGACCTTTCAATCCGCAGGCTGACCCTCTATCCACTGAGCCAAGCCAGCCAGGACCTGGGGGCACATTTAAAGGCTCATCCATTCATCAGTTTCCAGGGGCATCTCCTGGTAACCTACCTTGATGACTGGTCATACATGTATTCCTCAGCTCCGACCGAAGCACTTCGGAATTTCTACAAAATATCCAAGTTACAGAGATTAAAAACCAAGAAGTGAGTCATTATTACAAATTTTAAAAAGTGATAAATGTATCCAAACTGTTTTGTCCTCACTTTAGAAAGGAAACTTACACATTGTTTGCCACTGCATTCTCAACTGTAGTGAAAAGAGCTACCCGGCATGTGCAGAACCCACATGTCACCTGCACAGTGGGAACGACCCTCACCAAAAGCATGTGTGCTTTGTGTATTAGTCACGGGTCTGCAGGTGTCCTTAGAGTGTCTGCAGGTTCTGGAAACTGTTTCCTCAGACATATAAAACATCTATCTCTTCCACTGTTTATGACCTCTAATGCTTATTCCAAGTCATAGAATCTGAGTTACTGGAACCATAATTTCACACATCATAGTCCAAGCATTATAGTAGAGGGGTTTGGAGCATAGTTTCCAGAGCAAGACTGCGTAAGGTTGAGTTCTAGCTCTCCTGCCTGCTATCTGTGTGAACTGAGGCAAGTGCCATATTTTCCCCATCTGTAAAATGCGTACTTATAGTAATCAGAAGGACTAAATATGCAAATAAAGTATAAGAACAGTAAGTGTTATACAGTGGAACCTCGATTTTTTTTCAACATAATTTGTTCTGGAAAGCTATTTGAGAAGCCATTTCATGACGGAGAATCAAAGATTCAGATTGAAGCTTCTTGTATAATCAATCAATCAATCAATCAATCAGCAAAGCATTTAATGGGAATTTCTTGAGGCTTTATCATCTTCTTGGTGCCAGGAGAAATATAGAAAAACGATAAGGCACTGTCCTGTCCTCAGAGAGATAAAATTGGTAGAGGAGATGGATAAAGTCACATAAAAAGCAACAAAAATACAACAAAAGAAACAAAAGTACAGCAAATGACTAACTATGAAAGGCTATGTTGAATCACTCTGGAAAAGCGCAGAACGGGCATGCCAGGAAAGGGAAACCAGCAATATTAGAAGAATTCATGGAGACTGTGACCTTTGCTCTGACCCTCGGAAGCCAAAGAGAACCTGAGTTTACTGAAGAAATTAAAAGAGAGTAATTCGGGTGAGAAAGGACCACCATGATTCAAGACAAAATGACAGGTACAAATGTGGTTTGTGGATGGGGTCAGGGACATAGGCCTGCCCTGGTTAAGAAGGAAGGATTTGACCATCTACAGTTGCCACTAGCCAAAGGTGCTGAAGTCGATTAGAAGTAAATAAAGTTAAACATTCAGTTCCTCAGTCAAGCAGCCACCTTTCCAATACCACACTGACACGTGGAACTAGTGGCTGCCACCTGGGACAGCATGAAATACAATTTCCATCGTTGCAGAAAGTTGCATTGGTCAGGACGAATTTATGAAAAGGTACTCATACTTAGTACAGTTAAGGATTAGGAATATTTGGAGTATGAGGAGAGCATGAAGAAAAAGATACTCAGGGAAGTATTTTAGAGATGGAGGGGGTGCATTTCCAAAAGTCTTTGAAGGAATATGTAATAACCTGCAGCAACACATAGTGAACCAGAATTAATAAACATGGCCTTGAATGAATTTATTGTCAATGCCACAGAGCTCTGCAGCCTGAGGATAGGCTAGCCTGCTAAAACTAGATATTGGACTTCTAACGTCTATGATTCTAATCCCCCTGATTATAATCCCCTGGGTGATATGAAAAGGTGTGATATACTACAACTGTTCGGACTCAAAGAGACTGTCTATATGCTGACTGAAAGAATCACTTTAGTAACCATCAGTGCATATGAACAAGAACTGTGAAAAAATAGTTGATATGCTTTAGACACAGAATTACTGTTCTCAAGTTTAAATTTTTCCCCTTAATTCTTTATACTGTCTTTCAAATTTAAAAAAAATTAAATGTAGAGTCCATTTGGAATATATCCACCATCCTCTATGAGACATGGTCATACTAATGGGTCACAATGCTTTATAACTGTTCGGACATCTTTTGATATAATTTGTAGGATGCCTAAAGGCAAGCTGACAGCCAACCTTACTGCAATTTGATGTTGTGCATCTATATATTTATTAATTATTTAGGTCAAACTACTCCCTTCCTGATACTACTACTACTACTACTACTACTACTACTACTACTACACACACACACACACACACACACACACACACACACACGTCAGTCCCTAATAGAGAATGAAACCTGCTCATTCAACAAGGGTCTTAGACATTTTAATAATATTCCTAAAAGAATACTAGATTTTTAGACAAACTTTCCTTAGTGAAATTTCCTTGATGAGATTACTGAGCTCCCCTAATCCATAGCCCGTTGGCAGTGCCACAGCTAAAGATCATAGCAGAGCATTCCACTTAATTCACAGCCAGGTTGAAATAAAATATGCCAGGTAAACACTGACTTCCAAGACTATGAGAGCAGCTAAAATATTCCAACTATTCCAAATTCAGCGGGAACAATCTTCATGTATAGTTTCTGGTAGGTTACTTTCTCATGCACCTAAAAATAAAACCCCAAACACAATAGCTTCCTTTCACCAGCCTCCTTTATCTACAACACAAACACAACTGATAACACATCCCCCAAATAGCAGGATGGTTCGTTGACATTGGACAACATCCATGGACTCTTCTGTGACTAATGGAATATTTCTACACCACGCAAGAAAAACATCAGGGTAGCCCTTTAGTGAAAAAGCATGTACTTCACATTCCCATGTGGAGTGATTTTTAAACAAACAAGCCAGCAGCAATCATTGTTTCTATAAATTCTATGGGCACAGGAGAAGAATAGGTACAAAGTACACATACACACACTTGGTTATTGAAAATACAAATTCTTTCTTGAATACTCAATCAGACAAGGTCGTAGAAAGTTATATTGTGTTGTTGCTGTTGTTGTTTTTTAAAGAATCGGCAGACAAATTTAGCTACCCTTTGAGGAGGTTACAAACCAAAAGAGGTTAAGGTAAAAACTTTAAAAAATAGAAAGTTTCCACATGAAAATCTCTTAGTTCCTTATAAATATTTAATTTTTAAGATCAAAACTAAAAAAAAGGAATCTGTCAGCTAAGAGTCAAAAAAAAATATTCCTCCACATGCCTACACCAATGGTTTTTTGAAACCTGCTCATAATAAAAGATACAAACACATTTTTTAAAATAGCCGTCAACTCACAGGTCAATTCATTTATCCCACTTTAAAAGTAAATAGAGGACAGAAGTTAGCTAAGGAGCCCAGTGGGTTTGGCTCAATGGTTGAGCATTGACCCATGAACCAAGAGGTTATTGGTTCGATTCCTGGTGGGGACGCTTTCCTGGGTTGCCCAGTTGCAGTTATGGCTCAATCCCCAGTGGGGCTGTGCAGAAGACAGCCAATGGATGTGTTTCTCTCTCATCCATGTTTCTCTCTCTCTATTCCTCTCCCTTCCTCACTCTCTAAAATCAATAAAAACATATTTTAAAAAATAAAAAATTCAACAGATCTTAAATAAAATGTGTTTCTAAATTTAAAAAAAAAAAGGTTAGCTGGGGGTTCTGGACTCAGGTTCTTGGTGCTGATGAAAGAGCAGGGACTCACCTCCGAGGTTCCGTCCTTGAAGCTCTCGCTGTAAGTGCTGTCCGGGGTGCTGCGCTGGTCATCCTTGAGGTAGGTGCTGTGGCTGGCCATGGAGGGCGCACCGTACTGAGTCTGTTCAAAGATAACCACACGCTGTTCCTCCCCGTCTCCCCGGGGGTAGTGCACGGGTGGGGCCATGAAAACCGGTGTGAAATCTTCGGCTTTCACCACCGTGATCCCTGACACGGGGATGATGGCGGGGCTCTCGGGGACGCTGGCGCTGTACTGTTCCCGTTTTGAATTCTCCAGGTGGTCTTGGTTCAGGGAAAGGTTCACGGGAACAGTCTTTAGGACCTGGACTCGGTTTTCTCCTCCACTCAGGTTACTCTGGGCTTCGCTGGTGCCAAGACAGTTTCTGTGCGTGGAAACCCGCCCCAAAATAGGATAGGGTTAGGAAGCTCACCATTTTGCAACGCGTGATAAAATAACGGATGCAGGCGATCACCAGCGGGTGTGAATGTATCATCATCAGAGGAAAGGCTGGCGGCGAACTCCACAATGGGAGCCAAAGGATCTCTGCATCCCCAGGAGGACAACTACACCTGTGTGCCTCCTGCAATCAGTCCCACCGAGAAAGTGCTATTATTTAAAAAAGAAGAAGAAGAAAGAAGAAAGAAGAAAGAAGAAAGAAGAAAGAAGAAAGAAGAAGAAGAAGAGGAGGAGGAGGAGAAGGAGAAGGAGGAGGAGGAGAAGGAGAAGAGAAGAAGAAGGAGGAGGAGGAAGAGGAGGAGAAGGAGAAGGAGGAGGAGGAGAAGGAGGAGAAGAAGGAAGAAGTTGAAGAAGAAGAAGAAGAAGAAGAAGAAGAAGAAGAAGAAGAAGAAGAAGAAGAAGTAGTAGTAGTAGTTGTTGTTGACCTTAATTCTAAGCAAGCCTTTACATCTAACCTTCAGCTCTCGGGAAGCACAGGAACTGGAAGAAAAACTTAGACAAGACTTTCCTAAGAAGCGGTCAGACAAATCAGAATGCCACATGCATGTCTCACTGACCTGGCTTCTTCAGTACATCAGAGGCACGAAAAAGGAAGGAGGATGGGAAGCTTATTCTAGACTAGAAGAAACTTAAAAGATGTAACACTCAACTATAATGAGAAGATCTTGTTGGATCCTGATCTGAACAAACCAAAGAGGCATGAATGAGGCAACAGGATTTTTGAGGCAACTGAATATGGACTGGGCGTTAGGTGACATTAAGGAAATGTGTTAATTTAGTTAGGTGGGGTAAGGATTGTGAGATGATGTAATAAAGCGTCCTGGGTTTTTTTTTAGATATACAAACCAGAAGGAGTTAAGGTGAAATGACATGACTTATTTTAAATTCTATTGCCATTGAATAAAGAAAAGGAAGGGAAGAGGAAAGGTAGAGATTAAGCAAGTGTAACACAAGTTATCACTGCTGAATCGAAAGGAGCAGATGGGCATTTGGGCGTCACTACCTGTCCTCTTTACTTCTGTAGATGTTTGGAAACTTTCAAAAGAAAACATTTTAAAACACCTTTATTTTTAAAAGGCAGGAGAACTGACATGGTCATTTGAGGGAGGGTGAGAAGGATATTTTTCACTTTCCTGTGGGCTGCACTAAAATTTAAAAGGTGTAGGAAAAGTAAGAAGCGAGAATTTATCACTTGAATATTTTCCCTAAATGAAGGAATAACAGGAGCGCACGCATAGCCTTAGCACTGAATTACATTCGGGGGCTTAAGGAAGTGGCGATCTTCACTGTAAAAGCAGATCTCTCAGATCTCAGACCTCCTGGCTGGTACAAAGAGAAAGGCGGGTTTAGAAAATTAATTCTTGCCAGGCTGGAATGAAATATTCTCATTTACACTAAAGAATTCTGGGAGAGAGCAGAAGCAGAGAGAGACTCGTCAGTGGAAGGCTATTATTGATAACAGAATGATTTGACTAGCAGTCTCTGTGGTCAGTAAATTCTGAGGCCACCTCTCTCTTATTTATTGACTCCTCCGATGGACACACAGAGAAAACACCTGTCTTGGTTGGAGTCCCCCATGTCTGCTTTACTGAAACTAGCATGTCCCTTGTAGGGCTTCCCGGCGTCTCCCACAGAGAGGAATATGCCAGTAACATTGGTTCTTCCAAGAACAGAGCTCTTGGCTCCTCTGTGTGAAGGAAGTCCATTAGCTTCTGAGCTTGCCTAACTCCCAAGCAGGACCTGGTATTTCAGCTTTGATTTTTCAGATAAAACTTCAAAGTGGAGCTGGAGGAAAGAATGGCTCCACACAGCCAGCAGAAAATATCTACCCTTCTCTGAGCCTGCCACAGATCTGTACAAGCCATTCTAGAAAATAACCCTACAGAGAATAAAGCCGTACGTCTACAAACAGTCTGGCTGGAAGTAATAACCTGCTTTTCGTGGCCAAATCGAGCGGTGAATCTGTACATGGGACACGGTGAAAATGAGGAAATTGCGTTTAATCTGAATCCAGTTAGCCGGAGGATGCCAAAACCCAGACCACCCATTTGTATCAGCATTTCCTAAACCCCATTATTTAGAACATTTGCATGGAATGTTAATAGGTGCTCCTCAAAGAAAGGAGTCCATGATAAAAATCAGCATTAGAACAAAACAAAACCAAAAATCTTTACCATAACAAGACCACCCTGGTGGGTCACAAACACCATGAACCCCCAGGCGTCCCTTCACCTGTTTTAAGTGTAACCCAGAATTTCTAAAACTCATTTGACCCCCTGACCCTTTTGCGGAGGGTTAGCTATTAATACTGGTGGGCAATGTCCTGCAAGTGGAGTGGAGAAGTGCTGGTCTACATTTATGAGCTACCGAAGCAATTACCCAGTTTCCACTCCTCTGGGCTTTGAACTACCGTAGTAGAGTCTTAATGGCTTTGCCGAAATATTACAAGCTAACCAGCTCCTCCAGAGTTAAGAGGGTTCATTTTAGTCCACATTCTTTAATTCTTTAATTCCTATAAAACGCCTGAATTGTAAACAAAAGCTAGATTTGCAGTTGTCCAGGTCTAGCTGAGTCATTATTATGCGATGAGGTGATAACAGGCTCAGCAGCATCCTACAGCGTGTGGCTCTCTCTGCCCCTGCAGAACAGCGTTGGCTTCCAAAGCTGATGCAGGAGAACTTCAGAAAGACATCCAAAAAAATGGATGATTAAAACAAGGTAGGAATTATTGTGAGATACCGACTCACCTGCAATATAATTTAAAATTGAGCCAACTATTATAAAAGGAGAAAAATGCAGTTCTAAGAATGGATTCAATATTGTAGGAATATTCAAAATACATTCAATATTGAAGGAAGCAGCTATAGGATCAAGCCTCGGACTGACCTGTGGCAGAGCCACATACAAGTCCCAGCACAATTATGCTCCCTTGTTCCTAGGTAGCTAATGGGCTGGGGGACGTGTAGCAAGTGCCGCGGAAACAAGGCTTGAGTAAGGAAATAGATTTGAAACTCGCAAGAACTTTGTAACCATGTTGGCCACTCCCCTTGCTTTGCTTTGTGTGATCTCACTATAAAACAAAGCTTCCGCTCACAGGCTGTGTCACTGTTTCCTCATCCAGGCACAGTGATCCTACCTAGCCCCAACTGTATCCTCTTGTCTGTCTTCTTTAATCTTTCACCGCCCCTCCTCAGGTTCACCCCTGACTGTACTGGACACAGTTCACAATATACTTTTTTTTTAAATTTTTGTATTATGTCACTGAAAGTCTATTTTCCAAAGAAGTGACTTCTGTATACAGTTGTAATGATATCACGTTAGCACATAGCACCCTAATTCATGAATGCACTGCAGATCAAATGATACCCTTCCAAATCACATTCAGCCAGAATCTACTAAGTCATAATTAGTCTATACAAGATGATTTTGTGTAGCCCTCACTGCCAGCTTTCTTAAAGGTGTTCCATTAAAATCTCAAAAATAACCATTAAGCTACAATGAGCACCTGTCACTTTAAAAGTGTTCTAAAAAATGCTTTAATTAAACATGGTTCTTTTGTCTACTATGATGCAGACAGAGTACACATCTGAGACTCATTTTCTCCCGATCCCTCTATGACTGCTGATGTAGACCTTGCAGACAGCATAGTCTTAGCTGAATAAATAGTGGCTAGATGGAGGAAAAATTACAGGACCTGAAGAGTGGCAGCCTCCTTCTCCCTGTCATCACTACTGCCAACTGGGACCCAGGGCCCATGGCAGTGTGGGGCATCAGCAGGTCCCTGTGAACCTGCAAATCAGATGCAGCTAGTCATAATCATCTGCTGGGGTATACCTTGGAGATGATGCACAGCTTAGGACTGCTAGTTGGTGGAGTGGCCCCAACTGCTAGTTCTAATCTATAAAAACCCAGGGTCTGTAACATCCAAAAGTCAGTGCCGGGTTGCCGTGGCAACCAGGCACTGACTGCCCGCTGATGCAGGTGCCACAACCCAGCACTGACTTCCGAGGGGGCTGTGGATCTGTCTTGAAGAGAGGCCTATAGAGAGAAGCAGGGTCTGATCCATAGCCTCTGTGGCAGCTGTTGATAAGCCCTTGCCTCTCTCTTCCCCACAGACTCCACTGGGGCTGCTGATCAGCCACACCTCTCTGATCAGCCCCATTGATAGGGCCCAGAGATGTTGACTGGCATAGAAACTGACCAATCAAAACCAAATCTGGGTGAAGTGTGAGAAGCCAATGGCTGCCTAGGAGGTAGAGCTTTTGACACTGACTGGCATAGGAAATGACCAATCAGAACCTAATCTGGGTGAACTACGAAGGCAGAACCTAAGGTGGGGGCTGAGGAGGGGTTTTAAGGGCAACAGCTATTTGGTATAAGGTATAAGAAAACGGTTCAATTTTTTAATGACCGGTTTGGCAATATAGTGCATATGGATGGCTATCAGTCCAGATATAGAGATTATGTATTTTTGTCTGTCAAGAGCACCTCCTCCTGAAGAAAAAGGCTTTCCCCTCCCCCCCCATTTAAGCAATCCTATCCTATATAATCTATCTATATAACTAAAAGGCTAATATGCCAATTAGACCGAGCCAACCAGCCATCTTCCAGCCATCTGACTTCTTTCTGGACAAAGCCATGGTGGTGGGGGCCAAGGCAGAGGCTGTTAGGGCACTAGTTAAGTATACAATTAATTCTAAGCTTAGAGCACTGGTTAAGTACACAATTTTACCTATGTTCCCAAAAAATCTAGTTTAGCTCTTCTTAGTTGGGATTCAGGAATCTGTATTTTAACAACTCCACCAGGTGATTCTCATCATGAGAGAAGTTTGGAAAACACTGCTCTACCTCATCAAAAGCAAGCTCCAAGTGACTGATCCCCTGAAGAGCGTAATCACAGTTATACAGCTGTGGGAGTGGCAGAAAACTCACCTCAGCGGTGGGCTATCTTGTTGATCAAGAGGGAGAGGGTATGCATATGAGGAGCCTGCTGGTGACTCTTTGAATGCATAGTCAAAAAATGCAATCTTCTCTCTCTACTGAGAGTGGATTTTGGTCCAGACTCCAAAAGACAGAAGAGGCTATGACCCTATCTCCTATAGTTTAGTACTGTTTGAAAAACAACAAAAACAGATAAACAAAAACATGGAACAGGAGTTTTTTGGAAGCCAGGCATATTCCTTTAAATGGCACGGTACCTTTTGTCCTGATCTTCTTGGTTGTCACTTGCTTTGCTCACAGACAGCAGCCTCTTGTCTCGAGGAACCTGGAAACATCAAGAAACATCAAGTGAGACTTACAAAGATGCAACTGTGACCATGTGCAGAGCTAGGCTCCAACAGAAGCGAAAACAACTGATATGGGTCACACTCCAGGGGAAGGCGGCAGATTTGCTATAGCCAGGAGCTGGTTAAAGGCGGAGTAAGGTGCTATGACAGGGGACCAGGCACAAAGGGGTGATGCCAAGAGGCAGCCACTCAATGATTCTCTCTCATCATTAATGTTTCTCTCTCTCTCTCCCCCTCTCCTTTCCACTCTGAAATAAAAATACACTTAAAAAAAACTTTTAAAAATACTTTACAATAAATCTCATGGGACTCAAATCCATGTACTTCCCTCTGAATGCCTGCTTCCTGGTTCGGCCTCCAACAGCCCTATTTTCTTATTCTTCTTAAAGACCCTTTAACAATTCATGTAATATTGGTTTGGTGGTGACAAATTCCTTTAGCTTATTCTTATCTGGGAATTTCTTTATCTGTCCTTTGATTCTAAATAATAGCGCTGCTGGGTAATCTTGGTTGTAGGTCCTTGTTTTTCATCTCTTTGAATATGTCTTATCAATCTCTTCTGGCATGCAAGGTTTCTGTTGAGAAATCAGTTGACATTCTTATGGGAGCCCTTTGTAGCAGGTGACTGCTTTTCTTTTACTGCTTTTAAGATTCTCCCTTTGTCTTTAACTTTTTACATTTTACTTATGATTATATCTTGGTATGGGCATCTTTCTGTTCATCTTGTATGAGAACTTTTGTACTTCTGGACTTGTATGACTACTTCCTTCACCAGGTTAGAAAAGTTTTCTGTCATTTTTTCAAATATGTTCTCTCTGTCTTCATCTTCCAGCATCCTCATGATGCAAATGTTGGTATATTTGTAGTTGCCCCAGATGCTCCTTCTACTATTTTCACTTTTTTATTCTTTTTCCTTTTTGCTGTTCCGATTGAATGTTTTTTGCTTACTTATATTCCAAATTACTGATTTGGTTTTTAGTTTCATCTACTTTACTCCTGCTTCCCTGTAAATTATTCTTCATTTCAGTTAGTGTATCCTTCATTTCTGACTGGTCCTTTTTCATGCTGCTGAGGTTTTCACTAAGTTCATTGAACATCCTTATAACCACTGTTTTGAACTCTGTATCTAGTAAGTAGATTGTCTTTCTTCATTTTGTTTAGTTCTTTTTCTGAAGTTTTGTTCTATTCTTTCATTTGGGACATGTCTCTTTGTCTCCTCATTTTGGCAGCCTCCCTGTGTTGCTTCTATATATTAAGCAGAGCTGCTACCATGTTTCCCCGAAAATAAGACATCCTCTGAAAATAAGACCTACTTCATGGAAACATAATACATCCCCTGAAAATAAGACCTAGCACCTCTTTGGGAGCAAAAATTAATATAAGACACTGTCTTATTTTCGGGGAAATAGGATAGACTGGCCTAGGGTAGCAGGTGTTTTGAGTCCAGTAGCATAGCCTCCCTGATCACCCAAGCTGGGCACTTGAAGTGTGCCCATGTGGGATGGGTATATCCTCCTCATGTAGTTGAGCCTTGGTTATTGCTAGAACATCAATGGGAGAGATTTACTCCCAGGCTGATCAGCTGTAAGGACTGGCTGTGACCACCAACCACTGGCCAATGATCTCCAACCACAGTGGATCATCACCTGTGTAGGGGACCACCCCACAGAGCAGGACTCATTTAGCAAGGCTCTGATGCCTGAGGAGTCCAGCCCTTGAGTGTGTCACATGTGGAGGTTGTTGGGTGGCAATACTTTGACGTGGTCTGAAGCTGTCCACTGCATACGCTGGCTCTGGGCCTCCCCTGAGGCCAGAGTCAACTGCCAACTGTGTTCTGCCCAGAGCCACATGGCATGAGCTGCAAAGTGATCTGCAGGTAACTGCTATTTGTGGTGGGCTTGGAGGTGCCCAGGGGAGGCAAAGCTGCAAACCAAAGCCAGCTGCTGCTAGTGCAGGACTGAGCCACTTAGCAAGAGGGGGCACGCTGAGGCCAGATGCTACTTGTTTGAGAGATTTTAGGAAAATGTGAAGCACGAGCCACTGGAAACATTTTGGGTGAGCCTGAAAGTTGGGTGGGGCAGGGACTCAGTGAATCACCAGGGTGGGGCGAACAGCGAGCGATAGCCAGGTTGATGGAGTGTCAGATATGGTGCCCGGCTGATGGCTCTGTGTGGAGGAAGGGCTCATCAAAGGAACAGTGGCCTCTGCCAGCATTTCTGTATGGGAGAAAGCCACCCTCCCAGCTCTCTCAGCCTACGCTGAACAACTCAGTTCTTCCATGTTTCTGGTGCCTTTCAGGCTGCTGCCCCAGCACTGGAGCTCAGAGGGAGTGAGTCTGAGTTAAGTTAGTACATTTGGGGCCCTTTAAGAGGAACTGCCTGGGACTTGAGCAGCATCAGTCTCCCTCAACTTCAATCCCTTCTGGATTTTACAACCAGAAGTTATGGGGACTTCTCTTTCTGGCACTTGAACCCTGGGCTGGGGGGCCTGGTCTGGGGCTTTTGCAGCTGAGATGTCCCTCGCCCCTCTCCCCCCCTTTTTTTTGTCTTCTTCACCCAAGGATATTTTTTCCATTGTGTTTTAGAGAGAGTAGAAGGGAGAGAGAGAGAAGAGAGGAATGGAGGAGAGAGAGAGAGAGTGACCGATCTGAGAGAGATACATCAATTGGTTTCCTTCCACACGAGCCCTGACTGGGCAGGAGATCGAACCTGCAACCCAGGTACATACCCTTGAGTGGGAATTGAACCCGAGACCCTTCAGTGCACGGGCTGACGGAACTGGCCAGGGCTCCCTCCTGATTTTTATCTGCCACACTTGGGTGTGGGACCAGCCTTTTCCACGTCTCCCCACTCCTACCAGTCTTCATGTGGCTCCTTCCTAATTCCTTAGTTGTCGGGCTCCTATTCAGCCAGATTTCAGGCAGTTCTGAATGATGGCTGTTGTGTAGTATAGTTGTAATTTTGATGTGGTTGTGGGAGGAGGCAAGTACCACATGTACCGCCATCTTGCCTGGATGTCCAAAAAGGAAATTTTTATTTTGAACACTGAATCGCGTCTTCCCAAAGTTCGTAAGTTGATGCCCTAACCCCAAACCTGACTATATTTGGGAAATAGGGACTTGTTTTTTACTTCAAGGAGGTAATGAAGGTGAAGTGAAGTCTTAAGCCCTAATCCAGTAGGGCTTATACCCATATAAGAAAAGGAAAAGACACCGGAGTACACACACACAGAGAAAAAGTCACATCAGGGCACAGCAAGAAGATGGCCATCTGTAAGCAAGAAATGAAGAGCAGGCCAAAACTGGTGTGGCTCAGTGGTAGAGCATCGGCCTGCGGACTGAAAGGTCCCAGGTTCGATTCCGGTCAAGGGCATGTACCTTGGTTGCGGGCACATCCCCGGTGGGGGATGTGCAAGAGGCAGCTGATCGATGTCTCTCATCGATGTTTCTAACTCTATCCCTCTCTCCTTCCTCTCTGTTTTTCTTTTTCGTTAATACAAAACAATCATCCTCTAATAAAGATATGTGAAATTATGACCATTTTACACTGATGGAATAAAATCTACTTTAAAAATAGAGCAATATAGTTCTTCAAAATATATTTCCTCCAAGCTTCATGAAACTATTAACGACATTATTTACATGTAGCTATAAAAGTTGCAAAAAGAAGTTGTAATGACCCAAGTAATTAAATCAGGGTCACTTTAATGATGTGTTACTAAATTTTAAAAATTGATGAAACTATCAAGCCTTAACTATTTTTTTAATCATGAAGGAAAACATGATTTCTTTCTAAGGATGAGACCTTTCCTGAACCTTATGCATTACCAAAAATGTCCAATAAAGCTGAACCTTCAAGAACTGGCCTAGCACATGAGGCAGACTAACTGATACGTTCTGTGTTTCAGGACCATCCTCAATAAATTTTGAAATTTTTACTCCAAATATTTTTCAAATGAGCTCCTCAGACAAAAACAAAACAAAACTTAAAAGTATAAAACAACCACAAGCAAAGAAAAGGAAAGCCTACCATGAAACCATCTTTGTTTTTCAGGCTCATTTTCGGTCAGGTGCTACCTGTTCACTGGAGGAAACTACCCTTTTGACATGAAATGTAGTTTAGGCTCAAACACATCCTTTCATCTAGAGTACAAGCTCCGCAAAATTAAAATCCCTTCTTGCTCTGTCAGGAGCCATGGTGGGAGTTCCAGACCTTCCCAAGATGACTGTCAAAATCTGCCAACTCCACTCTCTTGGTAAAGCAGGGGGGAGGATCAGTATCAATGGGCAAGGGGACCAGTGGGAAATCCTTCATATATAGGGTATCTCAAAAAAAAAAAAAATGTATACACACACTTCAAATACTTATAAAGGCAGTGTTTATTAAAATACATTTCATTTTCAAAATTTGAGCTATCCGCTGTTAAAAGTGTGTATACATGTTTTTTGGGGAACACCCTGGAAAGATTCGTTTATTTGAGTTAATAACATCCTCATTTAATATACCTAAATGGCCTGGCCTGTCAGTTAGTTATTCATATCTTGTCTTGCATCTTTGATAAGGCCAAGGTGGCTTGACTCTCATTCAGCTCCCCATGGAGGAGCCTCCTGTGCTCTAACGGGGAAAATGGAAAGAAGCTGAAAGAGGAATAAGTAATTGCAGCAACTTCCGTGGAAGAGTTGGCCTGGGGGCAGGCCCAGAGTGGGGGGTGGTGGTAGTGGTGGTGGTGGTGGTGGTGGTGGTGGTGGTGGTGATGGTGGGAGATCTTTGGAAAGCAGGAAGAGTCCGGTTTAGAAGAGGAGCAGGGACAACCCAACTTGCAAAAGTGGAGACTGCTGAAAGGAAACAGGAAGTGGTAAGCAGGAAGGAAATAGGAAACCAAGACTGAAACTTACTAAAAGGAAAATGGTTTCTCTTAGGTTATTTTCTCAGGATAGAGAAAGAGGGGGATGTGGGCAGTCAGTTCTTATTCTAAAATATAAAGTTCACTGCACCCAACCAGCAAAATAAACACCACCATTCTCACATTTGAGCCAAATCCCAGCATTGGCCAATGCTGTTTACAATCAAAGCAGCAATAAATCTCCTCATTTAGTAAGTACTTGCTGATTTTTTTTACACTTCACTGGTTCTAAAGGAGCAGATCATATAGATATACCAGCCATGGGCAAACTATGGCCCGCGGGCCGGATCCAGCCCATTCGGACCGTACCCTTTTATGTAATGATGTTTACTTTGAATTTATATTAGCTCACACAAACACTCCATCCATGCTTTTGTTCCGGCCCTCCGGTCCAGTTTAAGAACCCACTGTGGCCCTCGAGTCAAAAAGTTTGCCCACCCCTGAGATATACAGTCTTTTATAGCTGAGACAGATCGCTGTTTGATTTCTTGAAATACTCCTATTTTGAAAGTATCATATAGCAAGTATTTTTGTAAAATAAGTGTATTACATTTATTTCATTTTCAGGGTCCTTCAAAATATTTAGTACCCATCAAAACAAATGGAGTCAGAACTGTAGCAAAATTAGGTTCTGAAATTGCTACAAAAGTCTACCCCCAAAAAGCATTCATTGAAATACTCCTTGTAAACCTGAGAAAGTCTAGAACCCTTGAATGTTCCTGAAATAAAACAGAAATCTAAAAGCAGCCTGAATGACCTGCAACTGAGCCATCACTGCATTATGGTACAGCTTCGCAATGTAACGGTCTCAATCACTAAAACTAATCATCCTAACGTTAAAGGGCTTGCCATATGACATGGAATAGGAATTACATGTCCATAATATGCTTGCATGTGAACAGAGAACACAGACGTGATTATGCCGATGCCAGCTGCCGCTGGTGGGTGGGAAGTTGTGCTTCATCAATGGGAAATCAGTGAGGCAATGAGAACAGGAAGAGGCTGGATGCCACAGAGGTGTGGAAAGACTGTTTGTTCTCCGGCCTGGGATACAGACTCGGTCCCTCTTCTCACCACCGAGGGGAGGCCCCGGGGGCTGGAGGAGGAGGGGGGGTTGGAGCTGCGGGACCTACCTTGTAGTAGTCATACAGCAGGCCGAGGGCGGCAGCGCTGTCCTCATCCCCATTAATGCTCATCATCGCCTTGGTGGCTGCCGTCAGCGGGTTCTCCAAATATGACTTCCAGGCCTCATCCTCGCTCGTGTAGGCTCTTCGGGTGTTGAACGGAGGGTCAGTGGGCATGGGCACTAAGGCCACCAGTCTTTTATTACTGCAAAAGAAAAAGAAAAAACGAGGTTCGTTACCAGAGAAAGGGTCCTTTTCCCACGAACACCACACACATTCTATGGTTGATCTGAACTTCCCCAGAAGGGAGGGGAAATGAAGATCAAAACCAAAGTGACTGCCACGTGGCACTGATAAAGTCACCGGAAGTGATAATGGCCTTTGAAAGGTTGTATAAGTAGAGAAAGTTGGTTCCCCTCACGCTTGGTTTCCCATACCCAATTATTCTAGGATAATTTGATTAATCTTCATTAATGAATATTAGATTAATCTTCATTAATGAATATTAGAATGAAACCCTGTGAGGAAGCAGGTTTCATTTCGTTCTCTGGGTTCTAATTAGAAATATGTGCCATACGCAAACGTAATCACACATTTAATGGTTATCGAAAATTGTCTTATCTGGTTTAATCCACGTGTGAAATTGCTAGAGAATTAGAGGCTACTGCAAGTCTCTTAATTTAAAAGGCTATATGTAAGCTACTCTGCAAACAAGACTAGCAGGTGCAGGTACGCTGCCTAATGAGAATAAGAAGCAAGATGATGAGGCAGTGTTGCCACAGAATCCTACTACAATTGACACAGAAGCTACAGGTTACAAAAGTCATCACGGAGAGTGAGGAGCGTGTCTAGAGCAGTGGTTGGCAAACCGCGGCTCGCAAGCCACATGTGGCTCTTTGGCCCCTTGAGTGTGGCTCTTCCACAAAATACCCCGTGCGGGCACGCACAGACAGGGCGATTGAAACTTCGTGGCCCATGTCCAGAAGTCGGTTTTCGGCCTGGGCGAGTCTATTTTGAGGAATAGAACACGCAAGGGGCCAAAGAACCGCATGTGGCTTGAGAGCCGCTGGTTTGCCGACCACTGGTCTAGAGAATTTGCAGTAGAGACTTCAGTAGAGAATTGACAGAAAGGGGCTGGAGTAATCATTTATTAACCCTGACCAAGCCAAACTCGGGTATAGCAGCAATTGACAAGCAAGGCTATGTCTTAAAGAGGGTGTGACAATGACTCGGGTATCCAAAGACCATGACAGTCCTCAGCAGCTCCCCGGGCAGGGCCCCGCTGTCAAGGAAAGGAGCCCAGAGCGGCATTGGCACTCACCTCCTGGCCCTCTTTCACTTGTTCATGGAAATGGAAACCAAACAAAACAATGAGACACTGTATGTAACTCCTAGGTCCGCTCACCGTGACAGGGCAGGTGGAGGCAGTAACTATACTAATCAATGGAAATGCAGGCACCAAGGGCCGCTGATGGTCACTCAGTTCTAAAAGAGGTCCCTTTTCGTTGACATTCCTGCAGGACCTTCTGGGGGTAGAGGCCCTCTCCGCTCACTCTGTGATGGAGAACTGGTGTGAACCCACAACAGTGTGTTGCGGGTCTTTCATGTGCTGGCCTGGTGCCATGCTCTGGGGGAAGGTCAGAAAACAACAGTGACCTTGGTAAGGTATATTTGGGGATGGGAGTAGGAAATCCACAACTAACAGGATGGACATTCTAGGCAACATGGTCTTTTAGGACCCGATTTGTACCCTGGGTGCCAGTGGTTTGGTACCAACTGATTTGAGTTGAGAGAGAGGATATTAATACAATTGCAAATGAGTTGGATTAAAAGAATATAAATCAAGTTTCTGGAAGGCAGTGGGAAAACCGCTGGTGGAAGGGCTCATTCGCCATGATGGGAGTGGCGCAGACCCTGAAAGGGAGTCCTTGCTCGCCACTTACCCTGGTGAAAACTGCCTGAGCATCAGCTTCTTTGGGCTTCAAGGAAGAAGAGCAATGCCCACCTTACCGACCTCACAACGTGATTGTCAGAATCAAATCAAATAGTGGGTAAAACAGTTTCCTAAGCTGCACACGCTATGTAAATGACAGGTATGCCTGTCACTGCGCAGTTCTATGTTCCTGTAAAGTGTGTGGGTATACCAATTTGGGATAACAATGGTTGTAATTTTTAAAAATATATATTTTATTGATTTTTTTTACAGAGAGGAAGAGAGAGGGATAGAGAATTAGAAACATTGATGAGAGAGAATCATTGATCAGCTGCCTCTTGCACACCCCCTACTGGGGATGTGCCCCCAACCAAGGTACATGCCCTTGACCGGAATCGAACCTGGGACCTTTCAGTCCCCAGGCTGATGTTCTATCCATTGAGCCAAACCAGTTTTGGCACATTGGTTGTAATTTTAAAGTGCTGATGATAATCATTAAGTACAGGGAAAATGAAGTTGTCCTTTGGCAAATATTCCATAAGTATTTATTAAGAGTACCAGACATCATGCTAGTTCGAGGAGACAGTGGTGAATGAGACCAGTACTGCCTTGTAGCCCACGTACCTGCTGTCCAGTGGGGCAGAGCCGGTACTTTCAACAAGAGGGGTGAGTGTAAGAAAGGGAAACGGACAGGGTCATGAGGGTATATGGCAGAGGGGACTAACCTAATCAGAGACTCGAGGAGGAATGGAAGTGTCTGCAAAGATCTAAAGGATAGGTAGCAATGTGTGGTCCCTGCTGAAATGGGCAGATGTGGGGAGTATTTCTCAAGGCGAAGAGTATGTTGGTAATGCGGAATGCTAGAATTT
This sequence comes from Vespertilio murinus, assembly GCA_963924515.1. Lineage (NCBI taxonomy): Eukaryota > Metazoa > Chordata > Mammalia > Chiroptera > Vespertilionidae > Vespertilio > Vespertilio murinus. The sequence goes on along the minus strand of OZ004717.1, from coordinate 11,292,202 downwards.
TCTGACAAAAAGGAGCACCTTTGTATCATCGGCATGCTTTGACCTAACAGTGAGATGACAGCATTTCCGTGTTGTAAAAATCGTTAATCATATAGGATAAGGTTGGACTTGGGAGACAGAAATGTCGGCGGGCTGGACCTGGAGAGCATTACGCTAAGAGAAAGAAGCCAGTCAGAGAGAGACAAGTATCTCATGATCTCACTCATATGTGGAACCTAATGAACAAAAGAAACCGACGAACAAAACAGAGCCAGAGACATGGAAGCATGCAGCAGACTGGCGAATCTCAGAGGGAAGGGGTGGGGGTGGGAGGCGACTTGGGAGAAGATTAACCAAAGAAGTTGTGTGCATACATGCATAACCCATGGATGCAGACAATAGTGCAGTGAAGGCCTGCGGAGGGGGTGGGAGCAAGATGGAATGGGTCAGTTGGGGGGAGAGAAGATGGAACATCTGTAATACTTTCAACAGTAAAACTAAATTTAAAAAAATAAAATAAATAAATAAATCAAATCTACAAAGAAAATGATGGCAGTGTCACCACCTCCCCTTCCACAGCTGTGTAGCTGGGACCACCCTGGGTTCCTGGTCTGCAGCCTTTACTTAAAAGGTGAAATAGAGGATCCGGAACCCTAATCATTGTCCATGAGAGCCCAGGCATCATGCACATTTCCTAAAAACGCTCGGTCCCACAGGAAGGAAGGAAGAGCTTCATGCCGTTTGCAGTCACCTCACTATCGAAAAGGATGAGGATTTTATTCCGTTTCGTGCCTGAGAGAAGCACCTATTGCTGGGGGAGGGGAGTGTTCATTGCAACACTGGCTGGTTTCCCGAAGTTCAGCAGGAAGCGCCAGAGGGAGGGACAAGAGCCAGCTCTTGAGCCACACTAAGTAGTGTCCTGATTCAGTGGAGAGATTTCTCCCTCCAGTCTTCCTTCTTCAAGTCCCTACTCCCTCCTGCTGAGCTTCCTGGATGGCTGATTTCATCTGTTCCCAGCACAAATGTTCCCTCATAAACTTAGATTCATCAGCCTTTCCCCTATGATGAAATGGCTGATGAGTCCCCACATGATCGATGGAAAGAAGTGGTCTGGGAAAGCACAACTTGACTGTTCCTTTTCAGACGTCTGATGGCCGAGGGAGCCTTTTGTACTCTTCCTCCCTCTAACTGTGTGATGTTTAACTTCAGGATTTTTTTTCTCCACAGATTAGAATCTCTCTTGTACAGAGCACTGTGGAATAAAGGTTGGCTTTATAACAACAGAATAATCTCCCTGGTATAGTGAGCAAAAGTCCTGTTAAGAAAGTCTCACAGAGCAGCTTTTACAAAGTTTGGAACAATTTCTGGAGATTTCATCATTGTGCTAACACAGCTGTGATAAACATTTTCAGTGTCTTTTTGTGTAGTTTTAGGTGTGTTAGGTTCTGGGTAGCCTCAGACACAGAACTGTAAAGAGCAACGAAAGCCCTTGTTGGTGTGGCTTAGTGGGTTAAGCATCGTCCCATGCACCAAAAGGTCACTGGTTCAGTTCCTGGTCAGGACACATGCTAGGGTCGCAGGTTCGATCCTTGGTAGGGGGTGTGCAGGAGGCAGCCAACAGATATTTCTCTCTCACATCAATATTTCTCTTTCTCCCCCTCTCCCTTCTTCTCTCTCTAGAATCAACACAAATCTTTTTTTTTTTTTTAAGCAACTATAAATTTCATCTCTATTCCTTCTCTGGATAAAGGTCTAGATCAGTGGTCAGCAAATTGTGGCTCGAGAGCCACAGCTCTTTGGCCCCTTGAGTGTGGCTCTTCCACTGGCCTGGGCAAGTCTATTTTGAAGAGTTGGCATTAGAAGAAGTTTAAGTTTTAAAAATTTGGCTCTCAAAAGAAATTTCAATCGTTGTACTGTTGACATTTGGCTCTGTTGACTAATGAGTTTGCCGATCCCTGGTAGAGATGAATACCTGAGCACTCACAGCAAAGCTAAATCAGGCTGCATTAGTTCACAGATTTAATTTTTCTCTCATTTGTTTTCTTTAATCCAATACTTCATTTTGTGGATGTTGAGAGATGAGTCATCAGCTTTAGTAGTGAAAGAGGTGGAGCAGACATGTGACTGAGACCATAACTAACAAGTCAAGAAAAGCTCTAGATCACTGGGTCAGAGATAACCTACAGTCCCCCGCCCAGGTTAACTACAGTCTAATGCAGGAATGCTTTGCTGGAGAGAAGCACACAACGTCTCTATCTCCTAAAAACGTGTATAGAAATAGTCGACAAATCCAGAGATAAATCCATTTTACTTGGAATCACAAAACGAAAACGAGGAGAGTGAATTGTTCACCCAAATGATCACTGTCAATTCATTTCTCACCATCCATTTCTTTCACAATTCCTAGGAGGGCATTGGTTTGGGGGGTTTGTTTTGTTTTGTTTATATTTTGGTATATTTTTTCAAAACCTAGGGGGAGGGCGGTTTTGGAGTTGAATTTCAGTTTTCATCTTGGTTGTGTCCCAATGATACCTCGTAGAGTTTTCCCTTCCACGTTTTTCCACAATTGCCTTGTATGACCAATAGCATATGGCAAAAGTGATAGTTGGCACTTCTGGAATTAGATAATAAAGTCTCCAGCTTCCATCTTGGTAAATCTCAATCTATCTCTACCTCCGTGTCTGCCCTCCACCCTCCACCCTCTACCTCTCTCTCTCTTTATCCAGGAAAAGCCAACTGACATATTGTGTGGAGGAACTGAATCCTTGACCTGAGAACGGCCAACAACCACATGAGTGAGCTCAGTAGATTCTCCAGAGTCAAGCCTTACATCAATCATAGCCCCAGATGTGAACCTAATTACATTTGAGAGACCCTGAGCCAGAACCAATCAGCTAAACTGCTCTCAGATTCCTATCAGAAACTGAGAGATAATAAATATTTGTTGTTTATGCTGCTTAGTTTTGAGGTATATTACACAGTAGTAAATAATTAATAGTCTCCTAGTAATTTTTCCTGCTTTTACCATCTTCCCCCCCCCCCCAGTCTATTCTCAATACTGCATCTAGAGAAATACCATTAAAAACACAAGTCACATCACATCACTCCACGTTCAATCCTATAGTGATTCCCCCCCCCCGCCATTTCCCTCAGAATAGAAGTTAAAGTCCTTCCAATCGTCTACAGGGCCCTACAGGATCTCACCTCTCTTACTTCTCTGACCTCCTCTCCTAATACTTTCCTTGTTACTCATTCTGATCCTGCTACACTGATTACCACATCTCTACCTTAGGGCCTTGACTCTAGCTGTTTCACCTTCTTGGAATGTGCTTCCCCACAAATATCTATGGCTAACTCTTATTTCCTCTAACTCAAATCTCACCTGAGACTTATCCTGGCCACCCTTCTTAATATAGTGACCTGTCTCCATCCATCCTGGAATTTCCAATGCCCCTAGAACTTTCTATCTCCATCATCCAGCTAGCTAATCTTTCTTTCTTCCCTAGCAGTCACCTTCTTCTAACATTCAATGTAGCTTCCTTACTTATTGTGTTTGGTGCTTATTGTTTGTCTACCCTCATGAGAAGGTACTCTTACACAAGAGCTGGGATTCTTTGTTTTGTTCGTGGCTACATCATACTTCGAACTGTGCCTGCCACACATGTGGTACTCAATTAACATTTGTTGAATCAGCGAATAAAAGTTCATTGAGGAATTTAAGTAAAAGTTGGGGTTCCAAGTACTATGAAAGAAATGGGGGAGCTATATTTTTCATGTTTTGATAAAATCAATTTATAGCATATTTGTAAAGTTGGTTGTGAGCTATAAAGTACTATGCAAATGCAAGTTGCCTTAATTTTAGGAAATATAAATTTTCTTTATCAATCATTGATCCTATTTAAATTTTGTCTCAAGTCCTAATGATAGAATTCAAATTAAATAAATGATATTCATTTTCTACAGTATTAAAAAACCAAGCAAATTTACATGCACACCAAAGGAAAGCAAGCGGGAAAACTGAATCCAATCATCAAAGGTCTGCTATTCGTGACTCCTCCTCCCACCTGTTGTCCATTATTCCCGACATTGACTTGAGTTGTAAAGTCAATATAGCATAGGAAATATAGCAAAAGATCAATTGTATAAGTACAATTTTACCTATATGTTCCCCAAAATTCTAGTTTAGCACTTCTTAGTTGGGATTCAGGAATCTGTGTTTTAACAACTCCATCAGGTGATTCTCATCATGAGAGAAGTTTGGGAAACACTGAGTTAGGGGAAAAGGGACAAGCCACTTCCCTCTCTTTAAGAAGTGAAACTTTTATATAATTCTCAGTCAGGATTTCATGCTATGTCCTGTACGTACCTCAGTCTCCTCCTGCCTCCTTCTGCCCCCAGATCTTTTTGTTGTTTTCTCTCCCCTCCTCGCTCTCTCACTTCTTTCATATCTCTCTCACAAACACAGACACATACACACAGAGCCTTTATCTTGATGTATGAATTCTATTCTCCAAATAGATTATCTTATCTTTTTACACAAGGAAAATATTCTAATTTATTTCAAAACTAATATCTCAAGTCTTTATTTCAAAACTAATATCTCAGGTCAATAGAATATCTTATACTCGGAGTGTTCAGCACTTGGGTTTAGCTTTCATCCACTTCAGTTGCTTGAGATTGAATCTACTGTAGCTGATTACTGGCATATCATCATTTCAGCTCCCCAGCAAAAGGAGGGAGGGGGGTTGGGGAGAGAGAGAGACCATATTCAGAAACTAAACTTAATAGCAAAGTTTCAAAGAAGTGATTCTTCTTCTACTTTCTCCTTCCCCATTTCTCCTCCCCCTCTTCCTCCTCCCACTCCTCCTTCTTCTCCTTCATCTTAGCATTTTCTCCCTTAACAGAATAAGATTTTCAAATGGAAACTACTGAACCAATCATCCTATTTGGGGTTAATGTCACAATTTAAATGCCAATGATGTTAGTCATTTCACTGCTGACTGTCTTTAGTAATAGCCCTCCTTTGGGTGCTTGCTAGAGGCAAGTCACAAGAGATAACAGATACTTTTCCATGTAGGAACAAGGGTTGAAATTTATTAGGAACTTTCTACACTGAGCATTTATCCTGAATGACTTTAACCTTTTGCCACTGGATGAAAAAAATCCATCCTTATAAGATTCAAGGGAAATGAAATGCATCCACAAACCTGGGATGATATTGATGCTCTTCATGTTGAAAAAACTTTGATACCCTCCACCACATAAGAAGCATAGTTTTTAAAAATTATGAATTGTAACACAAAACTCACATGTATAGAAATAAAGGTACTTCCACTTTCATATACACTAATGAATAAAATATTCTGACCCACTGACTGAAGCATATCTATGACACGTGCTCTTCTTCTCTCGTCGTGACCTTGGCTTTTCTAGTACCCTAAGCATGTTCACAGTCACCTGGTTAAGTAATCCAGCACCGAGACTGAGAGAATTAGGAGCATAATCCACAGTCTGCAGGAAACTCACATTAAGTAGTAGAAACAACCATAAGGAGAAGGATGTCACAATGGAAAGTGAAGAAGGTAAGGAAGTCATTTTTTAATGTAAAGAATTTCACCATGGCCCACTTGGTGGCCACTTGGTTGGAGCGCCGTCCTGCACATCAAACAGTTGTGGGTTCAAGTCCTGGCCAGGGCACGTATCCAGGCTGCAGGCTGGATCCCAGGTTGGAATGTATGCAAGAGACAACCAATTAATGTGTCTCATTCACTCTCCCTTCCTCTCTTTCTAAAATCAATTTTTAAAATGTAGAGAATTTCTAGAGACTGCAATCTATGGAATAACAAAAATGTGTGTACATGTGTGTCTAAATCTAAGTTCAAAATGTTTATAAAGATTATAGGTGAATTTTTATTTGCTTCTTTCTACTTTTCAAATAGACTTCAACAGTAAGAAGTCACACATACTTACTAAGCACCCACCATACACCAGACAGTGTTCTAAGCCCCTGAGATGGGTTACAAAATCCTAAAAGTCAGGTGTGGCCAACGTGCCCTTTACACAGACAAGGACCATGAACAGCAAGTGCTGAGTAACTTGTCCAGGATCACGTAGCACTCAGCGTGGACCAGGACTGCATACCAGAGATCTTAAGCACCCTGTCTATTGCCAGTTCTTAAGCATGCTCCATTTTCATAATCAGAAAAACAAAAACAAAGTCCCTTGAAAAGAGAGAACTAAAAACAGACTGACGTCAAGAAACCAAGGTAACGGGGAATCTCTTACATGCAAGCAAATGAGAGGGCTTCCACACTCAGAGGTCTAGAGAAAATGTGCCAAGGGGAACTCTATCAGCTCCTGGAAGACGAGGACAGTGTGTGTAGGTTATTTGTAGCATTCCAAGGTGCTGCGCTGAGACATTCTGCAGGGTCTGGACTATCTCAGGCAGCACCCAGGAATCACGTGGGGTGAGGGATGGCAACTCCTCATTATTCATCTTTAGCCTGACATGGCTAGAGGCCATCTTTTCCAAATGCCCTGTGGAAAACTGTTATACAGCGGACATGAGAGAAATGTAACTTAAATAATTAGAAAACACTGGACACATTCTATTTAGGTACTGACCAAAAATAGAGTTTTTAAAGGAGTCATTTTTAAAGCAAATCGGTTCTTAAAATTAAAAAGAACATGTGTTCTTCAGAGGAACTCATTGCGCTCGAATCTCTAGCAGAAAAAAAAACCACCGCAAAACAACAATGCACAGAAGTCTCTGAGAAGACTGCGGAGTGCACACTCCCTCCGGGAGGATCTGCCTCCCCCCCCCCCCCCCCAGGCGCATTACCTTTGCCTGGCTCTCTCCTAAGCACCCAGGCCTTCGCCTTTTGCCTCTGGGGCCTATTTTCCCCAGCACCCTCTTTTTGCCTCTGTAATTTGCTAGATGAACTTAATAGTTTGAAAAAAAAAACAACAAAAGGCTTCAGGACACACTTCCATCTTAAGACCATTTCAAATCTGAAACATTTCCCTGACGTGAGAAAGAATCATGTGTGTAGCCCATGTGGAAAGAGAAATTGGGCCAATTCTAGAAGATAGAAAGCAGAAGAGATTGAAATAGAGAGGCCAAACTCAAGGCTACACCCCTCGTCCGGCGCAGGAGGAGACGATGCACACATGAGCACCAGTTTTCCCACTAAGTCTGGAAACGTCTAACTGAGTCTTCAGGGTCTATGACCAAGCCCGTCAAACACTGTTCCTTCTGTTCTTTTGGAACAGTGTACCCAAAGGAACTAGCTACAGCGTTCCCTTCCAAAATACAGAATGATTTGGCCTTTGGGGGGCCCAAGGACTAGAGAGAGAAATAACTTGGTAAACTGCCTGGAGCAGTTGTGTGCAAACTGCGGCTCTAGAGCCACATGCGGCTCTTTGGCCCCTTGAATTTTTAGCAAGGGCCAGCTTAGGAGTACCCTAATTAAGTTAATAACAAAATACCTACCAATATAGTTTAAGTTTAAAAAATTTGGCTCTCAAAAGAAATTTCAGTCATTGTACTATTGATATTGGGCTCTGTTTACTTATGAGTTTGCCGGCCATTGGTCTAAAGTAACTTTAAACAATCGAATGGAGACCAAGAAAACAATTCAGCTTAAAACAACAGGAAAACCTTCCAATGTATCCAACCCCCTTGGACCTCATCTGTACATACACAAAGGAATCTTCCAGGAACCCTCCGCGCCTGTGGTCACTCCTTCATGTAAGAGAATAGTCTATTCTGGAAAGAGTGAACGCTATTCTGCTAACAAACCCTGCCAACTGAAAGATGATCACCCTCTTCACTTTTAACAGAAGAACTAAGAATCACCAAATATTTAAGGAAATGTAACAAGAATGAAAGAGAAACTCCATGAATATCGAAACAGCTTATTGATGAGGAAAATAATGTTGGGTAGAGGAGATAATGTTTAAAAGAAGCTACTGCATGTGCAAAGCAGGTTCATGTTTCTATGAAAAAGAAATAACAAAGCAAGATACATAATTTCTAAAATAAAAATAAAATTCTGTATGAGGTTTGAATTGAAACAATAAAAAATATGTCATCATATTTTTGTCATTAAATTTAATGTCATTAAAATATGTCATTAAAAATATGTCAAAAATATGTGATCTAAGGAGGAAATTTTCACAATTTTTAGAGAAAAAAATAAGAGAAAACATTTAAAAGCATCAAGAATAGATTCAGAAATATAATGTTCAACTAACAAGGGTTCCAGAAGAAAGCAATGAAAAGGGTGAAAGGGGAAAATAATAATCAAAGAACTAACAGAAGAAAATGTTCTTTAGCTGAAGAGAAACTTCAGTCTTGAGAATAAAAGGCTCCAAAATTATGAAAAGAATCTTGAAAAGAGATATGTGAAGGCATATCCTGTGAAATTTCTGTTAAAGATTAAACAGAAAATACTACACACACACACACACACACACAAACTTGAAAAAGAATTAAGCAACTTTCAACAAAACAAGTCAGCCAGTAAACTTCTCACCTGCGTCACTAAACGCTGGAAGACGAGAAAAGAGATTTGAACATGGAATTCTGAAGACAGCAAAAGACCAACTCAGTGTGATGGCAAAATAAAGGCATGTTTGGTCACGAAAGGATTCAAAAGCCATTCCCCTCAGATACACCCATAGAAAGAATCATTCCACAACACAGAGCGAGAAAAGACATTCATGGGTAGAGAAGAAAAGTGATAGAGAAAAAAAAAAATCATGTAGCAATCGGAGTATCAAATATGCCAGTAAAATATTAAATTAATTAACTTCTGATGATGAAAATAAAATTATACCACTAAGAAAGGATCCTTAAAGATAATACCAAACTAGAATGAAATATGTGAGTGGTTGTAAGAGAGCAGTTGTCTAAAAAGTATACTGGAGATTTTGCTTTGCACGGAGAAAGAGTGATGGATAAAGATGAACTCCTGAGGGTGATAAAAAAAAATATATATGTTTAAATGTGTTTATTAACAATTCAGGGACAATAATTGCTGGGATAAAGACAGGATATAGAAATTTTAGAGCAGGAATTCTCTTAATATGTCTCTCAGATAGTTTCAGAGGTCTGTACGGTCAAAACTATTTTCATAATAATACTAAAACATTATTTACATTATTCAGTATGTTGGACATTGGCACTGGCGGTGCAAAATTAATGGTGGGTGAAAGTTTCAGTTCTTGACATAAATCAAGGCAGGGACATCAACCTGTGCTTGAGTCAGTGTACTCTTGTTGACACACACAATAAAAAAGCAGGCAAACAAAAGATGTTAATTTCACGTGAGAATGTCCTTGATGAAGTAGTATAAAACACTCATTTTAATCTCCAACTTTAGGTAGGCATCTTTTTAGCGTTCTGTGTGAAAAGGTGGGCAGCACCTATGAAGCATTTCTACTACATATGGAGGCACAAAGACTGCCTGGAGGAAAAAGCACTGTGCAATCGTTTTTGTGATTCACTTTAAGAACTTTAAAGTTTATCCTAAGTGCATGAGGTAGGTATGCAGGATCTTTAGCAACAAAGCAACTTGGTCGATATGTGTTTTAAAGCCATCACTCTGGCTGCAGGAAACGATTAAAAAGAAAACAGGCACCAGAAGACCAAGAAGGAGGCCATTGAAATGGTCCAGGAAAGAGCTAAATTAAGGATTATTTTCTACCTAATGAAAAAAAATCATTTTCATAAGGTCTCTTGCCTCCCCTCCCCTTTTTTTCTTATTTAAATCTCAAGGCAGTCAACATTTTATGCCTTATTCTTTATTTAGGTACAAGTCTTAACGTTTACTGTCTTTCTGCAAGTGGGTATTATGTCTTACTCAATTTGTAATTTCACCTAGTATGTGAATTAGTCTATATTCTCCAAAATTAACAGAAACTATTCCATGGTAAAAACATTAGAACCCTGCTTCCATCTTTAACAAGATAAGGAACTAGATTAGAGACCCAAAAAGATTACACAAGGAAGTAATGGAAAAGCCTGCACAAAATCCACATTAAACAACGTTGATTACACAAGTTGTCTCTTCTATAAAACAAAATAGGGCAAATAAACGGGCTTCACTATACAATAAATTTCGCCTAAAACAAATAATGCTGGACATAATAAAAAGCAGATAATTCCGGTTTGCCTTGTTAGAATTTAGATGGGCTTCTGGGAACACTATGAGGAAAATAAAAACGAATCGCTTGCTTTTGGACAGTAACCGAAAGCACCTGAAGTTATTCCTCTGGCCTTACATCTGTGCTGAAAGTTAAAAATTAATTTTAAAACTGCATATGTTATGTGAATGTATAGGAATATGATAGGTATAGATACATGTATTTTTTATATACATACTTAGGGTTGGAGTGTGTGTGATGCAGATGAAGGGGAGTAGTCTAGAGACAAGAAGCAAAAAAAGGGGTAGGAATGCACACAAAAATACACCGTGTGTAATATGATCACATTTAGGCATTAAGGGAGAGAGGGCTGGAGGGAAGAAGGAAGGAAATTGAAAGAACTTCCATACGGACTGATGGTTGGTTGTCAGAGGGGAGGTGGTTTGGGGAACTGGGTGAAAAAGGTGAAGGGATTGGTAGTTACAAAACAGGCATGGGGATGTAAAGTACAGCGTAGGAAATAGAATCAATAATAGTGGGATAACTATATATGGTGCCAGGTGCGTACTAGAATATCAGAGGGATCACTTTGTAAAATAAATGATTGTCTAACTGACCACTGAAATATTGAATGTAAACTGTAATTGAAAAAAAAAAGCTTTAAAAAGAAAGAAACCTACCTAACTCACTTTAAAAAAGAGAAAGAAAAGAATTTTTTCTCCAATAAAATATGTTGGGGGAAATAGTTGAAGAATTTTATTTGTATATTTACTTATTTAAATTAGACCTGTACTTAAAACCATTGCAATAAGTTTTAGGCAATTTTTTTAGTTATGTTTAATCACATACACACACACACAAATTAGAAGAATAGGTACATGAATCTTTAATTTGCTCTTGAGTTTGGAAAGGGTTTGTTAAGCATAAAAACAAGAATTTATGAAAAAATAGAGAACTGATCATTTTAAACATTAAAATGTGTAGGAATTTCAGGTTAAAGATGTCAGAATGAAATTTTATTACAAACTCACACAAGAACAAAAAATGGATAAAAAATAGTGTGTGTGTGTGTGTGTGTGTGTGTGTGTATGTGTGTGTGTGTGTGTGTGTGTGTGTGTGTGTGTGGTCTGAAAAATTTATCAGCTGCACAGTGAAGGTGTACAACCACATGTCATACAGTTTATCAGATAGTACCAAAGGGAAGGAACAAGAGGTTCCTTACCCAGAGAAGTTCAGGAGACAGAAGTTAAATGAACAAATTATGGAGCATTCTCACTAAAATCTCTCCAACATGGAGAGAAGCCCAAAGACAGGTGCATCACAGCTTGGGGAAACCCTCTGAGATAAATCATTACCTCCTCCATCACACTTTGGCAGAGTGAAAAGAACTTGGGTCTTTCTAGAGGGAAGAGGAGAAGAAATACAGAGTGATCTCAACTATGAATAGGTAACTCTTATTGGCTAAGAGTGAATCACTCCGTGCTGAAGGGACTCTGAGTTAGCACATGGAAAGATAACTTGTTTCAGTGACTAGCAGAGATGTCTAAGACAAGGGCCAGGAGCCTGCAGAATAGTCCTGTTTTATGACCAAACACACAAGGAGAAACCAAAACTCAGGGGGAGCTCCTGAAGAGGGAAGAGGAGACTCTGTGCAGGCACCACTCTCGGTGCCCTAGCATTCGGTGCCTTTCCCCATATTGATGGTTTTATAACGGGAAAGGTCACACATAGGTAAAACAAGTGACATTAGGAGCAGGGCAATATGGGATGTGGGTGTCTCCACCTTAGAAAAACATGTGCAGGAGAGCTCACAATGGGCATGCTATGCTTTCATGAACAAAGCACAGAATCACAGGGGATGGTAAGCCCACGTTATGAATGAAGAGGACCATCCTGAGCCAGAAATATCTAGCGTGTCTAAGACTCTGCAGACAGATCACCTCTCTAGCTTCCCTGGGATAGATCTGAGTGAAAAAGCAAGTTGGTGGTGAAGAGGTGTCGCCTTGCCTCTCCTGCCTAGCATCGCCATTGCATGAAAATGTGCACTGCTATGTCCCCCAACCTCAGTCATACCAAGCAGATGCTCGCCACACTTGCATTAAGCTGTCCGAAAAAGGGGTAGGGCTGCAAGAGACACAAAGCTTTCCAGGAACTATAGCTGCTTAATTACAAGGCCGGTGATGCTTATATCAGACGATTTCAAAAACACATCTATATATATAAAAGGCTAATATGCAAAAGTGTCCCCTCGGGGGTTCGACCGGGAGACCAGGAGTTCAATTGCTCACTATGATGTGACCTGACCAGCAGGGCCGGTGCAGAATGAAGGAAGGCCCTACCCGGCAGCCGGAAGTCAAGGAAGAGAGGTCGCAGATGGTAGCCGGACAGCCCCAATTGGCCGTGATGGCTGGCAAGGCCTAGGGACCTTGACCAACCATGCATGAATTCGTGCAACGGGCCTCTAGTGGAAGTATAAAGAAAAGGTATCAGTGTTGTACTTTTATGTTATTTAACTATGTATTTTGTGTGTGTGTGTTTTAATATATTTTACTGATTTTTTACAGAGAGAAAGGGAGAGGGACAGAGAGCTAGAAACATCAATGATGAGAGAAACATTGACCAGCTGCCTCCTGCACAACCCCCAATGGGGATGTACCTGCAACCAATGCACATGCCCTTGATCAGAATCGAACCTGGGACCCCTCAGTCCGCAGACCGACACTCTATTCACTGAGCCAAACCGGTTTCAGCCAACTCTCTATGTTAACCTCATCTTGTCTGCCTTGTCTCTGAGGAAAGTGAACATTCTCTACCTCTTTGTTGTCCTGGGGGCTCTGGTCCAGCCAGAGAGGTTAGGTTGAGTGGAAGGAGCTAGCACTAAATAACCTCAGTGGTGAGGAGGAAATTAGCAGGACTGAAATCAAAATGGTGGATAAATGGGGTAAGACCCTTTAAAGGAGGGAAGACTAGAGAAGGGTTAGAGGGAAACTGAAAGCTTCAGATGAAGTCTCACGACAACTTTCCATTGCAAACAATGGCACCGTCACTCCCAGGCACCCTTTTCTTTTAACCCTAGTGACGAGCAGGAGCAAGAATGGAAATGAGATGTGACCAAGCAAGACGACTGTCCCCAGCAGAAACAGAGACCCCAGTACTTGACCGTTCAGTGGGGGGGGGGGGGAGGGGGGAACAGACCTAAAACCCAGAGGCCCCCCTACACACACAGGACGAGGACACCTTCCTGCAGGGGGCGAGTGAACTCAATCGGGAACATTTAGCGGAGCCACTCAGAAGCCCCAAGGCCAGGCTGAGCTTTCCCACCCTGTCCCACCTTCAAATGGCCAGGCGTGGTCCACGCTGACCTGGAAAGGCACACAGACATGTCTCAGATGGCAGACATCAGTAAAGAAATCATTCGTTTTGACTATATCAGTACAAAAAAAACAAACATTTTCCCCCCGAAAAGAACATGTCAAGCATGAACAAGTCAAGAAGAAATGGCATAGCAATGGGACCAAACATACTACAGGAAATCAGACACATAATGAAAGAACATCGCATGCATAAGAAAAGAGAACTAACCCCTCCCTGAAAAAAAAAAAAGAAAGAAAATTCCCAGAAATTACGTTATACTATAAAATATAATAATAAGATTATGAATCCAATAAAACAAAAGTGCCAAGTGGATGGCACAATGGTAAAAAGGGAAATTGCAGGGCTAAGAAAAGAGAAGACCAAAACAATAGCTTATAGAGCAAATAATACCCAGGGAACTGAAAATGGAATTAATAACAAAGGAAAGGCTCGAGATAATCGCAGTGAATGCAGGAGGGAAACAGAAATTACGGTCATTAGAAATTAATATTCAGGGACCGACAAAAAAAGAACATATATGGAGATAATATAACTGTCCCAGAAGTAGAAGAGCAAACAAAGAGAAACAATATTCAAAGTCCTAGAGGCTTCTATGTGGCAGGTTGAACATATTATCGGAACCCCATTAAAACGACAGTTAAAGAGATCCCATGGTTTCGAGAGAAGGAAGAGGCCTTTCTCAAACATGTCAATTAAACAGGGGAGACGTAAACCAGAAGAGCAGCAGAGTGGAGTAGGAAGACGCCTAAACACACACGGAGGGATTTCTGAGAAGAAAGCCCAACATACCATAGAGTGTGAAAGTCCAAGGAATTGAAGGCATGAGAATCTTGGCATATGGGGAGTGGCTGAAACAAGAGTTGGTAAAAAGTACATAAAAGAATAAATACCCCCTCCTCCAGATCTCTTTTCCCACCTCCAACTACCAGGCACCTACATCCTCGCATGAATGGAAGGTTAAGTCTCTGGCAACAGGTGATTTGGGAGCACCACGCACAGCAGAAGGAAAAGGCAGAGCCTAGACTGGAAACAGAGGGATGGTAAGGAAGCTTTTACTCTGTCATCATCCCTGGAGTGCACCTGGCAGTCTCTCCAGCAGCAGGGAGGGAGCCAATGAGGGCCCAGCTGCCTCTAAAGGCGGAAGCTGGGCCTCCCCCAGACCGCCCCAGCCAATGGCTGAATTCCTCATTGGTGGCACAAATTAAAAGCTTCCTGCGGCTCCAAAGAAGCTTCCTTAGGCTACTGGGCATGCAGGGGGCTTCCCCAGAATCTCCCCCTCCTCTCTCCTGCACTCAGGGTCAGACTGGCCTCAGGGCCTGGGCCTCCTCCCCTTACCCAGCACCCTCCCTCCCCCCTCACCACCCTTCCCTCCCCCCCACACACACACAGGAATTCCCTCAATAAACTTCTTGCTTAATTCTATCTTGGTGACTGCTTCTTGGAGGATTTGAACTAACATATAAATATATATAAATATATAGATATATATAGATGTAGAGATATAGATATAGATATAGATATAGATATAGATATAGATATATCCTAAACTAAGACAAAATCTCACTTTTAAATACTGGTCTCAGTTCTATGCACAGGTATCACTGCAAAATTCTATTCTACTGAGACCCCAATTTTGTTAGTCAAATACCGATAAAGGCAGTGATGAGCTGTCCTGTGGTGTGTGTGTGTGTGTGTGTGTGTGTGTGTGTGTGTGTGTAAGGGTGGGGCATAAGGGAGTGAAGGTGAAGGTAGGAGAGGTAAAATCTGATGAAGAAATGTTGAGAAGACATATCCACTGATACAAAGGAGGTCTGAAGGTAATGGTTTCCTGGAAAATATAAATGCTGAAACTTGGCCTCACGTAGAAAGCCTGAACAGACAAAGGAAGATTGGAAGACACTGAAAGGTTAACCAAGGACCTTCACCAGGCCCTGGCAACCTTCAAGGAATAGATCATTCCAACACTGAATTATTTCAGAGACTAATAAGACATGGAAAATTTCCCAACTCATTCTAATCAGTTAGCATAACATGGATATCAAAATACAACAAAGATGGCATTCACCCTTGTAGACTTACAGAAACACACACACACACACACACACACACACACACACACACACAATCACATACACTCACACAGGAAACAAGAGACCAGCAATAATGATAATATTTACAATAATAATGTACTTAAGATGACAATAATGTGACAGCTAAAATGTATTGAGTGTTTAGCATGTACCATGGACTATTCTAAAGGTTACCTACCTCACCCCAATGTTGGGAGGCCAGATCTCTTACCACTAGTCTGTTTTATAGTGGAGAACCAGAGGCACAGAGAGATTAAGTAACTTATCCCAGGGCACAGCACCGGTAAGCAGCGGGACTGAGATGAAGATAGCTATGAAATCTGCAAATACGTTTTCATATCGTAACCCACAAGGCTTATCCCGTGGATACAAGACCGCTCAAAATAGAATTATGAAATTTATTCGTGGATATCACTACATTAAGAGAATACCCAAGAACCTACAGTGCCATTATGCTTAACAATGAGACATTAAAACCACTTCCTTCACAGGCCTCCTGTCATCTCACTGTTCAAAATTGTACTTGCCATCCTGAGCAATGTAATAAGAGAAAGATTTCAGAAATCTAAATTCTGGAAAGGATAAAAAAGAATCATTATTTATAAGTAACAGTTATTTAATGGACAACCTGAGAGTCAGTCAAAGAGAGGGGAGAGGAAGATGAATACATAGATAGGTATTAGACTAGAGCAGTGATTTTCAACCAGCGTGTCACAAGAATTTTTAAAACATGCAATACCTAATTATTTAGTCAGGAGCACTGACCCCTTTTCCTTTAGATTGTCAAATAAAAAAATGACAGCAGTGCCCTAGCTGGTTTGGCTCAATGGACGGAGCATCAGGCTGCGGACCTCAGGGTCCCGAGTTCGATTCCAGTGAAGGGCATGCATCTTGGTTGCAGGCTAACTTCCCAGCCCGGGCCCTGGTCAGGGCTCGTGCAGGAGGCAACCAACTGATGTGTTTCTCTCACACCGACGGCTCTATCTTTCCCTCTCTCTTCCATTCTCTCTAAAAATCAATGGGGGAAAAAATATATCATTTGGTAAGGATTAACAAAACAAAACAAACAAAAATGACAACAGCTAACAGAATAATAGACATCCAGTGTGAATGAATCAAAATTATATCTACTTATTGCCCTGGCTGGGTAGTTCAGTTGGTTAGAGTGTGGTCCTGATAACCACGGTTGTGGGTTCAATCAGGGCACATGAAAATTTTAAAGTCTGGTAAGTTCCATTGCTCGAGGGCAGGCAGAAACGGGCATGTTCAAACTTTACTGGAGTGTACATTAAAGGAGTATTTTGGAGAACAATCTAAAATTTCAATATGCCTGGCCTTTGCCCCAGAAGCTACATTTCCATTAATTTACCCTTTAGTCATTCACACTCTGGAATATTGGGCAAAATAAAAAAAGATAGGCTATCTGTATTGTTGACATAGACCAATCATAAAACAATGTGAATAAAATCACTCATGTATATGAAGAATTGAAAATAATTAAAAACTCTTAAGTATATAAACATCCCTGTGTGATGATATAATGTCTCGGGACACATCTAGGAGGTTAACCAATAAACTGTCAAAATGCTGCTGCAAATGGTAGGAAAGAAAAAATTATCAAAGGGGCATTTGTCTTTCTTCTCCCTAAACTTACAATGATTATGTAATAACATATTTTTTTAATATTTGTGAATTTTAATCCAGTAAACTTTATTTGCAGAAATTCACTCTAAAAAGTGATTTAAATGTCTTGAAAGACTTTATGTCTGAAGATTTTTATAAAAGTATGATTTCCCCTGGGCAGGTAGCTCAGTTGGTTAGGTGTTGTCCTGTACAAGAGTTCGACTCCTGGTCAGGACACATACCTGGGTTGTGGCTTCATTCCCAGTTGGGAGGGGCGGGGGGGGGGGGGGGGGGGAGAGACACCTACAGGAGGCAACTAATCAATATTTCTTTCTCACATCAGTATTTCTCTTTCTCTCCATTCCCCTCTCTCTAAAAAATAATAAAAACCATATTCTTGGGTGAGGATGTAAAATAATAGTATGATTTTTAAGATAGTGAAAACTATGGCAACAATCTCCTTGTAACCTAAATGGTAAGTTGATGATAGTAATTCCACAGCATAATGCTCTGCGGTCATTAAAATATTTGAGGGGGGGAAACTTGTATTACAGAGTTAGTTTTTGAAAAAAAAGAGAAAATATATGCAATATGACAATTACTTAAAAATCACCCTTCACTGGCATATATGCAATATGACAATTACTTAAAAATCGCCCTTCACTGGCATCGCGCTCTGTAGGTTTCGTGGGGAAGGCCGATATCAGCACCTTGCACACGCTAGACTTCCTAATCAAACAACCCATTCACAGCTTTGAGAACATTTAGAAGGAAAAAAAAAGGAGAGAATATAGCACGCATCACATGAAATCCTAATCAAAGAATGTATTTAAAATAAGTTCAATATCAGTTAAAAAAAAAAAAAAGAGTTTATTATTTATTAGCAGAAGGTCCAGCCATGATCTAGAAGTCAATATTTTTCCCTTACTCAGTAGCCACCCTAAGTAAGCTGAATTTTCCTTTTCATGGCCTCTCTCTCAGATCTGTAGGGAGAAAAAATATATATATAGATCCAACAGGTTAACCATACGCGGGAGATGGAAGAACACGGCCTTACTATGTCCTAGGCCAGACAGCGAGTTCCCGATTAAAAGCAGTGGCTCTCAGGCCTCGGACACTTAACAAATGAGCTCCTTCATTGTCCTGGGTGTTCTTCGTGCGGCATCTCAGATGGGAAAAGCACCCAGAGACTCCCATAAATTGTCCGTTCCCACAGATGTTCCCATGAGCACTGGGAGAAACGTGTGGATGACAGAGAACACAAACAGATGTTTAACCCACGGCTCTCGAGAAGTTCTGTAACACAAAATGTATGCTTCCACAGCGGCAGCCATGGAGGAGCCACACCATGGCTCCGAGCCGCCACAAAGGCCGCAGGGTGACCGCGTCTGTGAGCACACACCAGCACAGCCGTGCAGGCACCTCACCAGGTACACCAAGGTCAAGTTCGTGCGGGGCATGCTCCGGGAGGTGTGTGGCTTTGTCCCTCTGAGTGGTCCCACGGAGCTGTGCAAGGTCTCTAAGGATAAGAGGGCCCTGCAATTCATCCCGAAAAGCGTGGGGACACGCATTTGTGCTGAGAGAGAGAGAGAGAGAGAGAGAGAGAGAGAGAGAATGAACAATGAGAGAGAGAGAGAGAATGAACAATGTCCTTGCGGCCATGAGGAAGGCAGCAGCCAAGGACTGAGTGCCATCCCCTCTGGGTGTTATAAAACCTGTTCAGAAACTTGAGAGAGCCGAAACTGGTTTGGCTCAGTGGATAGAGCGTCGGTCTGCGGACTGGAGGGTCCCGGGTTCGATTCCGGTCAAGGGCATGTACATGGGTTGCAGGCACATCTCCGGTGGGGGTGTGCAAGAGGCAGCTGGTCGACGTTTCTCTCTCATCGACATTTCTAGCTATCTATCCCTCTCCCTTCCTCTCTGTAAAATATCAATAAAATATATTTTTTTTAAAAAAAGAAAGAAAGAAAGAAACTTGAGAGGGAAGAAGGGGTAAATAGAGAATCCTAGAGATTTATCTTTGAAAAATGGCCCTACTACTGAGATCAACAACCAGTGTTTCTTAACTGCTAAAAATAGACCAACATAACAAACAAAGTGATGGATGAGAGCTTGACCAAACCTGAGGAATAATAATAATTTTTTTTAAAAGGGGCAGGTTTTTTCAAATCAAAACAAAACAGAAAATTTGAAGACTCGCACTCTTTTGCCTTATTTTGGACCTGCCTGCCTCCACTTTGCCCGCAACTAATTACCTCAAGAATGAAAAGCAAAAGTGCATGTTTTTCTAAATTACGGGTTTTTTCCTGATTATATTGTTTAAGGCCCTCAGTCTCAGAAGCGAGCAGTCTGTTTCATCTCTGTGGCCGCAGAGCCTGGCGAGCTGCCCAGCCGGGGGCCTGGCCCGGAGGCGGCGATACATCACCGCGGGGAGGGCCGTGGGCAGTGACCACGCTCTGTTGTTGTTTGGGGGTGTTCATCCTGAACTCAGCGCCATCGGCCGGCGTGGAGAAATGGGCTTCCCAGCCCGGGCCTGAGTCTCCTGAGAGTGTGATTTTTTATTAGGGGACCTGAGTGCAGACCTGGGTCATTGCTTTCATCGGCAAAGGATGGGGCTCTGAATTAGGGACTGTCCCCAAACCCAATGACTTCTGCTGGGAGAACGGCAGTGTTAACATCTGAGTGGTAGTTTTAGAGTAACTCTATTTCCTAATGTGTTTTCAACTAAGTATAAATTAATTATCTTTCAATGGGTCTTTTAAATAACCTTAAAATAAGGCTAAAATAAAGGAAAATGTTTTAATAAGTCAAGTCCATAAAGGTTAATCTCAAATTTTCCACATTTGAAAACAATGAAAGTACTTACACACACACACGAGGAATATATTTGTTATAAATATATTTGATTTCATGATTTAATATATATACTTTTTTTTAATCATGAAATCAAATTATAAACAAGAAGTTAGGGACATGGTAGCCAGAATTTTGACAAAAAGATTAATAATTGTAGGTGTGTAAAGAGCTCTAACAAATATCAGCATTCCAATTTTTAAGTTTGAGTGAAAAGTGAGAACAGGCACCGCTATCCCACGTGGGGCATTTGTACAGATGTTCGCAGGCGCCCTTTTCCCTGAGCAGAGGCCAGAGGGCGCAGAGCTGGATTTCAGCCCCAAGGTCCCTTCACCCAGGACACGGGGACACAGCCGTATACAATAGCTAAGGCAAGAGCAAGTTCTTCAATAAAAAGAAATATAAATGGCCAATAAATATCAGAGAAAATGCCTGACTTCATTACTTATCAAGCTGCAAAATAAAACAAAATATAGACTTTTGCCTTTCAAATTGATAAAAAAAGATATATAACTCTCATTTACTGGTGACACAACATGACAAAGACACTCTCAAACACTATTTGGAGAAAACATCAAGTTTCACAATCTTTCTAGAAATCATTTTCAAATTTTTAATCAAGAACCTAAAAGTAGTTGTTTTTAATGCTTATACTTCCAGAAACCTATTCTGAAATAACCAGAGATATAAAAATTTATGCACACACTGAGAACCTTAAACACTATAATTAGGAAGAAAAAAAACACAATTTATAATAAAGAAAAAGCTAAACAACCTAAATATAAAAAAATAGAAGATAGTAGATCTTACCATTAAATGGTATGTAGAATACTAGTCAGTAAAATGCTAATAATATAACATTAAATGGAAAATGCAGAATGACATGAATAATGTAAAAAATGGGGGGGGGACCATAATTTGTATACTCTTTTATAACCACATTGACATGTATGCACACATTAGAAACTGTATGAAAACAGATCAATGTTAGGGTGTTGGAATTATGAGTGATTTTTCCTCTACATGCTTTCCTCTAGTTTCCATTTTTGCCTCATGCACATATATTATCTTTGAAATTAGAAAAAAGCCTCCCCAAGATATGGCGCTTAAAAAAGAAAACATGCAGCCTGGCTGGTTTGGCTTAGTGGATAGAGCATTGGCCTGTGGACTGACGGTCCCAAGGTTCGATTCCGGTCAAGGGCACATGCCTGGGTTGCGGGCTTGATCCCAAATTGGGGGCATGTAGGAGGCAGCCAACCAATGATTCTCTCTCATCATTGATGCTTTTCTCTCTCTCTCTCTCTCTCTCTCTCTCTCTCTCTCTCTTTCTCTCTCTCTCTCTCTTCCTCTCTGAAATCAATAAAAATATTTTTTTAAATTTATTAAAAAAGAAAACATGCAAATGTAAAACTGTGAGACAAAATAGTCACAATAGAAGTTAGCCTGCTCTATATAGCATTGAAAGGATTCAGAAATGCTTCAACATAGCGATTTTATCAAATAATCCATCAACGCAATAAAAATTTCAGAATCATGAAAACGTTGTCAATTTCTTCCACATCCCGGGAATAGTTGGTACCACAACGAAAATCTGGTTAGTCCTGCAAGCTCTGAATAATACATTCAAGTTGGTTCCCTTGGCCAAGGGTGGGTACGCTGCAGGAGAAAACTTAGCAGCTTGTAATTAAATGTTTCCGGGGGCCAAGCACATAGGCATTTCACTGTTTACGAAGGATCGGGAAGACAGAAGCAGGTGGGTCTTTTAAATGAAGAAAGAGGAGAGAAATGCTATCACAGCTACCCCAGCTCATTGCCACGTCAGGAAACTAACAGAGATCAATGAATGGTACGCCAACATTTGAGAGCACGTGTGTGGTTCTGTGTGGCTGAGCAGAACACAAACCACGGCTGTTGGGTCGCTTACTAAAACCGACGGTACATAACAGGATCAGAAGCCAAAACGTAGCCCTTCCCTCATCTTCTTCCATTAGCCCTGTAAGGATCTGCGCCTCTATTTTATACTGCCAACATCCCAAGAAGATAATGGTTTTTGAAAATGTGAGATACAGTACTTGTGGTCTGGTGAATGCCTGCACAGTGAGAATTAAAGCACGCAGGAGGGGGTGCCAGATGAGTGGGGGAGAGAGAGGTTCACTTTTGAGTCCGCCACCAAGAGGTAGACCTGTGCTTGTCTACCACTTCTTCTGAGACCTCCCTCTTAATTTCTTTCCTGACATGATCTGGCAGCGTCGGCGTCCCGTGAGGCCATTTTCTCCCTCCAAGTCACAGCGAGGACTTCTTGTTCCCTGCCTGGGGATGCTCCTTGGATGTGTTGATAAGCAAATCATTTCACATTTGCCACAAAGCCTCCCTTGAAGAGACTGCCTGCAGGAAACGCGGTGATGCAATCTCACCCGGCTTAACTCACGGACTCCCGCCCGCCTCTGGCGTGATCCATGCACCAGCTTGTAGGAGCAGGTTCATGAGTCACACACTTGGCCCTCCGGGGGCAAAGCAAGTCTACACTGTGGAGAAAAATAAATCGTTGCTTTCAAAAAAAATACTCAACTTTGCCTACAACTACTTTTTGTTTTTACAGGAAGTCATACTCCACGCTCTCCCTGTGTCTCCAAACGATTGACCACCACCACGTGGGCCCACCACCAAGTCTCTCCCAGGAGCATTTAGGTGGTGTCGGAGATGGTATGGCAGGTAACCTCCCTCTAGAGAATTTCCTCCAAGGGACACCAGGCAGACATGGAGGCCTACTTGGGGTTTGTTTCCTTAGTCATGCCTCAGCCTCGAGTCATACAAAGGTGGGACACTTCTGCACCTACGTGGTGCTATGCTGAGTAAGAGTTGGGTTGGATAATTGGGCAAACCCAGAAAGACAAGGTTGGTGAGATGCAAACCAAACAAACGAATGAGCAGGTGAGTGAGGCACAGCGCAGAAGGCACGGCAAAGTGAGGCGCAGAGTGGCGTGGCTGGCTCGGCAGGGAGGCAGGGACCACTGCTGGCACAGACCAATTCCACCCGGAGCCAGCGGGCAGGACTTTCCACTTTAGGTAGGGTATGTGTGTGTGGGTTATTTTTAAATGTCTCCAGGGCAGGGTGACTACTTTAAGAAACAACCTTTAGAACTAGCCGGTTTGGCTTGATGGATAAGAGTGCTGGCCCGTGGTCTGAAAGGTCCCAGGTTCAATGCCGGTCAAGGGCACATACCTCAGTTTCAGGCTTGATTCCTGGCCCGGGCAGTGTGCATGGGGGAGGCAACTAATGGATGTGTCTCTCTCGCATCGATGTTTCTCTCTCTGTGTCCCTCCCTTCCCTTCGGCTACCTCTTAAAATTAATGGAAAAATATCCTCAGGGGAGGAGTAACAACAACAAAAATAAACAACAAAACAAAAAACCTTTACATTTTTCTCCTTAATTACAAAAGCAGTGTTAAGTTCACTTCAGCAAACTACTGTGTTTCCCCGAAAATAAGACATCCTCCGAAAATAAGACCCACTTCATGGAAACATAAGATACCCCCTGAAAATAAGACCTAGCGCATCTTTGGGAGCAAAAATTAATATAAGACACTGTCTTATTTTTGAGGAAACAGGGTAGAAAAATATAGAGGCTCAGGTAAGAGAGAAAAGCACCTATAATTTCGCTACGAAGACCAAACTCCTTTTAACCTATTGTGGTGTTATTCTTTGTTTAAGGCCTATAAACATTCTGATAAACCTTTGCTCCTGTCATTTTTCTATAATGCTTTCTAACAAGCCGGGCACTTATTGTTTTACGGATTTTTCACTATCAAAAATAATGCTACAATTAATAGCCTTGATTAACAGGTAAATCCCTAAAACTGGAATTCAGGTGTCAACAGGTTGGCCCACTTTAAGCAGTTTTGCCAAAGTTTGTAATCTATAACAAAACAAAACAAAAAAAGGATAATATGCTAATTAGACTGTCCGCCCTTCCGGATGTCCTTCCAGATGAAACTGGGACTGGGAGGGAAGCCCGGATCCCAGATGCCTACTAGTGACCAGAGGGAATTCCAGTCCTGGGTGCCTGAGGGAAGCCGGAAGGAATTCCTACTCTTGCACGAATCTCATGTATGGGGCCTCTAGTAACTTAGAATCCTCCTAGAAATGTATTTTCTCCAAATCCAGTTTTGTTCATCTTGGCCAATTTGAGAGGGAAACTTGAAACTTCCCTGCTCTATAATCTGTATTTCCTGGATTGTTAATAAAGCTAAGCATTATTTCATAGGTTTGTTAACCACTTGTATGGCTTTTATGAATTATCTACTCATGTTATTTAACCATATGTCTGCCTACTGAAGCATTTGTCCTTTTTAACGTTTTCAAAATGTCTGGGATGTACGTATTTTTCAAAGTCGACACCAAGACTACAAAGCAGATAAAAAATCATGGTTTGCAGAGGAAGCATAAATACACTTAAGAGGTCTTGTAACCTATCAGAAGTCCAGGATGTTCCCAGGGGCTCCGGTCTCTCTTGTCCTGGGACTACAGAGAAAATCGAATTCAGAAGCTTTCAAACACTACACACAACAGGGTACCAGAGAAGATTTTACTCCTGACCTAAATAAATGGCTGAGTGTGCTCTGGCGTGAAATAACGCATTACCGTGTAACTCAAGTGACACTGCAGATGCTATGCTTACCTTTATGCCATTTAACGCCTCCTCTGAACACTTACCAAACTACTGGCGTGGCACTACTGTCTGGCCATGGGTGTCCCTAAGTTAGATTTTATTAAAAGGAGAAGGAGGAGAAGGAAAAATGGGAAGGAAGGAAGGAAGGAAGGAAGGAAGGAAGGAAGGAAGGAAGGAAGGAAGGAAGGAGAAGAAGGAGAGGAGGAGAAGGAAAAATGGGAAGGAAGGAAGGAAGGAAGGAAGGAAGGAAGGAAGGAAGGAAGGAAGGAGAAGAAGGAGAGGAGGAGAAGGAAAAATGGGAAGGAAGGAAGGAAGGAAGGAAGGAAGGAAGGAAGGAAGGAAGGAAGGAAGGAAGGAAGGGGGAGATAAGGAGGAGCAAGGGGGAGAGGAAGTGGAGGAGGCGTGGGGTGAAGTGGGCGGGAGAAGCCAAGTTGTCCATTGGCCTAAGGTCTGGGCTTTCTAAATGTCACTCAATGTTCCAGCCGTTCTGATGTCGCCTCACTCTCACTCCGTGAGCCTGCCTCGCACGCACCGCTTCCTGGACTCTGGCCAGGAGGAGAGTTCTCGGAGCACCTGCCAGGCCTTTCTGTGTGATCTGCTCTTGTGCCCTTTATAGACCAACCCCGCGAGGCTGTGCAGGGATCCTCTGCGACACATACACCCTTGATTTTACCATCTCGCTGCCCTTCTGAAATCCGTGTGGCCCTCTGAAATCTTCCCACCCGCCAGAAGCCTGCTTCTTTGTCATCTTAGCCAGACCACCTTTTCCTCTGGTAAAGGGGTGAGGGGGCAGGTGGGCAGAAGCAGGTCCCCCTGTGCCCTGTGCTCTCCTACCTGGCCAACATCCGTCCCTCTCTGTAAGCCCTCAGGCCCCCTGCCCATGCCCCCCGCCCCCTCCCTCTGGAGGGAGAACAAGAACCACAGAGGATTGGAGCAGGGGACTGTCCTCAGAGATCATCTAGTTCGACGTCATTTTACAGGCGAGACATAACAGAAGAAGACTCTTCTGATCTTACGTTAATTAGCTCATTGGCAATACAGCAGAGGCAGATGCTACCCTGGTGGCTTGCTTGTTTGGCAAGTTAGGTCCAAGAAGTCCAGGAATTCTTTTATGGGGCTCACCTAACTGAGAACTAGAAACATCGATTTGGGGTGAGTGTGGGAGGGAAAGTCCACACCAACTCACATTAATGTGATCAGAATCTTAAAACGGGTATTTCGTATCCTCACGTTCATATTTTAAGAAGGAAATGGGCAATGCACTCCCTATTTTCAATCTTCCCTACAAAAAAGAAAACAGCATATTTTTTTAATTCATCAAAACCTTAGATTTTCTCTTTTTTGTAATATATATATATATATATTTTATTGAGTTTTTGCAGAGAGGAAGAGAGAGGGTTAGAGAGCTAGAAACATTGACGAGAGAGAAACATCGACCAGCTGCCTACTGCACACTCCCCACTGGGGATGTGGCCGCAACCAAGGTACATGCCCTTGACCGGAATCGAACCTGGGACCTTTCAGTCCACAGACCGAGGCTCTACCACTGAGCCAAACCGGTTTTGGCAAAACCTCAGATTTTCAACGCATCCTTACAACCCCAACATGGAACACAGAAGAAAGAACGTAAGACACTGTTCTCAAGTCCAACGTTTACCTGGAATTCCAACGCTGGGTCACTCACACGCCCTACGGGATCCTAAGGCTTGTGTCCGAGATCGAGGGTTCTAGGCTTTAGGTTAGAATCAGTTCCCCAGGAGGACAAATAGTCACCTGTCACCCACCCCACCCTGGAACCCAGCCTGAGCACGGTGGCTTCTACTGCGGAAGCGCGGGCCCCATCAGCCGCTAAGCGCTCTCTCCCCGCTCCCTCTCTTCCTCTCCTTTCTTCCCTTCCCTGCGACCTTCCCCTTTTCCAAAACCCCGATCTAAAGTCAGGGGCCTTTAAAAACAAAAGCCCCTGGTCCGGGGGGGGGGGGGGGGTAGTGTGCTTGCACATTCAGCTTTCATATGAGAGGCGGCACCAACATCAGCAGCAGCAACAGGAGAACCTTGCAGCCCCCCGCTGCTCCGGAGGGCGTCTGCATTCACGCTGGTGAAGGAAGCATTTCCTTGGAAGTGAAAGGGACGTCAGCTCCCTTTAAAAAGTGCTCCCCACCAAGTTCACTGCCATGTTCACCATAAATGAAGTGACTGCTTTCTGCCCCACCCCCGCCACTGTCCATTCAAATGCACAGTCTCCATAAACCCAACTTACTGTCAAATGTACACTGAAATGCATCAGCTTTTCTAGTATTTTCTAAATAGTAAAGTTTTAGAAAACTTCTCTAGTAGAACTCTAAAAATGTGTAGTTGGTTGGTATTGTGTATGACACATCCAAATATACTGTTTGGGTTTTTTTAGAAATATGGATCTAATCCTGTTAGTCACCAAAACACTTAACCATCTTACCAATAAAATGGAGGGGGAGAGCGGAAATAGATCCCAAAGAGATGCTTTCCTGCTTAATCCATTCTAGTTCAGTCCTTCTTACCATGAGCCATTATATGACTTACATCAGAAACTGTAACTTCCTGGTAATGGATGGATGGATGGATGGATGGATGGATGGATGGATGATGGGTAGAGGTAGATAACTTGGCCAATCTACCTGAACTAAGGAGCTGGGACATCTCTTAAGCCAGCCGTGGGCAAACTATGGCCCACGGGCCGTATCCAACCCATTCGGCTGTTCTATCCAGCCCGCGGAGCTGAAAGAGCGGAGGGTTCTCTTGCTCTCCCCTCCGCTCCTTCACCAGCAGCCCAAGATGAGAGTGCCAGCATGGTCAGGTTGCTTTTGTTCCGGCCCTCCGGTCCAGTTTAAGAACCCATTGTG
The DNA here is from genome assembly GCA_963924515.1 of Vespertilio murinus. Taxonomy (NCBI): domain Eukaryota; kingdom Metazoa; phylum Chordata; class Mammalia; order Chiroptera; family Vespertilionidae; genus Vespertilio; species Vespertilio murinus. Next base: position 11,264,587 of record OZ004717.1, on the reverse strand, counting down.
GCCCTCGAGTCAAAAAGTTTGCCCACCCCTGTCTTAAGCAGCGATTTTCTATCTTTTCCATCTCATGGCACACAAGCTAATTACTAAAATTCTGCAGCACACCAAAAAAATAGATTTTTGCCTATTTGACCAAAACAAATAGATATCGTTTTTGATTCATTCATACCAGAGAGCTATTGTGTTGGCTGTAGTGACAATCTAAGGCGGGGGAAAGGTCAGTGTCCCTGACTTAAATAGCCATGTACTGCATGTTTTAAAAATTCCAGCGGCACACTGGTTGAAAACCGCTGCTCTCAAGGCAGGGCAGGTGCAGTGCAGGGTGAAGCGAATTTTGGGTGCCCACATAGGAAGAGCTGTGAAGAGGTCTGAGGGACGCCCGGGTTCAAGCTGTCATTACTGAGCAACCCTTTAATCCCCCTGAGCCAAAGCAGAAATTCCTACTCAGCCTGTTGCTGCTCGCTAAGGAATTTTTCCTGGCCACGTCTGCCAAACCAATCACTACTCCATCGCAGCTCAGACCTCGTTTTTAATAATTGAGCAGGAATCTCTGAATACCTTCTGAAAGGGAAGAGAGTGTCCACACCCAAAAGTGAGTGCCAAGTACCATGAGTGGGAACTCTAATTAGGACGGGGCTTTCCTTATATGAAGAAGAACTTAGACATTCTCCAAGGTTACTACCCTTAGTTGACTTATATTAGATGGGGCAACATCATCTGCTGCCATCATCTTCCTCCTTGGCTCAGGTAACACGGTCAGGCTGCTGGTCGTGGAAACGCTAAGTTCACTGCCTGACCACCTAACATCAGAGTCACGCTGACCTCTGTGCATAGAAGCCGTGCATGTGTGGGTCCCCACTGAGTAATACAGGAATGTGGCATCAGGAACCAGACAAAGAAAAGGGAGGAAGGGAGGGAAGGAGGAAGGAAGACAATGTTGGTTCAAAGTAGGAAGTAAGAGATTGAAAATGCTACTTAACAAAAATGTTCATTTTTTAACCAGATGTACGAAGCATTTGCTTGAATTATCTAAGGCAGTGGTCAGCAAGCCGCGGCCCCATGAGTGTGGCTCTTCCACAAACTACCACGTGTTTAGCAAAGGCCAGCTTAGGAGTACCCTGATTAAGTTAATAACAATGTGCCTACCTATATAGTTTAAAAAATTTGGCTCTCAAAAGAAATTTCAATCGTCGTCCTGTTGATATTGGGCTCTGTTGACTAATGAGTTTGCCGACCACGGATCTAAGGCTTTCTAAAAAGGTTTAATAACCTAACATCAAAATAATAATTTTGTTTAAATTACCTACAAATACTTATCGGGTATTGTTGTTGTTCAAACGTTTCTACGTACGTTTGATTTACCTGGCCACTTGTCTCAGTTCTCCTTTGGGCTCGGCCGCGTCTGGTAGAAATTAGATATGGCTCCTCAGGGGCCGCTCCAGCACTTACTTTTAATCCCCCTTAAGTCACATGGCACAGGGCCCGTTTGAGTGGCCTGATCTCCACAGTCAGTTTTGAAGAGGACCTAATTACAGGCCAGCAGGAGGCCTACTCCCATCTTATCAGAGCAACACTTAAAGCCACCGTGAGCTCTAGAAACGAACCTGCAACCAACGTCTCGTCACAGCCTTCCACCGGGGTCCAGCACTAGCTCAGACATCATTATCTCCATCTTTGTATCACAAAGTGGAACCTAAATTCAACGAGATGACCGTCCGCAGAAAAATGAGCACGAGTTTTGGGTTCTAATGTGGAACAACAGAAAGACAGCACTGGCCTTCGCACTCCATTCCAGCTCCCTGGGGAGTTGGGATCCGGCCTAAAATCTGAGCTTAGCTACGTGTCTGGCAGAGGCCCGCCTGGCTGACATCACTCCAAACCGAGTCCGCAGCAGCTCTGGAAATCCTGACCCGTCAAGGTGCCCCCGTGCTTCCAGCAGGGGCAGTTCAGCAAGCAATGAAAGCAAATGACACTGAGAGGAGGCCTAAGAATTCAGACACCCAAGTTATTTTATCAGAAGCCACTCATCCAGAAGCATAATAAAAGCATAATATGCTAATTAGACCAGACATCCTTCCTTCTGGATCACCTTCCCCCGGCGACCTTCCAGACAAAGCTGAGGCTGCGAGGGAAGCCCAGGTCCCGGGTGCAAGAGGGGGGGGGGGGAGAGGGCAGGGTGTGCACTACTCTTGCACGAATTTCGTGCATCGGGCCTCTAGTATAAAATAAAGCCACAAGTTTTGTTTCACTTACACGCTAATAAGCACCTGAGAAATTGCATATAAACTGAATATATTACGTGAAGTAATGTTAAGTAACTCACTCAAAGCATGATTTGGCTAACTAACCCCATCATAAAAGGTACCCAGACATTGTTTAAATGCAGATGCCCTGTTCCCTCTCGGGAGAATCTGATTCCACAGTTTTAGAGTGGGGCCCTCGGTACTTGTAGTTTTACCAAGTGCCTCCGGTGATAGTTTTGTCATGAGATGAACTTGGGAAGCAGTCACTTAAATTATTCCTATGGAGACTTCTAGTATTGAGCGCATACATAATTGTCTTCAATTTAAAAAAAAAAAAACTCATACAGATTTTCATGTTCTCTAGCATTTTTGGATTTTTCAGATAGGTCACCAGTTTTACTTCACTGAAGATGAGAAACGAACCAAAGCACACTGCTTGCAAGGTCTCAGTTCCAAACAATGGACAAGCCTGTGTTTTCTGACGGATACTAGTTGGCAGAAACTGGCCGTGGTCAAGAGGAAGGCATGAAAGGCGGCCCTTATTTTTGTTGGAAGCTAATGTTCAAGGATTAAGACAGCCCCGGAAGAGTGATAAGTTAAATTAAGAGTTTCAGGGAAGCAGGGTTGTCAGAGCAAACACCATCTGTGCTCGGTCCCTCTTCTTCAGTTCCGATTCCCAGAGGTCTCCTGGAATGAGTTCACTTATTCCTCTCCAAAGGAGGGAGTGTGCAGAATTTCACCTGTTGTGAGGAAGAGAGCACTAGACCCTAACCATTCAACTGGGGCAACTGGGAAACACAGGAGGACGTGATTAGCTGATTGTTTGCTTCTTGACTGCCAGGACCCCTTACAAACATAATTTCTTCCTCTCTTTTTTTACTAGTAAGTAGAGAACTGTTTACTGAATGAGACCAGAGTCCCTCTACCTCTCCGCTTCACCCACACTGGGTCCCTATCCGACCCTGGAACGTGCTTGGCACTCTCCCAGCTCTGGGCCTGCGCACTTGCCCTTCCATCTGCCCCTACAAACACTCATCGCCCAGGTATCTCCGGTGCTTTATCCTCAATTCCTTCAGGTCTCTGCCCAAAGGTCATCTCATCAGAGACGCCATCCCTGACCACTTTATATACCATAGATCCCTGTTATAATCAATTCCTCTAACCTGCTTTGCTTTCCTTCATGGCACTGGTCACCATCTAAGTTATTATTTACTTCTTTTTTAAAAAAAATATATATTTTATTGATTTTTCACAGAGAGGAAGGGAGAGGGACAGAAAGTTAGAAACATTGATGAGAGAGAAACATCGATCAGCTGCCTCCTGCACACCCCCCACCGGGGATGTGTCCGCAAACAAGGTACATATCCTTGACCGGAATCGAACCCGGGACCCTTCAGTCCGCAGGCTGACGCTCTAGCCACTGAGCCAAACCGGTTTCGGCATTATTTACTTCTTGATTCACTGACTGTTTCCCCGAACTAGAATGCGAGCAGCACCAGGGTAGGGACTTGGTTCTATTCAAAAGTGAATCTCCATGTTAGGACCAAAGCCCGGAATATAGTGCCACTTAAGACATATTGGTTGAATAAAAGAGTGTATTTTTAGTGGTTTAAGAAAGATCTGACTAATTCTTAATATTTATGATCTTTAAAGGTATTTTATATAGCCCAGTGGAAACAAGCATATGCATTTATTAAACTAAAGAGTAAAAGTTTAAGAGTTTCACCCCATTACATAAGAGGTTATTCACACAAGATGCCTGTGTTAGGCGTTCTGTTTCCTTCCCAGAATAATGCCAGTCTCGTTAAGAGAAAGCACACAGAATGACTCAAAGTAATTGTCCTTGGCAAGAGTGGGGTGGGTAAAGGGGAGGGGGATTCACATACCATGACCTGACAAATACACTAGTGTACTTTCTTTTAGTAACCTACCAGGGATTGCCTTATTTTAAATAATGTCTGTTCAGTTCAACATCACTAATCATTGGGAAAATGCAAATTAAAACCGCAATGAGACATCACCTCACACCTGTCAGAATAGCATCATTAATAAATCAACAAACAACAAGTGTTGGTAAGGAGGTGGAGAAAAGGGAATTCCTGCACTGTTGGTGGGATTGTAAATTGGTGCGTCCACTATGGGAAAGAATACGGAGGTTCCTGAAAAAAAAAATTAAAAATAGAACTACCATATGACCCTGCAATTCCACTGCTGGGCATTTATCCAAAGAAATCCAAAACACTAATTTGAAAAGGCATACCCACTTCCCATGGTTTTTCTGCAATGAAATATTACTCGGCTATAAAAAAGAATGAAATCTTGCCATGTAAGACAACATGGATGGATCTTGAGAGGTATTATCCTAAATAAAGTAAGTCAGACAGAGAAAGACAAACACCCAATGATTTCACTTATATGTGGAATCTACAAAACAAAATAAGCAAACAAAACAGAAACGGACTCATAGATACAGAGAACAAACAGATGGGAGGGAGTTTGGGGGATGAGTGAAAAAGGGCAAGGGATTAAGATGTGTAAATTGTCAGTTATAAAAATAGTCATGGGATAAAAAGTGCAGCATGGAGATTATAGTCAGTAATATTGTGGTAAGTATGTCAGGTGGGTACTAGACTTGCTGGGGTGATCAGTTTATAAGTTACATATATATCTGATCGCTATATTGTACACCTGGAACTAAAATAATACTGTATGTCAACTTCTGAAACAGGTTTAGCTCAGTGGATAGAGCGTCGGCCTGCGGGCTGAAGGGTCCCGGGTTCGATTCCAGTCAAGGGCATGTACCAGTGGGGGGGGGGGGGGGGGGGCGTGCAAGAGGCAGCTGATCAATGACTCTCATCAATGTTTCTAACTCTATCTCTCTCCCTTCCTCTCTGTAAAAAAATCATTAAGATATATTAAAAATATATATTGTATGTCAACTGTAATTAAAATTTATTTTTTTAAATATATTTTATTGATTTTTCACAGAGAGAAAGAGAGAGGGAAAGAGAGCTAGAAACATCTATGAGAGAGAAACATCGATCAGCTGCCTCCTGCACACCTCCTACTGGGGATGTGCCTGCAACCAAGGTACATGCCCTTGCCCGGAATCGAACCTGGGACCCTTCATTTTGCAAGCCGACGCTCTACCACTGAGCCAAACCGATTTTGGCTAAAAATTTTTAATTGTGTTTGTCCATGTCTCACTTTACACTAGAGCAGTGTTTCCCAAAGTGTGGTACGTGTACCCCCAGGAGTACGGGGAGAGTTTGGTGGGGGTACACGTTGCACCGGAGTTTGGTGGGGATATGCACTGCACCGTGCTTAGCTGCGCCTAATTCTACGTTCTCATGAGTCAAGTCAATTTCATCCTTCTCATTGATCCAAATAAATGTTATTTATAACTTTTATTTATATTTTATTATGAATAATTTTTTTTCGTTTATTATTATTTTGTGTATATACCAAAAAAATAAAAATATATATATTTTGATTGTTACTAAAAGACATCCATTTTTTTTTTTTGACCAGGGGTACTCAGCGTTACGAAAATTATAAAAGGGGCACACATATGTCAAAAGTTTGGGAAACACCGCTCTAGAATATAAGCCTCTTGTGGAAATGGCCCATCGCACACATCTTTTCACTCTCCTGTAGTTTCTATCTAAACGTGCTGCAAATAGTAGGTAATCAGAAAGCACACTTATGTAATGAAAAGTACCTGTAGGTATCTAATAATATTACAAACACACACATATACTCTCTCTGAATATGTGTTTCACATACGGTGGTAAGATAAGTTTCTAAATTATCATTGCCTTGCTAGAACCCACGTGCTTGCTGACAAAAGTGATAAATCTTCATAAAACTTAAGAAAGGGAAACAGAGAATTTTGAAATATGTCCCAAGACACGCTGTGCTAAAAACACTTTGCTTTAATGAGTGACAGCATCGCTGCAGGACATCTTTCCATCTAAAAAGCCCACAACTGTAAAAAAACAAACAAACAAAAACATGATGCAACTACTTCAGTCTAGACGTCTTCACTGAAATTCCCTTCGCATGGGATCCAAAAAATTCTCTATACTCTGGTAAGTTTATGGGAGAAGACCCAGGGTGCACTCCTTTAGGTTACTTTCGGAACAGACAGACAGACAGGCCTCCTGGGCAGATGGACCGGGACGCTGACAAAGCCCAGCCTGGGACCTCCCTTACCAGACAGGTAACCCCAGCAACTGCCCGGGGATTCTTTCCCTTAGGAGTCCCCACCCCACCTGACGTCCCCAACTGCGTAAGCTTCGGGTACATAAAACCTGCCCCCGTGCCTGCCAGTCCTCCTTCGATTATTAATATGAAGGAAACTGGGCTCTCATTTGCAAAAAAAAAAAATGATGCAAATTCCATTTATTCATTCCCAACACCTCTCAATCGCCCGAGCAGTTGAGGCAAGTGGGGTCTACAGGTGCTGCTCTTTGCAGCATGCAGCTGCGGCTGCTTTCACCACCCAGGATGCAAAGCTAACCCTTGGAAATCGTAGACAGATAAAAGATAATAAATAATAGATTTTCATTAAATGTGTACAGCTGTAATCCTAGGTAGTTATTACTCATTAAAAAAAAAAATCAAGTCATGCATGGTAGCGAAACCAGGCCGCCAGTGTTTAAGAACTCGATGTCAATACTAACTAAATTGTCCTTGGTGCTAAGTGTTCACAGGTGAAAACAAATCCCACCCGCTTCCATTCCTGATTCGTTCCAGTGGGGTGTTGTATCGCAAAACTAAGCAGCGCAACCAGAAGTTAATTGTGCGATTTAACCGAGGCATTACAGTAAGTCTTATCCCATATTCCCCAGATTAGGAACCATTTTTGACACGAAGATCAAACCCAGCCCAAAAACCCTGCTGTCATCTCGGCTTTTTGGCTGCTGACTTTGTGTTTTCTTTTTTCCCCCCTCTTCAAAATCGAGTGGTGATTTCTTAAAATGCCACAGCGAGAATTGGGGGTGAAGGGAAGGGGGTATTCACACAGTCCTAGCCCTTCCTACCCCCTTCCCCCCATGTAGCACGCACTTAACTTTTCCCGGGCAGCTAAGTGACACGAATAAACTTTTTTAAAGCAATGGCAGCCTGTGTTGCTAGATAGGCCTCCTCTACCCAGGCTGGCTTTACTCTGAAACGTCCTCCCCCTCCCTCTCTCCACCGCGGGGCATGCCCTCTGCCCAGCGCCCCCCGATTGGGGACCGGCCCCGGCCCCTTCTCCGGGGAGAGGGGCGGGCGGGCGGCCTGCCCGGGCCCTGGAGGGGGCACCCTGGGCACGGCGGCCTCGGGGTTAGCCGGGCCATCGGGGCAGAGCCACCACCAGGCGAGGCGACAAGGTGGCCGCCGCGCCGCCCTGGCACCGAGGCGCAGCCCGCGCCCGGCCCCGGACGGGCCCCGGGGGCCAGGGGGAAGGGAGCGCCGCCACCGAATCCCGAGGAAGGCCGCGGGACCCACCTCCGGCTCCCGCCCGCGCCCGCCCCCGGCCCCACCCCCGCTCCCAGCACAAAGCCGCCCCGAAGGCAGGGGCCGGGCCTGCTCCGGAGGCCGCCTGGACGCGGCCGGACCCGGCCACCCGCGTCCCGGGGCCGCGCGGGCCGCCGACCGCCGGCGCGCCCAGAGCGCCCGTCGTCCCGGACGTGGGAGGCCGCGCGGGGGGGGAACCCCGAGGCCCCCGCCGCCGCCCGGGCCCCCCAGCCTCTCCGTCGGCGGGTCCCCCCGAAGGCCCGGCGCAGCCCACGCGTCCCGCTAGCCACGCCCGAGGTGGCGGCCTGCGGCGTGGAGAGCCCGGGCGCCCGGGTCGCGCGGGCCGCAGGGGCGCAGCAAAGGCGCCCGGACGTGGGAGCGGGGGTTTGGGGGGAGGTGGGGAGGGTCTACAAGCTCCAGGCGACCCTTTGGGGTCCCCCACCACCCCACCCCACCCCCCAGATGCCTTAAATCAGTTCCTCTCTTTCCCCAAAGGCCCTGGCCTCGCCGAACAAAGCGGGGGCGCCCGGGGGGGAGGGCGCCGGGCGGGACCCCCGGGACCCCGGGCGCCCCCGCGCCTCGCCTCCCGTCGGGGGCGCGCACACGCACCCCCCGGGCCCCGGGCGGGCCGGGGAAGATGGCCGTTTCTGCTCCGGGGATAAAGGCTCTTTGTTGCGCCCACACAAAAGCCGCCGCGGCCCGCGGTTCCAGCAGGCCCCCCACCCCCCACCCCGGGCACCTCGGGAGGAGCCCGGCCGCGTCGCCAAGTGGCCCCCCAAGAAGCCTGGCGGCGCCGGGGGCCCCCCGGAGAGAGGGGAACCACAGGCCTCCCGCCCTCGGCCACCCCAAACCTCTGTCACTATCCGTCTGGGAGACGCGGGAGGGAGGGAGGGAGGGGGTTGAGGTCTTTTCGTACAAGGGAGGGAAGGAAAGAAGAAGAAAGAAAAAAAAACCTACTTTTACCATCAAGGCCCCAAAAGGAGGGGGTGGTAATTACACATTCACATTCTTGTAGGGTTTCTTCCCCCCCCACCTTGAACCAGGGTAGGTAGAAACTCAATCTGGATAAAATAATAATTGGTTTTTTTTAAAAAAAGAAGGGGTCTGGACACACCAAAAAAGAAAAATAAGAAAAGAGAAAAAAAATATATACCAACAATAGCAACTTTAAAAAAAAAAGGCAAAAAAAAAAAACATAACAAACCAGTTGCCATCAGCCCAAAGTGGTAGTAGCAGCAGCCGGCGCGTGTGATCCACTTACTTGTCCGACTCTTGTGACATGTTTGATCCAATGAACTCGCTCCCCTTTTCCCGGAGCCTCAGCCTCTGGTGAAACTGGACTTTCAAGTCTGTGCAGGTGAAGGTGTGTGAGAGCGCCCGAGATGGCAGAACAAGAGCTACAGGTAATTCTGCTTTTCCGTTCCCCCCGCACCACTCCTCTCTCTCTCTCTCTCTCCTCTCTCTCTCTCTCTCTCTCTCTCTCTCTCTGCTCGCTCGCCCGCCCGCCCGCGCCCTCACCTAGCCGGAAAGGTGGGACCGAGGAGGGGCCCCCCTCGCACGGGGCCCGCGCGCGGAGGCGGCCGGGCGGCGCGGGGTCCTCCCGGATCGCGGCGGGCGCGGGGCCGTCCCCCGAGCGGAAAGCGGCAGGACCCGGGCGGCCCCAGGTAAACTTTCTCGCCGGGAGCCGAATTCTTTTACTAAAAGGGTACAAGCCCGAGGGACGAGCCGCGCGGTGATTGGCTGCGGGGCTCCCCCAGGTGCGCTGCCATTGGCGGAGGCGCGCCCAGGTAAGGCCCGGCTGCTCGCGCGGCGCAGGTAACTGGCGCCCGGAGTGGCCCCGAGTGGAGCGGCGGCGGCGGCGGCGGCGGCGGCCCGTGGGGAGCCCGGGGCCGGGGGGCCTCGAGTCGGCTTCACGCCGCGCGCACGTTGTCCTTCTCCAAGCTGGCCGGCCCGGGGTGTGGACGCGGGGAGTGGATGGGGGATGGGGGATGGGGATGGGGGGGTTGGGGAGGCTTGGAGAAGACCGAAGGAACCAGGAAAGAAAAAAAAAAAAAAGCAAGAAAGAAAGCAACAACACCTGCAACCACTAGGGATTATGGGTCGAACGGAAGGACTTCAGGAGAGCTGAACTCAGGGACTCCCAAGCCAACCGGAATCCAAGGCGCAGCGCGCGCGCGACCGCGGGGCTGTTCAGGCCCCACGACGATCTCCAAAGAGTTGGGAAGTTTACTTTGGGCGCCGAGGAGGAAGGGGGGCAGACACAGCGATCGATCGCCGGGTTTGCTGCGTCATCGCATGGTGGACCTGCACACAGCCAACACCTTCCGCGCCAACGGTGCCCAGGAGACTGCAGCTGTTCTAAGAGGGGAGCATCCTTTCAAGAGCTGGGCAGGTGATACTGGTGGGGTGAGGAGGTTTGGCTGAACCGAGGATACGTTGGCCCCCCACCGGCCCACCTTTTCTTTTCCATCTCAACTCTGCAGCTTGGGATTCCAGAGCTGCAAACAACCACGAACCTGGCCCCCATCAACCTGTTGTCTTTTCGACGTATCCAGGCAGACATCAACATTGACATTGTAATTCAATAGAAGGCGCTTTATCCTTCCAGTGTAATATGGTTGCTACGGAAACAATTCAGGATGAAGCTGACTCTGTGTGTGTGTGTGTGTGTGTGTGTGTGTGTGTGTGTGTGTGTGTGGTTCTGCTTCACCTGGTTGGAAACAACGCCAACTAGCAAAGGTGCAATTAATTTATAATCACTGCTCCCCAAGTGTATTTGTGAAAGTTTTTTTCTTGGGATCTTCTAGCCCATACTTATGGATTGTGGAACTGAGGGGGGACGTGAAAAGCTTACCATATTTTATCCATGTTATATTGCGAGAGAGAGTTCACACATTGAATCTTTGTGGATCAGATGTTTTCTAAAAATTACGTTATGAAACAATGTTTGGTTGTTCCGTGTTTTCACTGAGTAGCAAATGAATTTCAAAAGTTTGTCCTTACTTTGTAAAGACAGTAGAAGTACTCAACGGTTTTTAAAGATAATTTTTAAGATTATACATTACCCACTTCTCTCCCTTCTCAATCACCTTCTGAGAGGCAACCACACGCCACTTTTAGCTGCCTCTTTTGTCATTTACCTCCAGATTTATAAATAAAATGTACTGTTATCTCTTGATCATTTATCTCTTTAGATGGCATATGTTGACTACCTGTTGCCTCAGATAAAGATTCAGCTCTTTCACACCCACCTTCCCCTTCTGTCATTCTTCCAACACAGCTCTTCCACATTCAGAGGTAGTAAGGAGTTAGTGACTGTGTACACCAGTCAGCAGAGCCAACTGGTGAACCATGGTTGTTTTCCTTCTTATAAAATCTTTTATATATTTACTTTGTTATGCACCCACCTGATATTTTTTTCTACAACATGTTGATCAAAGAACTATCAATTTTATTTCCCAAATGATCAAACAATCAACTTTATTTTTCCCCCTGGCAACATCTCTCCAAGTCTTCTGTCCTCCTGTCCAATGGAGATGAGGATTCTAAATTGAAATTTTTCATTCATAAGTTTATAGAAATTGCTCTGTTATCTTCTAGCATCCAATGTTGAGAATTTCAATTCCATTCTTTTGTGACCTGCAATTTTTCTTTTTGGAAACTTTTTAAAAAATCCCTTTACCTCTTATATTCTGAAATTTCATAATTATGTGCTGGGTCAATGGCAAAGATTTTCTTAAGTTCAAATCATGCCTCTACTACATGACTTTGGGCAAGTCCCTTATTCTTGCTATGCTTCAGTTTCCTCATTTATAACAATAGAATATATATATATATATATATATATATATATATGGAAGTAATAATAGTAATTTCCTCACTGATATATATCAGCCACTTAGAATAGTACCTAAATACATAGTTAGTCCTCAATTTTTGTCCACTCATTTCTTTTTTGAAACTCTTAGTTGGATATTGAATCTCTAGATCAGTGTTTCCCAAACTTCTCTCATGATGAGAATCACCTGGTGGAGTTGTTAAAATACAGATTCCTGAATCCCAACTAAGAAGTGCTAAACTAGAATTTTTGGGAACATATAGGTAAAATTGTATACTTAACCAATTGCTCTAGATTAATCTTAGAATTTTTTTCCTTTCCTTTGGAAATCTCTTCATCTTTTCTATTTGGGGGAATAGTTCCTTACTTTACTTTCTAGTGATGCTTTTATCTCAGCTATTCTAAGAACTCTTTTCATGTTTTATGTTATTTTTTTAAATATTTTTATTGATTTTTAGAGAGAAAGGGGAAAGAGGGGGGGTGGGGGGAAACAATGTGAGAGAGAAACGTCAATCAGCTGCCTCCTGCACATCCCCCGCTGGGGATAGAGCATGCAAACTAGGCATGTGCCCTGACCCGGAATTGAACCAACAACCTTTTGGTGCACGGAACAATGCCCAACCAACTGAGCCACACCAGCCAGGGTGTTTTATGTTATTTTTAAAATAGAATTCTATGAACATGTCATGGTTGGAATAATTTATTCTCTTTTGAGGACAAGAGAATAGGGTTTTCTGCTTCCTGCCTTCTTTCTGCTTCCTTTCCCTCCCCCTAAGTTTCGCCCCCCCCCATGTATTTGTCTTAGTCCCATCATGTTAGACGCTTTCCTCAAATGCCTGAAAACCTTTGACTATTCACACTGAAGAAGAAAGTCATAAAACCCACCAGAGACTATGCATAAGGGATGAGAAGAAGTGGACCTGCACATCGGTGGGTTGGACGTCCGGTGATCAGGTGAAAGCTGGTCCTTCCATAGGAAGAGCCCCCCAATGTCAGAAACGAGAGGTCTGACCTTGTGGGCTCCTCAATTTCTCAGAAGAAATATCTGTATCTCTTCCCTAAAGGGACATTCACCTGGCTGCCAGTATTCTGGAAGAGGTTGAGAGAAAAGGCACATTCCTCCCGCCCTTGTAGCCTCTGGTGTAGGAGCCTCGATAATGTTTCTCCTAATCACCTGTCTTCAAGGAGTGGAATGCGGACCTGAGGCTCTAACAACCACAAATGCCCACATTCACCCAGCCCCTGCTTCTCATCTCTCCTTCAGTTTTGGAATCCCTGGGTGAGGTTGGTGAAGGAGAAGGTCCTCGGGGACCATTTAAAATCGTCACCCAATTGTTTTAATTCTTTTGGCAGAAGAATTGCAAGTCAATGTGCAAGTTACTGCCACACCCATCACGAGAGTTTTTCTCCTTAAGCATCTTCATCCATAAATACCACAGCAGTGGTGCCCAAAGTGTGACCTCTGGATGGACAATCAACATTTAGATCACTTGGGAACTTGTAGGAAATGCACATTCATTCATCAACTCACCCCAGACCTACTGAAGCAGAAACTCGAGTAGGTGGGCAGGGGTCTGTAGGTCTAACAGTCCCACAGGTGGTTCTGGATCAGATTGGAGTTTGAAACACGTCAGTCCATTACACTGACAGGAGAAAGTAATGCATCCTTAGCCAAGATAGAGTTTTCCAACAACTTTCAGTAACCATGAGGTGAGGTGGATTTTACCTGTCTTGATTATTCCATTATCAACCTAGTGGCTGTTTATATAATGGTTGATCATTGTCCTTTTTTGAATATATAAATTTTTATTGACTTCAGAGAGGAAGGCAGATGGTGAGAGAGATAGGAACATCAATGATGAGAGAGAATCATTGCTCGGCTGCCTCCTGCACACACCCACAATGGGGACGAAGCCCGCACACAACCAAGGCATATGCCCTGACTGGGAATTGAACTGTGATCTCTTGGTTTACAGGTCAACACTCAAACACCAGCTGGGCGATCATTAGCCCTAATTGGAGCAGTTAGCACATAGCAGAAGAAGAAAGAGGAGGAGAACCTGAATTCTCCACAGCACTCATCATAAACTTGGGAGTTTCAGCACAATTGAGTTTGATGGTCGTTTTAGATGGCAGCCCACAAAGTAAATTTTTATATGAAAAGGTTGCGATAACAGAGTACTGTTTTTAAAGCAAATTATTTTATTTATAAAGTTAAAGCTTTAATTACCTTTCTAGGGAAGAAAAATAGTATTAATTATATTTTTTATTTTAGTGGTGGTCTTTAGCATCTACTGTATTACGACTGCTAATCCCATTTTCCTAAAGTAAAATATACGGGATTTGATGCTAAATTGTCATAAAGGCAAGTCTCTTGTAGTGAGACTGGGGAGAAGGATGATACTTCTCAGGCATCTGGGGAAATAACAAGTTTTAAAGGGTTATAGATCTAATCTAACGAGTCTCCCTGCTGCCTGTTTGCCCACTACGTGTTATCATACACAGGGCTATTCCAATAGATCTGTCACTAAATGTCCTGTGGAGTCAATGGTAAGTGGCATCTCATAGGTTGTTTTACAATGTAAAGACACTAAGTTGTTTGACCACCTATACGAAGAAGCTTTGGGAAGAATGGAATGTACCTAGATACCTGAGTTTGAAATATAACACTGTCTCTACAGTATTATACTGTTATAACTCAACACACTGAGCATTAAGTGGCAGTTCCCTTGCCGTTGGAAGCCACTTCTGTTTTTCATGGCAGCATGGATATGCATATTTGCATGAACACTTACAGATTTCATGAAGGCTCTTGAACTAGCAGCGTGAAATTCAGCCAGCAGCTAGCTGAAGTTTGCATATGTCCTTCAGGATAGCACACATTTCTGTTGTGTGGGCTGGCCACGGGGAACTCTTCAACAGAAAGCATGTCCTGAAAAAACATGGTGCATTGAATGCGTGTCTTTATCTTACTTTCTTTTAAATCTTTATTGATTTCAGACAGATGAAAGGAGAGAAAGATAGAGACACCAATGATGAGGAAGAATCCTCTATTGGCTGCCTCCTGCATGCCCCCTACTGGGGACTGAGCCTGCAACCTACTGTGAATCAGACCATGAACTCCTGGTTCCTAGGTCGACACTCAACCACTGAGTCACACCAACTGGGTCTTAATTCCCTCTTTTGTTTTTTGGAGTTATATTTATTTTTTCATTGAATTTATTGGGGTGACATTGGTTAATAAAATTATATAGGTTTCAGGTATACAGTTCTACAATATACCATTTGTATATTGCATTGTGTGATTACCACCCCAAGTAAAGTCTCCTTATATCATATTTATCCCCCCATACCCTTTTCTACCTCCCTCCACACCCCTTCTCCTCTGCTAATCACCATGCTGTTGTCTGTGTCTATGAGTTTGTTTATTGGTTGTCTTCTTGCTTAATCCTTTCCCAGTGATAGAAAAATAAGAGGAAATGAGAAGGTTAAAGATGACAACAAAATTTGAAAAGTGCAAACTGACTACAGGAGTAGAACCGATTTAACCCAGCCAAGACAGGTGAACATGAGCTCATGCAGATGCTGAGGATCAGGGCTAGTTAGCCTGTAAAACCCCATAAAGATATAGAAAGCAAAAATTGGGCATGTGTTCTAGGTTAACCAATAGGCCTATTATTTAAAAATTTGGAAGTAAAGGCTAGAATTTTATTTTTAAAGAAGCTACAGTAATTTAAAAAAAAATGGTTGCCTCAGGAATAGGATTGGAATGTGGGGAAGAATAAGCCATGGATTATTTTTAAAATAATATTAATATTATTTTCAATGTTATTACGCAGTGTAATTACTTTATTTTTTAAACTATGTATATAGTTTTAAATACATAAATAGCTTATACACACACATATACAATTTCAATAGAAATAAAATTAATTCATAAAAGTAGAGATCACAAACATATATGTTCCCTCTTGCCCAGGGTCTTTGCATTTACTCTTCTGTCTCCTTAAAACTTTTGCTCTTTTTTCTCCCTCTCTATCTCCTAAAGTGCCCTCCGACCAACCTGCTCAGTCATCTGGTCCTCAAGAAAACCTCTTAGGCCGAAACCGGTTTGGCTTAGTGGATATAGCATCAGCCTGCGGACTGAAAGGTCCCAGGTTCGATTCTGGTCAAGGGCATGTACCTGGGTTGCGGGCACATCCCCAGTAGGAGGTGTGCAAGAGGCAGCTGATCGATGATTCTCTCTCATCGATGTTTCTAACTCTCTGTCCCTCTCCTTTCCTCTCTGTAAAAATAAAATAAAATAAAAAATCAATTTATATATATATTAAAAAGCCTCTTAGGCTCTCTCAGGTCAGGGACAGGTATTTTGGGAAGATACGTTCCTTCATTAATCATTTAAAAACCATCACGCTCCTCTTCTTGAAAACACTTGTCACAGTTGTAATCTCACATTCATGTGTGTTGTGTTTGATCATTGACCATCCCCTTCCACTAGGCGCCAAGCTCCATGTGGGCAGAGATAATGACTACTATTGGCTCATCATTATCTCCCTAGTGCCTAACACTACAGTAGCATTTGGCAACTGTTTGATGAATAAGCAACAAATACTCTGAATCATGAACAACCTTCCCATTCTACAACTTGAAGAACTTTAAAAAAGACATTATCAAATTGAGCATCTTCATCAACAATGTTGAGTAAATAAATGAATTCTATAAGCATTAATAGAATATTCCAAGTTTCCAATTGGGTTCCTTGGTTAAGTTTTGATAGTATTACATGAGAGAGGTAATTATAACAGTGAGAATGCTTTCAGTAGTGAGCCAAAGAGCAGCAAGCTGGTAGGGTCTTCACTCAAGACCAGTTACTTTTTCTTGCCGGATAAGAAGTCTGGGAACTGGCACAGGGAGTGGGAATTGCTGACATTTGATTGGCAGCTCCAGAGCTCTTTGCACTTTTCTGCCTCTCACAATAAAAAGTATCATGTAGCCGAAACCAGTTTGGCTCAGTGGATAGAGCGTCAGCCTGCAGACTGGAAGGTCCCGGGTTCCATTCCGGTCAAGGGCATGTACCTGGGTTGTGGGCACATCCCCAGTGAGAGGTGTGCAAGAGGCAGCTGATCGATGTTTCTCTCTCATCGATGTTTCTAACTCTCTATCCCTCTCCTTTCCTCTCTGTAGAAAATCAATAAAATATATTAAAAATAAATAAATAAATAAAAGTATTCTTATGCAACCAAGTTTAAAAGCGGGAAGAAGGTAAACAAGGAATTCACTTCAGGAATGAAAAATCTTTCCCAGAAACCCCCATCAGACTTCCCAATATATCTCATTGGCCAGAACTGGGTCACATGACCACTATGAATCATGAGCTGGCTCCATCTTTCATGAGATTAAGGAATTTCCACTGGGTCTATGAACAAGTCAGGGTTGTTATAACAAAGTAGTGAAGGATTGGTCTTTGGTTAAAAAAAGAAATCAACAGTGATACCACGTGGATTATTATTAAGCTTTATAAGGTAGGTGATTTATTTGACCTTTATTTTGGGTAATATAAATAGCAGATCTGAAATTCAAATCTTGATCTGTCTTATTGCAAAGTCTGTACAATGTCATCTCCTAGCCTTGAATGTGAAGTTCTTCCTGTATCAAAATGTGGTAGATTTGGTCAGGAAAGGCTTTGCGGAAGCACACTTTAGGCGTGGTTTTGAAGGAATAAAACACATATTGGGTTGATGGAGAGAGTGAAGGTGGTTGTGGGACATTACATTAATACCGCCCTCTTCATTTTTATTCTTGCATAAAAATGCTTTTCATGTGTCCCATTGATCATCAGAGCATCTCTCCCTATTTTGGGAATTTATTGTTGCTTTGATGCTCTAAATGAACTGTAAATAAACTGAGAAGAGATGACATTTACCCAAGGGAAAAAAATGCCAAAATGAGAACCCAGAGACCATAGCTAGGGCTACAGAAGAACAGAATGTTCTCGCTGAGATTTTTAATGAGGCATGCACATTGTCGATGCCTCAATACACTCTTGAAAATGCCTGAACCTGGAAAAGCATATTCAAATAGCCTAATGTCATGTAACTGCTCCTTCCCTGTTTAAAAACCTTCCTTCCGCTATTCTTCAGTACACATAAGGTCACCTAATCTACCAATGGAGAGGTTCTTCAAACTCCTATTACCTGAATCCATCCCTACTGGACTTCTGCATTAAGGAGACCAGAGTTGGGTGTGGCCAAATATGGGGTCTGCAGAGCTACAAACTGGAGTGAACTATTCTTGTCCAAGGCTTGAGAATACCCCCAAATCACAATATAAGCAGAGCCATAAACCATGCATGAAAATTGAGAGGTGGATCAAAAATTCCAGGAAAAAAAGGACCTTAAGGCTTAAGTGGACAAAATAGACCCTCACATTTTCATTTATGGCAAAGCTATATGAAGCATAGTGGGGACAGAACAGTCTTTTTTATTTTATTTTTAAAAATTGATTTTAGAGAGGAAGGGAGAGGGAGAGAGGAATAGAAACATCAATGATAAGAGCAAATCATTGATCGGCTGCCCCCTGCATGCCCCCCACTGGGGATTGAGCCATAACCCGGACATATGCCCTGACCAGGAATCGAACTGTGACCTCCTGGTTCTTAGGGTGATGCTCAACCACTGAGCCATGCTGGGTGGGCTTCAGGGCATTCTTTTTACTAAATTATCTGGGTCAGTAGGCTATCCAAATTGGAAGGAAGGAAGGAAGGAAGGAAGGAAGGAAGGAAGGAAGGAAGGAAGGAAGGAACTTGACCCAAACAAGGTGGATTGTAATATTACATGTTAAATTAAAACAATAAACCTTCCAGAAGATAATGTAGGAAAATACCTTCATACCTTGGAGTAGACAAAAATTTCGTAAACAGAACAAAAAAGCACTATCCATAAATTGAACTACATTAAAATTTAAGACTTCTATGCCGTTAAAAGAGTAAAAAGAAATCCACACATCAGAGAAAACATTTTCAACACATATAAATGTTTGTGTTGGAAAGATGTATTGATTTCAGAGAGGAAGGGAAGGGGAGAGAGATAGGAACATCAATGATGAGAGAGAACCATTGATCTGCTGCCTCCTGCACACCCCCTACTGGGGATGGAGACTGCAACCCAGGCATGTGCCCTGCCTGGGAATTGAACCAAACCATGACCTTCTGGTTTATAGGTGTATGCTCAACCACTGAGCCATGCAGGCCAGGCCAAAAACTTACTTGTAATGTATTTTAAGACAATAGGCTTATGAAAATAATACAGATATCTGAGGACATGGTGTAATAAATACATATTTTTTTTCAGAATGTCAAATCAGTTTTGCAGGAGAGCTTCAAAGTGTTCTGCATGTCTCTTATAAAAAGTAGTTTTCGTTTTGGATTCTTTAATGATTCCATTTCCTCCACAATAAATGAAATCTCTCTTTGCTTTTCCTGGCTGCTCTAGTTGAGTCCCGGCATTTTGCCTTTCCAAGTTGATTACTTGAGCCCTTGTTTCAGCTGTGAGCTGTCTCTCAGTTGGTAGAAATTTACCAAGTATCCACCCACCTACAGAACCTGAACTGAAGCTACACATCTGTGCTTTAAAAAACAAAAAAGTAGAAGCAGCAAGAATAGTCACCGTAGGAGGGACAGAAAAGTCAAAGGCAAAGAAACCAACAGTCTGAGAGTAGAATTCGCCTACCTGGGATCTGGGAGAAAGCTGCCCCAGGCGAAAGGCAACGTGGATCCTCAGGCAGGATCAGCCCACCATCCCCACCTGCTCTGTTCCCTGCGCCTGCCTTTCAGCCCTTAAAAGGAAGACAGTCTGGCCCTAAGAGGGGCTGTAACTCTCCCCCAAACTGCAAGGTATAGGTGGCCACCCATGCCCAGCCATCTTTAAAGCTCCTCTGTTAGCTCTGATACCCTGTTTCCCCGAAAATAAGACAGTGTCTTATATTAATTTTTGCTCCCAAAGATGCGCTAGGTCTTATTTTCAGAGGATGTCTTATTTTCGGGGCAGTCCTTGAGAAGGATTCTGCCAAACAAACAAACAAAAACTACTTATTTTGTTTATATGAGCAGTGACTTCTTTTTATATCTATTTCTTGATTTTAGAGGGGGGGGGGAGAGAGAGAAAGAAAGAGAGAGAGAGAGATTTGTTGTCCCACCTATTTATGCATTCATTGGTGGATTCTTGTTTGTGCCCTGACCAGGGATAGAACCCACAATCTTGGCATATTACCATGTGATGCTCTAACCAACCTGGTCAGGGATTAGTGATTTTTTTTTAATTGAAAAAAAAATTTAAGTGTAGTTTCACATAAAAATCTGATTTCAGCTCCTTTTTAAATAAAGTCAGATGACTGGCAACCTAGGCTCACCTGGCAATTGCGGCCTCAAGAGAAGACCAATGCTTCCCTGCAGTCCTGGGCTGTGCTGGCGGCCACTTTAATCCCTCTTCTATTTTTGTCACATTTTTCTGCTTTTATGCCTTTATCGTCAATGGAGGAAAAGAACATTTAAATTAAAGACCACCTATTTTAAGAAAATTGTAAGACAGTCTCCTCTATGGAAACTGAGACTACTGCTATGTTTATTATGAAAAGAATGACTGTATCTAAAGAACACAAATTCATTTGCCATAAAAACCAAACTGAGAAAGAATATAGACATCCCACGGTTTTGTTTATCTCATCATGTGGATAAAGTCAATGAAGTTCCTGCAAAAATCCAGTTATGAATTTGATGTTAGGGCATTTAAGCCTTTTACAGATGGTTGGATTATAAATGTACCTATTGAACATCACAAAGTGGATCTCCACTAACCAGCAATTGGGAAACACTGAACTCCGCATGTGCAATAAAACTGGAGGAATCAGAGGAACTGTTGGTTCCGTCTCCAAAGAGGCACAAAACCAAGATAAGGCACAAAATGAAGAACAAAGACAGAGATTGGCATGCCATTGTTCCCACTGCGAGGGCATACTTGAGGTCGTGACTTCATAGGAGAACCAAACTGGACCTGCAGTCTGAATGCTTCAGTTCCAGTCCCAGCCTAGACCCTGGATGGCAGACTGACACCGTGGAAGCGCAAAGGACAACTCCTGCCTCCTGCAAGCAGGTCTGTTCAAGAGAATGAAAGATAGCAAGAGGCCCAACACACATGCCCAGCTTAGCTCCCCGAGTTTTCAAGTCAGCTGTCACGCCGAAATCATCAATGGTGTGTTCTCTTGACGAGAGCACAGGTATGAACAGTACCCTCTACTTAGCTTTCTTAATGAATGTTCATGAGTGTTGTTACTGAGGATTTAGATGGGAACAAAGAATTCTTAGACATGGGAACTGTGACGGAAAAAGATTTGGTTGTATGTCCTGCACAGTGTGAAAACACATTGAGTAGGATTCTGATGGTGTCCTTGTGAAGACCAGTGTAAGAAGGTCAAACTTGCTTTAAATCTTTTTTTTAACATCTATTTTTATTGATTTGAGAGAGAGAGAAACAACAATGTGAGAGAGGAACATCAATCTGTTGCCTTTCATACATACCCTGACCTGGGACTGAACCCAAAACCCAGAAATGTGCCCTGACCCAGAATCAAACTGGCAACCTTTCGGTATGATGCTCAACCAGCTGAGTCACTCCAGCTGGCCAATTCTTAATCCATGGTGGTAATCGGTGCTATGTGGCAACCAAATCCTAATATGCCAAGACTGGAGTACCTAATTCTGTAAGTCTCTTGGGAAGGAGTGGTCTTAGTATAAAAATTGGCACCTACATTTGAAAAACAGTTGACCCTTGAACAACTCAGAGTAAGGGGCACTGACCCCTATGTGTCAAAAAAATCTATGTATAACTTTTGACTTCCCCAAAACATGACTACTAATAGTCTACTGTTGGTTGGAAGCCTTACCAACAAGTCAACTCTCATTAACTAGACCAGGGGTGGGCAAACTTTTTGACTCGAGGGCCACAATGGGTTCTTACACTGGACGGGAGGGCCGGAACAAAAGCAACCTGACCATGCTGGCACTCTCATCTTGGGCTGCTGGTGAAGGAGCGGAGGGGAGAGCAAGAGAATCCTCTGCTCTTTCGGCTCCTCGGGCCGGATAGAACAGCCGGATCTGGGCCGTAGTTTGCCCACGGCTGAACTAGACTCTTCTGTGCAGGTTATTAAGGGCCACAAAAAAAAAAAAAAAAAAAAAAAGACAAAGGTCACTTATTTAAATGATTTTTGTTTCTTTGTGTATGTGTATCACTAAGTCCCTGATATTTGCACCATTGTTTCAGAAATTGTATAACGATTAACGTTTTGTGTCAGAATTTGATGTAAGCATGTAGAAATACTTAATCTGCCAATTGGCATCCTGGTTTTTAATGGCCTCAACACCCATTTAGCTAAAATTTAACATGAGTTTCTAAATTGTTTGCCGTTCTGTGGAAATACAAAGCAATTGGGAAAAGGCCAAACATTCCCCTTGGCCTATCCTTTTAATTATTTTGTTGTTGTTGTTATTCTGTAACTTTTCTGAAACCATTATCATACCACAGGACAATTCTTTTCATGGGGCTAATTTTCTGGCACTTTTAGTCCAGAGAAGCTGAAGGATAGAATCCAAACAAAACCTTGTTTGCTTTTTCCACACTTCAGGAACCAAAGTAAATTCAGTCCAAAGAACCCCAGGGGAAAGGGGGGAAAAATGGAAAAGAAAAGAAAGCTTTTCGTTGTGCACAAATGAAATGAGCAAAGAAGGCTTTCTTTACATTGACATCATCATCCTCACTAAAAGGGCAAGGCAATGCCTTGAAGATGATAGAGTATTGTCCTTGAGAGCAGCTATCGACGAGATACAGTAATCAAAGGGTTGTTTGGAGGCATTCAGAAAGGTTAAAAGGGCCCACATTCTTCGAGCTGCCCAATTTTTGCTGAAGGACCCGTACCTTGGGGCTCCATTTCTGGGTGTCCCCCCTTTGCCAGTGCTTTGCCTGGCTTCAAAATGGTACTCTTTCTTTTCTCTTCTCTTTGGGTTGGATTGGCTTCAGGCAAATGAGAGCCGGCAGCATTCCCCTGCTCCGGGCTGAGGCTGGTGGTGCTGCAGTCCATCTGTGCAGCAGGCAGCGTGCCAGCCACCCTCCCCGTTCGCTCTCACCCCGACACACTGACTGTTTCCACCTGCTGGCTCCCATGTGGGCA
This sequence comes from Vespertilio murinus, assembly GCA_963924515.1. Classification (NCBI taxonomy): domain Eukaryota; kingdom Metazoa; phylum Chordata; class Mammalia; order Chiroptera; family Vespertilionidae; genus Vespertilio; species Vespertilio murinus. The sequence continues at coordinate 11,241,790 of OZ004717.1, read as the reverse complement.
CTGCGGCGGGGCCCTGGTTTTCTACCTCGGTGAGCGTGCCACCGTCCGGGGTGAGGCCTGGCTTCTGGAGCTGGGTGTGACAGACCAAGGCGTGGAATTGCCTCCCGGGAAGTCAACAAAGCTGGCCTGACTCAAGCTTCCACTGCGGAGTCGCTGCTGCTGGCCCTGCTCTCAGTTAAGGCAGGCCTTCTTCCTCCCGTGTTATGTCGGACCATGTGCAACTGGGGCTCTTTAACCTTTTGTGTTAATAAATATGTCCATTTTATGAGATTCAACTGAATAGTCGAACGATGTAGAGCACACTGAGGTAAATTAGGGCGAAGGCGGAGGAAATGGATAGTTACTGAAGACAAACTATGTGCTAGCTAGGCCTGATAACCTCGGATTCCCCCCAGAATATGAGGCATATGAGGGCAAGGAACATGCTTGCCTTGTTCACAATCAGACCCCATTCTTAGCAAGTAGATGGCTCAGGAGTACTCACTAACCCAGTAAATACGAAGCAGTGGCATAAATACACTAAAATATTAATAATAGCTTGCAAAGTGCGGTATGAAATATATATAAAAAATAGAAAAGGGGCCGACAGGTGCCTGGCCCATGGTAGCAACTCAGTAAACATTAAGATGGTGAGACTGAGACTCGGGGAGGTAAAACCACGTGCCCAACGATGAACCATCATAAGCAGTAAAGGCAAACGAGCATATCTGGTTAAAAGTCAAAGCCCACGTACGTCCTTTGTGCTTACGCGGTGGTATTTCATACAAGCTCCAATCTTGGCAGCCCCTGCTGCTCTGCTCCCACAATCCTCCACCCCCAATTTTTAGTCACATGACCTTTGAGGTCTCTTGAGCCAGTGAAAAGGGCCAAGGGGATTTGCCTCGGAGGTATTCCCTCTGTCCCCTGCTCAGCTTCCGCACCCGCCCCTGAGGACCTGCCAATGGCTGAGGACTGGCAGGCCAGCCGGTGCCATCTTGGCAGAAGGACAGGGGCGGGGGGCAAAAGGAGGTTTACAGTTGTGAGTACATGGAACAGAGCTTGCCGAAACCGGTTTGGCTCTGTGGATAGAGCGTCGGTCTGCGGACTGAAGGGTCCCAGGTTCGATTCCGGTCAAGGGCATGTACATTGGTTGCAGGCACATCCCCGGTCGGGGGGGGGGGGGGGGGGGGGAGGAGAGCGGGGATGGTGCAGGAGGCAGCTGGTCGATGTCTCTCTCTCATCGATGTTTCTAGCTCTCTATCCCTCTCCCTTCCTCTCTGTGGAAAAATCAATAAAAAAATAAAATAAAAAGAAACAGAGCTGGTTCTTGTGTTATTATTTATTAATTATTGTATTCTTTTCCATACAAACAACTGTAACCCTATTTTTGCCCCACCCTGTGCAGCTCTACACCCATGTTCTGCTCCCATCTCCAAGGGAAATAACAACAATCATCATCATCATCATCATCATCATCATAGCAGAGGAGGAGTTCAATACGGACGAGGAGGAACATCGGTCGTGGCATCTTCCGTGTGCCAGTCATCACCACCCTCAGCCCTTTCCCCGGCATTAGCGCGTGCACGGCTCCCAACAGTCCCTGGTTCTCCTCATTCTGCGAAGTGAAGTCGCTCACACCGGGCCACACAATACCTTTCAAGGAGGCGATTTCTGATGCCAGAGCTCCAGCTTTTAACCCTCACTGCTGAGGAGGAGGGAAATGGCCTGCCGGCATCTCCAGCGGCAGCCGACGAATAGCGAGGGACGTGAAAGATGGACACCTCAGAAGACAGGCTGGCGTCGATCCTTCCAGTCACGAAAGTCATCGGGTCACCATCATCCCGCCATGGCCACACTCTTGTGCACACACACACACACACACACACACACACACAGCGGCAATTGCCTTGTCACTCTTAATAAGGAGATCCCGTCCTTGGTAAAGCCACCCTTCAGGACAGAGGACACTGGAGGGTGATAACGATGCACCACGAGGGAAACGGCAGGGAAGGAGGCTGCTCACCTCTGGTTTACCCTGTGACCTGGAGAAGGCACCTCCCTCCCTCCCCAGCCTCAGTTTCCTTCTCCGTATAAAAGCAAACTAGCCGCCATGCTGACGACCCTGGATAGTTTACAGGATTTAAAACGAGGCTGTTCGTAAGGGCCCTGGCACAGGTTGAGGGTTTCACAGTGATTCTTCTCCCTCCTCCGGGGGGGATTAGAGAAAGCAAATTCACTTGGCTCAAATGCATATTAAAAGGTTTCAAACCGCTCCCTAACAGCGAGGAGGATCGCTGTGGGTGAATATGCAAACCCAAACTAAAGAGTGGTTCGGAAACCTTGGCTAGAGGTGCTCCTATCTCTCCTCAGGATCAGCCTCATCGCGAGGGCTTTGCGCCTTAGAGAAAAGCCCGGGGCTCCAGTTCCCGCCGCTCCGTCTGGAAGGGGGGTGAAACCCCCTCCCCCCCTGACTCCAGCCCATGCTGGGAAGCCCTCCCCCCTGGAGCTTCCTTTGTCCTCGGCGCCCGGGCCAAAACTTACAGAGACAGACAGGAGTGGGGGTGGTGGGGGTGGGGGTGGGGGTGGGGGTGGGGGTGGTGGGGGTGGGGGTGTGTGGGGCAATGGTGGCATTGCAGCCCAGTCTTCCTGCATGCTATGAAATGTGCAAAACAGAGGACAGTTCACAGAAATCCATAGGTTTCAGAGCCCGAAGCAAGATTAGTGTCTTGTCGCTGCGATCATTTTATGGATCAGCACCCAGCTGCTCACGAGAACAACTCCGGGAGGGAGACATTTAACATTCTTAGCCCACACCTGGCTTTTCATTTGGGAGCCGAAGAAACAATGTCAGTTATTCCCCCCATCCCCCCCACACACACACTTGTAATTGTTCTCTCTGGACCCTGACGCTTGTGTCCCCGTTTGTCCCTGCTGGCTTTCCTTAGCTGACCTCCTTAGGCTAATTCTGCCTCAGAAGACGCCTAGGATGTCAACACGCCTCCCCGAGTCCCTCGGGGGTTGGTGTGAAGCCGTCCTGAGGGGCAGGTGCTTCTGGAAGCCGGGAGGGGGGGGGGGGCAGCGCTGGCCTGGCCACGGTGCGGTGCGCGGCCCACTTTCCCTCTCCTCTGACCCAAGGCAAACATCTCAAATGGACCGTTCAGCCCGCCCTCTACTTTACTTCACCTCTGTTTGATCTCAGGCTTACTTTAAAAAAAAAAAAAAATCATTTAAATCACCTTATTTATACGAACCAAAACGCAGTGTGCACGACTCTAGTCCTGAAAACGCTCTAGGAATGGTCTTTATCGTGGTGCAGCATCAAAAAAGGAGAAGCAAAGTGATTCAAATGGCTGTTTGTTTATCTAGTGCAGAGGGGGGCAGGACGGGGAGACCGCATTCTATTTCCTCCCCTCATTCCTCGTTCCTCGGCTCCTGGACATTAGCACTTACCCTCAGGCAAGCTGCAAGCCGGGCTGATTGTTGCTGTGGGGAGACCGCCTGGCCTTTCATTTGGCCACACTTTTTTTTTTTTAACTAAAATATCTTTAGGTTTTAGAGGACTGACGTGAGTGCTGCGGTGGCTGGTTGGCCTGGGACCTGCAGGCCTTTGAACAGCCGGGGAAGGAAAGGCCAAGGTTGAGATAGGTGCAGAGATCAGGTAGGTCTGCTGGTACCTTTCTTGATTAGACCGACCTAAGGCCGCTTAGTTCTAAAAGCCTGTGTTTTCTCCAGCTCACCCGCCCTCTGAATGGCACGCTTACGGAACGCCTGCAGGTGGCTGCATGCTATGAAAGCGGTGCTTAATTCCCAGAAGGAATTCCAGACACCAAGAGGCACACTGACTGCTTTTCTAAGATGTTCTCCCCGGTTCGGGAAGTACAAGCCATTGCACCCTCACCAGTTGAGTCCTTGACTGAGGAAAGTGTGGGTTTGGCCAAGCAGCAAGCACAGGTCAAATACTGGCTAAGCAAATGGCTTTCAACCTGCTCTATGCATGGGATTGACCTGAGGGGGGTTGTTGTCCAAGGTATGCCACAGACATTCTGATTAATTTAAGTCTTTTTAAAAAGTTCTGCAGGTGATTTGAATGAGCAGTCAGGGTCTAAAGCTTGGGGGCAAGGCTCTCCTCTTTCTCAGAAAGATCCAGAATGAGGTTAGTTTGGAAGGATCTATAAAACAGGTTTGTTGTTTGTGATAATTAAAAAAATTCTCTCATTACTCAGACCTCTGTCTCCTCAACTATAAAATAAAAGCTTGGTTTATATGATTTTGAAGGTCCCTCCAAGTTCTGACTTTCTAACACAGGACGATTCTTAATTCGTTCATTACTCAAATTCCTGAAGAGAAGTATAGCTGGAGGAAGTAAATTGGAATTTGAAAAATGCTGAATAGATAAATAGATAGAATAGATAAATAGATAGAATGATAGAGGAAGTGGGAGAGGGAATGAGAGAGAAAGAAGGAGAGAGAATAGGGTTGGTAGAGACAAATCTAAAAGCTGGCTCCCCAAGGGCTGGTTACCTGGTGTGCTTACGAACACAGACTTGCCCAGCTAGTGTGGCTCAGTGGTTGAGTGTTGACCTATGAACCAGGTCATGCCTAGGGTTTGGGGACCGATCCCCAGTGGATGGCGTGCAAGAGGCAGCTAATCAATGATTCTCTATCGTCATTATGTTTCTCTCTCTCTCTCTCTCTCTCTCTCTCTCTCTGAAATCAATAAAAATATATATTTTCAAAAAAGAGATATATTTTCAAAAAAGCAGTGTAATTGAAATCCCTCAGTGACAGTGAAAATGACAACTACAGCTACACTGACCACCTACTGCGATCCAGACCCTAGGGGAAGCACTTTGTGTGCATTATCTGCTCTGGATCCTATGAGGTACCTACTATCGTTGTTCCCATTTTCAGTGATGGGGAAAGCAGGGTGTGGGGAATTTAAACAGATAGCACAATAATTAAACTCCAGACAGGGTAACTCCTCAAGACCCATTCTTAACCATTGCCCAATATTGCACTGCTAATGGCTCCTGTTTTACCGTAAGAGAAAATTAAGCAAAAAGAACACACACACTGCAACATCTCTCTCTTCCTAAGGTTTTGGCTAGGGTTTTGATCTGAGTTTTTGTGTTTCTGAGGCATTTCCGTTGTTGGGTGTGTGTTTTTAATATTGTAAGTTGCTGCCAGTCTTTGATGAAGTAAGCACATCATAAAGCACAACGGAATAAAGAGGCCACAGAACACACACAGAGATCCCGGGAATCGGCTCCCTCCTCAGGCTGCCTTTGGGGTGGGGGCTGGGGGTGCTGTCTTCATGGCTGCCAAACGCAGGTTGTTTGAACTTGGCTGGTTAGAGAGCCAGAAGAGTGAACTTGAAGAGAAAGATAAACATACAACAACTGTTCAAAGCTTCAGGTGTTATGATTGCTAATTGAGAAAGGCTCTAAATGATACCTGCTGGTGAGGAGGAATTTCACCCCCGGGGATCTGTGGCGCAGGTAACTCTGGGACTGTATTCCTTCAGATTCCCCCTCAAAGGAAATGAAAAGTGGTCATAGTGTCCTGGTCAATCAGGAGCCGGTATGCCTCAGGGTAACCAGGGCAGCGAAAGCACCTCTATCTCTGAACATCGCCAGGTGGATTCTGCATACATCCACAGTCTCTCTCACACACAACATACATGCACACACTCTCAGACATAACATGCACAACCTTCATTTCACACCCACATGCTCTCAGACACACACACACACACACTGTCTTATACACACTTGCTGTCTAACAAATCCACACACCAGCTCACATAACACTCAACATGTTCATATGCACACATACAGTCTCACACACACACACACAGACACACACACACACACACGTGTGTGTGTGTGTGTGCTCTCTTCATAGCGCCTCTCTCTCTCACCTACACAATATACTTCTGGCAAAACTGCTGTAGCTGTACTAACCTGCCCTAGTTTCTTTCTGGGCCCAGGCCCAATCAGCATTTTCCCAGGCCCAGGTTCCTTTAGCTGCCCTGCTGTCTTCACCTGTTACACTGCCCCTGACTCTAAACCCTGTGTGTGTGTGTGTGTGTGTGTGTGTGTGTGTGTGTGTGTGAGGCCGGGAGGGGGAGGGAGAGAGACTAGAGGCTACTGAAGGTTGGAGTCAGTGTGCTGAGTGAGTGGTAGTTGGGGGAAAGGCAGGAGCCCCTAGCTGACCACTCATATATAGTATTGGGGCCTCTTTCTGGCTTCTTCCTCTCTGGAGAGAGGTTGGTGTGGTGGACAGGGCTGTGAGAAACAAATAAACAAAAAGGCCTGGATCAAGTCATAGTTCTGGAACCTTGGGTGAGCTGTGAACACTTCTCTGAGTCTGGAAAATGGAGCTACTATGTCATGGAGTTGTGGGGAGTATCAAATCCCATGTTTGATATGAACATGGCATCCCCATGGGAGTTATTACTAGTACAAGGAGTACCTGTTAATACTGTGGATTTTTTTTCAATAGATGGCATTACACATATGTTGATATGTATGTTATTTTGTTGTATTGACAAGTTTCAAAACTTCACATGTCAAATTTTCTGAAGGTGTTAACATCATAGATGTTTTTATGCTTAAAAATGTTGAATTTTGTGCCCCCCAAAAAGAACATTTGCAGGAAGTTTTAATTCATTATTTTGAATAAAAGTGCTGATGAAAGTTATCATATACTTCAGGAAGCTAATGGTAAACATGCTCCATCTCAAGATACTTGTGAATACTGATTTAAACCCTTTCAAGGTGATGATTTTTATGTGAAAGACAAAGAACATCCATGTTAACCAAAAAAGTTTGAAGACCAATAATTATAAGCATTTTTGGATGAAGATGCATATCAAACTCAAAAACAACTTGCAGAAAGATTAAACATTGCTCAGCAAACTATTTCCAATTGTTTACAAGCAATGGGAAAGATTTGAAAGGAAGGAAAATTGGTACCACATCAATTGAATGAGAGACAAATGGAAAACAGAAAAGTCATCAGTAAAATGTTGCTTCAAAGGCACAAAAGAAAGTCTTTTTTGCATCGAATTGTGACTGACGACGAAAAGTAGATTTACTTGGAGAATCCCAAAATGCACAAAATCATGGGTTGATCCGGGTCAACCATCAACATCGACCGCAAGACCAAATCGCTTCGGAAAGAAGACAATGTTCTCTGTTTGGTGGGATCAGGGAGGTGTGATGTATTATGAGCTTCTAAAATCAGGTGAAACTGTTAATACTGATTGCTACTAACAACAAATAATCAATTTTAGCCATGCTTTGAACATAAAACCACCAGAATGGGCCAGAAGACAGCGCAAAATAATTTTGTTTCATGATGACGCACCATCACACACTTCAAAACCAGTTAAAGACACGTTAAGAGATCTTGCCTGGGAAGTATTAACCCACCCGCTGTATTCACCAGACCTTGCTCCTTCAGATGACCACTTGTTCTGATCGATGGCACATGCACTTTCTGAGCAGCACTTCAAAACGTACAAAGAAGTGGAAAATTTTGAAGTGCTGCTCACAAAGTACATGTGCCATCGATCGGAACAAGTGGTCATCTGAAGGAGCAATAAAACAAAATAGCATACATATCAAATCACATATATTTCAACCTATGTGTAACTCCATCTATTGAAAAAAAATACGCATTATTAACCGGTACATTTAGTATTAAAGATTCTTCTAGCAAGTTGTAAAATGCCTCTCCCACGGCTCCCAACTCATATTGGCAAACTTTCCTGCCAAATGAGTCATGCTTTGTGTCAACGTTGCTCCAAACATTTTTTTTTAAAAAGAGGCGCCAATCTAACTACACAGATTATCATCACAAGAAAGCACTTTTGTGCTATCTCTAAAAAATAAAAGTATAAGGAGAAACGTTCTAAAAACCTTTGTTCTTACGTGTAAGAAGTTCAAGAGTGAGTCTACACTATGAGAGACAGAGGCAGATGTCTCTGTGACTTTGAAGGCCGAGAAACTATACCCTCTCTCCTTACGAGTCTGCTCACTTCCTCCTGGAAGCACTAATTTTTATAAGAAAACACAGGATACCCCAGTTCCCCAGGAGAAGAAAACAGCAGCGAGAGGGGCTCTGTGGATACCGAATACGAAATACCTCTGTTCACAGTGTTGCCGAACATGGCCCCGTTAAATATCCTCCCCATGGCAGAGATGGCTGTAAATACCATTTGTTGAGTCCCTATTATGTTCCAGGCACCACGTGCTTTGTCTTTCTTCTCCCTTACAGCACTTATCATAATAGTAGTGAAGTCACCATTGTTATAATCCATTTAATGTGTCTCTCTCTCACAGAGGACAGCTCTCACAATTGGGCCAAATCTGTGCTGTTCACTGCTGTATCGCCTACGTCTAGCATAGTGTCTGGTATATGGCAATGTGTAGTAAATGTTCACTGAATGAATGAATGAGCTACAGTCCTTGCATCAAAGTTGCAAGTCTGGCAGCATTATCTCCATTTTTTTTCAGATAAGGAAATAGATGCTTAGAAAAGTTGGATGGCCTTCCAAGAAGAGGCAACTCTGTGGTGCTGGGAACCAAAAGCCAAGATTATTTATTTTTTAAAAATATATTTTATTGATTTTTTTACAGAGAGGAAGGAGAGAGGGATACAGAGTTAGAAACATCGATGAGAGAGAGACATTGATCAGCTGCCTCTTGCACACCCCCTACCGGGGATGTGCCCACAACCAAGGTACATGCCCTTGACCGGAATCGAACCCGGGACCTTTCAGTCCGCAGGCCGACGCTCTATCCATTGAGCCAAACCGGTTTCGGCCAAAACCAAGATTATTGATTCCAAACACATTTGTTCTCTCAGCTACTAATGTGAATGACTGTAGGAGGGAGAGCCTCCATTTCCATTGGTTGCTTTGCTGGGGGTTGTGTGCACCTTTAAGGCGCTCCTTTAGCTAGTTCTTAGTCTCCCCGATGGGTTGCTTCTTTTTCCTTTTAGCTTCTCACTCACTCACTTTCTCCTCTCTTACTCTGTGTTGCCTCTGCTTAGCCAGTCCCTTTATTTCCGCTCTGAGCAGAGGACCCCTCCCCACACAAAACCCCCTCCCAGTCCTCCCTCTCAGCTCTCGTCCCTTCCTCTGCCCCAGACACCCCAGCCAGGAAGCCAGGATAAACACCATCATGGCTGTGCCACATAATTAACAGCCACCCCGACGGCCTGGCTGGAGCCAGCAACAACCTCCTCGTTGCCAAGTCCAGTGGGCACTCCGGCGTTCTCACCCTTCTCGGACTCCATCCGCATTCCCTGCTGGTGCCAACTCCCCTGGAAAGCACTGGTGTTCCCAGTCCCACCCCATCTCCTGGGCAGCCTCTTCTTCCCAAATGCTGGCTGGTTTTCCAAGTTCTCGGTTCATCCTACGCGGTCTCCCTGGGGTACCACATCGACCCCCTGTGGTTCTGATGTCATCTTTATCCAGAGATTCCCCATGTGAGTGGGCAGAAGGATGATCCTCTGAGGGAGACTGGGTGTTGATCTGTCAGGTGAGGCAAGAGGGCCGCATTCACATGATTCAGGGCAGGTTGCTCTTTGTTCTCGGACCGCAGGGAGAAACCCTCTGAGTTACAGGCTAGTCTTTCCCAATACGATGCCCTTCCAAGCTCCAGACTGTGCAGTTGCCTTGGCGTCTCTTGGGCTGTAGCAGGCACAGCAATGTGCCACCAGACCTCCTCCCTTCAGGGGAGGACTTTCTGCCCCCCCCCCCCCCCAGCTGCAGGAAGTTCTGTTCACATCCAGCCTTCAGCTGTCAGCTCTTCCAGAATTGCCTCAGCCGGAGAGAACCTCCTCCTCCAAGGTCATGTCACCTCTCCGGGCAGCCCATGTGCAACCGCTGGTCAGTGTGGAAGTAATAAAGGTTAGGCCATCTCAGCCCCGCCTGGAGGGGCGCTGGAAAGCCATTCTAGCTCTAGAGTCCCCCCCCGCCCCGGGGGTGGTGGGGGTGGTGGTGGTGGTGGTGAACTGATGGGCTGGTTATCCAATGCCGCCTCTCAAACCACCCAAAATGTAACGGCTTAAAACAAGGACAGCATTTGTTTTGCTTATGAATCTGCAGCCAGGCTCCAGGTGAGAGAAGGGGTAAAGGAGATAGTTATCTCTGCTCCAGTCAGTGTCTGCTGGGGTTTCTTGGGAGTTTGGGGCTGGATGCATTTAAAGGTTCTCTCACACACATCCTTTCTGAAATCAATAATAAAAAACACATTAAAAATAAAAAGAGCACACCTTAAGAAATATTCAGTTCACTAAACTGTGTCCCAGAGCCTGCTTCCCAGGAACTCAACCTGTAAGCCTATCCCCCCCAAAACCAACATGTTCAAGGAAAGTCATCATCTGCCCCTTCACCTGCCTGGTCCCACCCCATCTTCTCCCCTCTTTCATGCCTTATCTCATTGAGTGGCACTGCCTCCGTCTAGCATCCACTCCTCCCTCAGACACTCTCCACATCCTGCATCTCTCAGACATCTTTCACATGTGTCCATCTTCCCTCATCCAAACTGCCACCGCCTATCACCCTGACCGCTCAGTGGCCCCATAGCCCACCTTCGGCGCCCACTCCCGGCTCCCTGCAGCCCCAGCTCCACTTGTCGCCTGACGATCTTCCTAAAGTCTCACGTTGGCTTATTTACTTTCCCCACTCCCCACGTGGTAAAGCCCACCTTTCTTCACGTGGCCCACGGACCCTCTGGGACCAGCCCTCGCATTCTTTGATGTCCCCATAACTCACCCCTGCATCACATTCACTCACTCCGAGTCTCTTCCAGCTGTTTGGTTATGAGCGTGGCAACGTCTTCTCTGGCCCTTCCCCCAGGGTAGGCAGCACTATTTTTCTCCCACAAAAGAACTACGTATCCTTTATTTTTTGTTCAGATTTTAACTCCTTCAGCAAGCCTCTCCCTGACCCCTAGATTGGGCCAGGGACTCTGACCTGAGCTCCTACAGGGCCCCTCCCACAACCACACTGCATGGAAGTCACAAGTGTGGCCCCCTTCCCCGGAGGCCGGAAGTTCCATCAGGGCAGTGACTAGGTCACTGTGTTCACCAGCAGAGCCAAGGCCCGTAGCCCAGTGGTTGGCTCACAGGGGACCCGTGAACAGATTGCTGTGTACAGCCCGGCGGGGTGTGCACTGATCGAGTGCACAGACTGCACTGGGGATGCAGTTTCTGGAACAGAGATTTGCCACTGGTGTGCCTCAAGGATAAGGTGACCAGATGTCCCGCTTTTGGCGGGACAGTCCCGATTTTTAACAATTTGGAAAGAATCTTTCCAAAAATCGGGACTTTTTTTAAAAAACGCCGGGACAAATTGTTAAAAATCGGGACTGTCCCGCCAAAAGTGGGACGTCTGGTCACCTTACCCAAGAAGCACCCCGAGGTGCTGCAAGAATTTTTAAAACATGCAATGCCTGGCTATTTAGCCATGGGCACTGATTTTTCTTCCCTTAGACCAGCCATGGGCAAACTACGGCCCGCGGGCGTTCGGCTGTTCTAACCCGGCCCGCGGAGCCGAGAGAGCGGAGGGTTCTCTTGCTCTCCCCTCCGCTCCTTCACCAGCAGCCCAAGATGAGAGTGCCAGCATGGCCAGGTTGCTTTTGTTCCGGCCCTCCGGTCCAGTGTAAGAACCCATTGTGGCCCTCGAGTCAAAAAGTTTGCCCACCCCTGCCTTAGACTGTCTAAAAAAGATGATAACAGCCAACACAACAATAGCCGTCTGATGTGCGTGAATCAAAATTATACCTTTGTTTGTTGTCTAATCAGCAAAAAAATATAATCTATTTGTTGGTGTGCCGCAGAGTTTTAGTAATTAGTTTGTGTCCCTTGAGGTGAAAAAGGGTGAAAGTCGCTGCCCTAGAGTTACGCCGTGCCTGCCATAAACACACCAAGGAATGAATGAAGTGTGTTTGTTGGTGGTGTTCTCTGTTCTTAGTGAAATTAATGTTTGGCAAAAGGAAAAGAACCGGGTTTCAGCTGTCCCTTTTGAAATGCCAAAGAATGCAAGATTTGCAGCTAGAAAAAAAAAATAAATAAAGAAAACACCAAAGCGAAGGTTCTCACCCTGGATGCACATTAGCATCACCTGGGAGCTCTGGAAAAACACGGGGGCCGGGGCCTCCGCACTGGCTGCTCACAGAAGCCGGGGCGGGGGGTGAGGGGGGAAGGGGGGGTCATGGAGGGGTGTGCACAGTGGGAGTTCTTGCATCTCCCAGGTGTCTCCAATGTGCAGCCACTAGCCCGCAGAGCACCCAAGCACATCCTAGAGGAGCTCAAGAAACCCACCCGGCAATCATTAACCTCTCCCTCAAACACCTCGCTCAGGAGCCATGGGGCTGAACGCCCAAGATTCAAACTGTCCTCTGGCAGGTCCCTTCGTCACAGCGGTCGGCAAACTCATTAGTCCGCAGGGCCAAATATCAAACAGCACAACGACTGAAATTTCTTCGGAGAGCCACATTTTTTTTAAACTTACACTTCTTCTAACGCCACGTCTTCAACATAGACTCGTCCAGGCCGTGGCATTTTGTGGAAGAGCCACCGTCAAGGGGCCAAAGAGCCCCACGCGACGCCGCAGTTTGCCGACCACATGCTCTTCTACTCTGACCCCCAGCGTTCCCCGGGCGGCTCGCCCACACTGAGCTCCTCCTCGTACCCGTGGCCGGCCCGCCCCCTGCGCGTTCGATTGCCTGCCCAGCTAGGTTAAAGCGGAAGGAAGTCCCCGTGCCTTCCGTGTCCCTTGTATTTCAGAAAGCCCCCGGCCTGGGCCAGGACACCGTAGACGGGCAGAGTGTTTCTTTTTGTACGAATTGACAGAGTCCCTTTGACGTTCTGCCAGCATGAGAATTGTGCTCACTTAGCACATCCTATACGTGGGTTAACCAAACCTGAACAGTGTAAGTTTTCCTTGCCTCTTCCCCGAGAGAAGTTGGGCTGGTATTTTTCCATAGACGGTTTGGGGCAGTTATCCCATAAAGCGCCCCTTGGGGCCCGGCTGATTTGCTTTGCACACGGGTGACTCTTTGGTCCTGTTATTTTTCTGTTTAGGGCTTCCGTTGGAGGAATGGAGCAGCTCAAACCCTTGGGGTGTGTGTGTGTGTGTGTGTGTGTGTGTGTGTGTGACTACGTGTATATGTTAACACACAACACAACACTCGCCTTTTACACGAATGTGTCAGCCTCCTTGTGTTCGCATACCATCGCAGATTACCATCAGACGTTATTACGAAACATGATTAGCTTCTGCAGGTAGGACGTTGGATGCATTTCAATTGCCTCACTCCGCCACTAATTGATTCACGCGGTTTTCTGACATTCAAGTTTAAACGCGTGGCTCCCACGAACAGGAGATGTAGACGGCCTGCACCGTCTCCCGTGCGGCCCGCTCTCCGAGCACAGACTGATTCCTGCCGCGTGTCATTGTTCTTTCTGTACAGAACGTTCCCCTCTCCGACATGGCGGGTTTTTTTTTTTCTCTCTAGCTGACCCAGTGGGTGCTACTGACGATTCGGTGGATTTTAGCTCCGCATGTCCACGTCAAATGTTTCTTTTCGTTGTTTTGTCCCGAACTTGTCTCAGAAAGGGCTTATGATGGCTAGTTTGAGAAAAAATGTTTGTCTGCCCAGCCCGTGTGGCTCAGTGGTTGAGCATTGACCTGTGGATCAGGAGATCCTGGTGTGACTGCCGGCCGAGGCACATGCCCGGGTTGGAGGCTCCCTCCTCAGTAAGGGGCATGCAGAAGGCAGCTGATCAATGATTTTTCTTCTTACCATTGATATTCTCTCTCCCTCTCCCTTCCTCTCCAAAATCAATAAAAAAGAAATATTAAAGGAAAACGTTCCTTTCTCATATCACTTGTTTAATAAATCCCACACTATTCTGTAAGTTTCTTTTTAAAAAAATATATTTTATTGATATTTTACAGAGAGAAAGGGAGAGAGATAGAGAGCTAGAAACGTCGATGAGAGAGAAACATCGACCAGCTGCCTCTTGCTCACCCCCTACCGGGGATGTGCCCACAGCCAAGGTACATGCCCTTGACCGGAATCAAACCCGGGACCTTCTAGTCCGCAGACCGATGCTCTACCACTGAGCCAAACCGGTTTTGGCCTATTCTGTAAGTTTTAGAAACTTACAGAATAGGCCAAAACAGGTTTGGCTAATCATTTCTAATCGTTAGAAACTTACAGAACAGTGTGGGATTTATTAAACAAATGAGAATCTAATCAGTACTCTCATTTGTTTTCTCAGGATCTTAAATCCCGTCCTCCGTTGAGCAGAACCAGAGAGGTCTGCCGGGGATGGCTGTGGGGCAGAGGAGGTGGGGTGGCAGGGAGCAAAGGCCACCGGACAAACGTGACTCCCTTTTCGCTCAGGGTCTTCACTGTCTGCGTCTGTGTATACTTATGTCTAACCAAAGCCCCGGTTCCATGCTGCGGACTCTTTCTCTTTAAGGGCAGGAGGCCAGCTCCGTTGATGTCCTTGCGTCCTTCTCAGCACTAACTCGGCACTTACTCCCCAAGGCCTCTCAGGAATAGCCGGCCGGGTGAGACCTCAGCATGCCTTTGGCCTGTCCTCTTTCCTGTGTCTTTCCCAAGCTGGTGAAGGCACCCCGAATTCCGGCTGGCTCTTCCATGTGGCTAACCACTGCCAGTCCCGGGGCAGTCTTGTTTCTTCTGCATCACATGTAGCCTCTCTCCTCTGAGCTCGGGGGCGCCAGGGGGCCCCCGGGAGGGGAGGGGGTTGGCATTCTCACTGTCCTTACATACCCAGCGCTCTTTCTTTTGTCCCCCTCCCTTGAGCTCTGCCTCCCAGTCTCAGGGCCCTCTCCTCTGAGGCCACTCTAGCCACGCCATACATTTCTGCATGGGGACCTCCGTCCCTTCTGACCTCACACTCTCATAACGCTTTCCGGACGCTGGCATCTAAACTAGAGGCAAAACGGGTATCTGCTTCCCACCTTCTCTTTCACATCACTATAAACACTTTCTCTGACAAGTTTCTCCTCAGTGCTCATGGGAGTAAAGATGGCTCCCTCAGAAATGGCTCCCAAGGGGCCTGCACGTCTTCCTCTGAAAGGTAGCATGTTTGCTCTGAGTTGAGTGTTCTGGTGGAAGCATCTTGTAGAAGTTAAAAAGCACAGACCTCACTCCTGTAGGCCTGGATGAACATACAGGCTCTGAGCCCTGGCCAGGTGGCTCAGTTGGTTAGAGCGCTGTCCTGACATGCCAAGGTTTCGAGTTCAATCCCTGGTCAGGGCACATACAAGATTCAACCAGTGAATATGAATAAAGGAGTGGGACAACAAATTGATGTCTCTCTCTCTCTCTCTCTCTCTCTCTCTCTCTCTCTCTCTTTCTCTCTCTCTTCCCCCTTCCTCTCCTCTCAAATCAATAAATAAAAAATAAATTTGAGTGGCTCCGTTGGTTGAGCATTGTCCCATGCACAGAAAGGTCACTGGTTCCATTCTTGGTCAGGGCACATGCCTGGGTTGCGGGTCTGATCCCCAGTCGAGGAACGTATAGAAGGCAATCCGATCCATGTTTCTCACATCGATATTTCTCTCTGCCTCTCTGTCACTCTCTAGTTCTCTCTCCCTCCCTCCTTCCCTCCTTCCCTCTCTCTCTGAGCATGTCCTTAGATGAAGATTAAAAATAATAATAAAACAAATTTAAAAAGTAAAATAAAATCTAGATTCTGTCCCTATCCTAACTGGGTTACTTTATATCTCTAAACTTCAATTTCTTCACCTGTCCCGGGGGCTTGGCCACACACACCTGTGCTAGGGCGTTTATACAGATTAAATGAGGAAACACATGCCGAGCAGCTAGGATAGGGAAGGCACTGCACCGGGCACAGTCCTGACTGACGTGGAAGCTGTGCCCGCCAGCACGCTGCCCAGAACCTGGCAGAGGGCTTCGGGTGAGTTTTGAGATGGAGGGTCCAGAGGAAAGCATTGTCTAAGCAGAACTGAAGACTGCGTAGGGATTAGACAGAGGGAACAGCCTGTGCAGGGTGCCCTGGGGCAGATGGGGGTGGGGTGGGGTGGTGGAAGTCCAGGCATGAGGCTGCAGAGGCAAACATCAAAAAACCACATAAGCCCTAACCCAGCCGTGGGCAAACGACAGCCCGCGGGCCGGATCCGGCCCGTCCGGCTGTTCTCTCCGGCCCGCGGAGCCGAAAGAGCGGAGGGTTCTCTTGCTCTCCCCTCCGCTCCTTCAGCCCAAGATGAGAGTGCCAGCATGGTCAGGTTGCTTTTGTTCCGGCCCTCCTCCGGTCCAGTGTAAGAACCCATTGTGGCCCTCGAGTCAAAAAGTTTGCCCACTCCTGCCCTAACTGGTTTGGCTCGGTGGATAAAGAGTTGGCCCGAGGACTGAAGGGTCCCAGGTTCGATCCAGGTCAAAGGCCAAGGGCTCGTACCTTGGTTGCTGGCACATCCCCAGTAGGGGGTGTGCGTGCAGGAGACAGCTGATTGATGTTTTGCTCTCATGGATGTTTCTAGCTCTCTATCCCTCTCCCTTCCTCTCTATTAAAAAAAAATGAATAAAACATATATTTTTAAAAAGCCATATAAACCATTCTTAGAGGACTGGTTAGGAACTGCTTTATTAATTAAAATGCAAAACTTCGGTGTTCTACAAGGGAGACCAACCAACGAGCAATCGATTGATTTGAGTAGCATTGATGGGATTTTGTGATGTATGGGATGTAGTGAGATCAGTCAGCGTGGATGTAACCCGTTTTTCCTTGTAGGACCTTGTCTGATGTAGTTCCTTACCAACCCCTGGGTCAAATGTCCTGCAGCCCTAGCCGGTTTGGCTCAGTGGTAGAGCGTCAGTCTGCGGACTGAAGGGTCCCGGGTTCAATTCCGGTCAAGGGCATGTACCTTGGTTGCGGGCACATCCCCGGTGGGGGGTGTGCAAGAGGCAGCTGGTTGATGTTTCTCTCTCATCGACGTTTCTAGCTCTCTATCTCTCTCCCTTCCTCTCTGTAAAATATCAATAAAATATATATTTTTAAAAAATGTCCTGCAGACTTTGCTGGACCATCCATCCTCATCCACCCCAAGGCTGAGTGGCTTTTGCTGGGGCAGGGCTGGCCCCGCGCTACGGAGTGTGCTTGGGTAGCCCTGGGCCATTC
Source organism: Vespertilio murinus (assembly GCA_963924515.1). NCBI lineage: Eukaryota > Metazoa > Chordata > Mammalia > Chiroptera > Vespertilionidae > Vespertilio > Vespertilio murinus. Next base: position 11,224,618 of record OZ004717.1, on the reverse strand, counting down.
TTGCTTCAGAAAAGCCAAGAGCTGAGAGAGGGCTGTGAGCACCTGAGGATTGGGAGGGGATGGCCTGGTGAACGGACCCTCTCTTCTCCTTTCTCCCAAGGCCTGCTCTGTGATCAGTGTGGTGACCTGAAGAAAGGGTTGGGGAGGGACAATCACCCAACTCAGCTACTGCCATGCGGTCATTTGAGCTGAGCCAACAGAAGAGGAGAAGGGCCGTGGAGGGAAAGACCCCAACCCATAATGCCAAACACCCGCTCCTCCACGCTGCCTTTTCTAATCGTGCTTTGGAATCTCTGATACTAAAATCTGTTTAAAACCAGTAAGAGGTGTGAGGAGCCGGGGAAGAGCCTAGAATTTAAGAGGGTACACTCCCCGGGAACTGTTAGGGTGAGCGAGGGAACCAGAGCCCTGCTCCCGTGTTGGGGAACAAGTAGAGAACTATGTATTCTGAAGTTACTTTAAAAAAAAAAAAATATATATATATATATATATATATATATATATATATATATGTGTGTGTGTGTGTGTGTGTGTGTGTGTGTGTGTGTGTGTGTGTATACACACACCATGTTTCCCCGAAAATAAGACATCCTCCAAAAATAAGACCTACTTCATGGAAACATAATACATCCCCTGAAAATAAGACCTAGCGCATATTTGGGAGCAAAAATTAATATAAGACACTGTCTTATTTTAGGGGAAACAGGATATATATATATATATATATATATATATATATATATATATAATTGATTTCAGAGAGGAAAGGGGAGAGAAATATCAACAATGAGAATCATTGATCCACTGCCTCCTGCATGCCCCCTACTGGGGGCCAAGCCCACAACCTGGGCATGTGCCCCTTGACCAGAATCGAACCCAGGACCTTTCAGTCCCCAGGCCAATGCTCTATGCACTGAGCCAAACTGGCTAGGGCTGAAGTTCCTTTTTGACCATCAGACATGCCATTCTGACGCTGGGCTACGTGGGTCACTACTTTAATACGCCTTATAGCAATGGCAGCAACAAAAAGAGCTGACATGCAACGAACGCATGCTATGTGCACGGTTCCACGGCAGGCGGGGGACTGTCTCCATGACTCCTCCACCCAGGGAGGCTGCCAGGGCGGAGGGCAGAGGCTCCGTGGTGCAGACATGGCAGCGGGGGCCCGGAGGGCAGGCGGGACTTGCTCAGGGGTCCACGGTCAGTGTGTGGTGGAGGGAGTGAGCCGGGGGAAACCGGGCTAAGGAGGATGTTGGGGGGGTCAGCAGAAGCCGACAGCTAACAGCGTACTATTTGTGGGAAGTTTTGTGCTTGGCAATGAGAAAATAACGCTAACCGGGGATGTTACATAAATACCGTTTAATATTTGTCTTAAAGCAACCACACCGTGGTCAACCTGTCCCCAGAGGCATCCACAAGAGGATAAAGTGCCCATTCATCCAGTGTGACCGCTGAAGGCCCCGTCAGGACAAATAGTCCCTTTGTGGCCTCGCTGGTGTGGCTCAATGGTGGGGCTTTGACCCATGAACCAGGAGGTCACAGTTCAATTACCGGTCAGGGCGCATGTTCCGGTTTCGGGCTAGACCCCCAGTAGGGGGCGTGCAGGAGGCAGCTGGTCAAGGATTCTCTCTCATCATTAATGTTTCTCAATTTAAAAAAAAAATGTTTTTATGATTCTTTGTGGGAGATCCTGGCATCCATAGCATGGCACCCCAGAAGACAAGCCAGGTGTGCTTCTGGTTGGCATTTTCCCCCTTGAGCCCGTGCATTTCACACTTTGCTCCCCCCTAAAGTGGGGGAGAAGAATGCTAGGCAGGCCTGCAGGCTGCCCAGAGCCCCGAGGAAGCTCTTCTGGGGAGCCGGCCCTGCCTGCCGGGCCCGGCAGACAAGTCTGAGCTGGATGAACAAGCAGGAAGCGCCAGTTCCTGCTCTGCACGCCGCCGTGATCCTGAGCTCTTTGTAGAAGAACCTGTCCCGGCCCCGGAGGAACCGCCCCGGCCCCCAGCCAACCGGCCTGGCAGCCCCGCCCCTCCGAGCCCGCTGCCCTCGGCATTGGCACAGCCCTGGGAGCTCCTCTGGTGGCACTTCTCTGGCAATGGTTCTGCCGGCCCATCATGTTCACCGGCTCCTCCCTCCCGGAGTCGAGGGGCATCCGGCAACTCCCACTCCTTCTGGGGCCTCGGGTGACGTAACTGTGTAGATCTGATCCTGGATTCACTATCAGTCAAATACAAGGGACAGTCAGTGCTACCGAAACAATCGAAATAATGGCCTCTCCCGGCTAAAGAGAATGAGCTCAGCACGTGGGATGTGGAGGGGAAACAGGCCCCTGTGGACGCCCTGCAGTCAACGGGGTGTCCCCCCAGGGGAAGCCCAGGGCTGTCCGGATTTGAAGAAGTCCCCACACCTGGCTACCTGGTCAGAGCCGCCCTTGGCAGAGCCAGGGTGCTCAGGCAGTGTCTGAGCCCTCCTCCTCCCCCTCCTCCCTCCCTCCCTCCTCCCCCACGCCCCGATAGCTAGGGAGAAGGAACAGCGGCTTCCTGTGACAGGTTCCCCCAGTGACAGGATCATCCCCCCACTGGGAGTGGCATCAGTGAAAGGAGAGATCACAGAAGTGGCGCTGCAAGGGACTCTCACGACTGGTGCCACCCCCTTCTCTCTCTCTCTCTCTGTTTTTTTCAAAGAGTGAAGTTTGTTGTGGAACCTCGAGGGGTGAGGATGGGATGGGCAGGCCGGGGCAGGCAGTGGAGCAGCGCAGGCTCTAGGAGGCCGAGTTGGGGGCCTCGGAGCTGTCCTTGACGCCTGGCTCTCTGTGGTCTCTATGACCCCCCTGAGGTCGTTGCTGTCACCACTGCTGTCCTGGCCGGGGCAGCCAGGCCCGCCCCCTCCCCGCAGGCCGCTCCTGAGCTCGGCAGTGCGTTGCCCTCGCTCTCTCTCCGCCTTGTTCCCCAAGGAGCCCAGCCCCCTGTGTCTGTCTTCTCCTTCGGCTCCTGGGGCCGCTGGGTGAGATCCCCTCCATCGCCCCTGCAGACATCGGGGCTGCCCTCGGATGATGTGATCTGAAGGTTGCGGTGCTGGGACAGGGGTGCAGAGCGGCCCCGTGGATCTTCCTAGCACGCAGGGCAGCAGATGTGCCGTGGAAGTTCTCTGTCACGGCCCGAGCCAGGCCACGTCACCTGTGGGGACACCTCCCAGCCAGTGGGGCAACACGCATGTCCGTGGGGTCATCTGGGGCCTCCTCCACTGGGGCCAGGACACACCCAGCGGTCCCCCCATCCTCCTGCTCAGCGATGTAGTAAGCGAGCCGGGCCGGGAGGGGCCATGGCAGGAAGGTGTTTCATCTGGAAGCCCCCCGGGCAGGCATGAGGCTGCCTTGCTGCGTGGCCATCAGGTCCCCTGGCTGCGGGAGGAGCCCCTTTCGCCTCTGTACCAGCGGGGGAAGCGGAGGCCCGCTCCATGGGAGCGGCTTGCTCAGGGTCTTACCTGTCACAGCTGCGGGGCTGAGGCCACAGGCTACCGTCTCCACTGCCAGCGAGGTGCCCGCCTTTCACCCGAGCGTCCCCTCCGTTTTTCTGAGCCCTGGGGGATCGATCCCCTCTCGGCGTGGCCAGGGTGGCCAGCCTGCGATTTTCATGAGTGATTGGAGTGCTCGCAGGTGTCCCCGCGGGAGCTTTGGCCACCCTGACCTACGCCACCCGGCTATCTTGGATGACTGCCTGCCGTGTGCCAGTCCAGAAACCCCACACAGCGCGCCATCGGCCTTCCCATCCCCGATAAGAGGTGGTGGGGGGAAAAGAACCCGCGTGTCCGTTAAAAAGTCATTCCTCGGATTGAAATCGGCCTCGGTTAAAATAGCCAAGGCAACCCAGGAACTATGGGGAGGGGTCAAAGGTCTGCAGGGTTAGGGTTTCGTGGGAACATGCGCGTGTTGGGACCAGGCCCGAGGGCCGGCTGGCCAGTTTGACAGGTAACAATTAGAGCGGGAGCTGCCCGCCCGCCCGCCCGGCTGGAATGCGGCCGCAGAGGCCGCGCTCGCAGGATCAGGATCTGGTTTACCTGCTCGGCAGGTGGGGCCGGCGGAGCCCGGACAGGCATGTGCACGCACCGCATTCCAGAGAATCGGTTTTCTTTTAAAGACGCAGCGATGGCTGCGGGGCACAAAGGGGCTGGGCCGAGCCCTGGCTGCGAGCCATGAGCTGTTTGCAGGGAAAAGAAGAAAAATAAATAGTTCCCTCTAGACAGCTCAAGGAAGAGACCGAAAAGGTATTCAGACTTTTTTTTTTCTTCTCCTCCTCCCCTTTTCTTTTCTTTCAAGGTCTAAAATGAATGTGGGCTTCGTGTCTGAAGCCCCGAGAAACCCCAGACCGGCACAGAACGCCGAGATAATAGAATGGAAAAGTCACACACCCTCCACTTCCCCCGAATTCTTCTTCTTCTTCTTTCTTTTTTAAAAAAGGGGTCGTAATATGACCGGGAGCACAAAAGACAGGCCCCTTGAAGGACAGTGTCTGTCTGAAAAGGACTGCTGTTTTTCTTAGCATAGCTTCAGAAGACACCAGAAGAGCAAGTTTCTGGCTTGTGTTTTGTTTTGTTTTTTCCTTTCCCCTCAGTAAGTTGTATTTAATCTGTATATTTTTAAAGTTAAAAAAATGCTGTTTTAATGAAACGTAATTAAAGAACACAATTTGCTGTTTAAAATAATAGGAGATGAGGGTGATATCATGTATGTAATGCACCTTAAAATGGAAACTTTCACACAGACCCACGTGCATAATATGACTTCCTTATCACGCAGAGAGGGTTTGGGAGTGTCGCTTCCGTTTCCCTGTGTATATCCATCCCTGATAAGTAATGGGGGGGGGATCAAACCGGGGACACGGGACCTGCAGATTGCAATGTTATAAGGGACATTGCTGAAACAAACTAAAACACTCTCGGACATTTTTCAAGCAATTCCTTTTTTAAAAATGTACCACGTTGGTGTTTTCTAAAAAACGAAATCTCCCCCTCTTGCACGTGCCTCCCTTCATTGCAGAAATCAGCAAGCCACTTCCAAATGAATGGCAGGTGAAGAGTTCCCCTTCTCCTGTGTGCGCTCAAAGTGCTGAGGCCCCAAGAGTCAGTCCGGGGTGCGAGTCACCGGGTCCTGGTGGCGAGGCGGGAGAGGCGGGGAGCACGGGCAGCTGCCGATTGCCCTGAGCGCGACTTGCCGCGTCCAAAGAGTTAATTACAGTGAAGCGGAGGGCCTTAAAATTCAATTGGCAGAAGCACACAAGCAAACACACACTTAGCCGTCTCATTGTTGGCCACCGCTGGTGGTAAAGCAGCCGCTAGCGTGGCAATCTGACTCGTTAGGTGCTGGCATAAGACGAAGGTTACTGTTGACGGACGATTAATCGGAGCTGATCAAAAGTCAGTGCTCATGAAAAGTCAGAACAATACCTTCCAGTTACGGAGCCCCTGCTGTGGGCTCCGTGCGGTGCCAAAAGGTCTGCGTGTTCTCGTTTAATATCCACACCATCCCGAGACGGGCACGCTCATGATCTCCCTGTTACAGACCGGGTGATGGAGGCCTGGAGAAGCTCCTGAGCTTGCCCAAGATCATAGTGTTGGTGAGTGGCAGAGCCAGGCTCTAGGTTCGTTCATTCACTCATTCATTCCTTCATTCCTTCCTTCATTCATTCATTCACAGTTTGGAACTCCTCCTGCTCTGAGGCAGGCACAGTGCCAGGGCTTCACAGACCATGATGGACTCTTAGCGTTGGTCCTTCGTGGACAAATTAGACTTCACTTACTGTTTCTGACGCCTCTACCAGCTCTCTCAACTATTCTGCAGAGCAGCAATTTTCAACTGATGTGCCACAAGAACTTTTAAAACACGCAGTACCTGCCTATTTAGTCAGGGGGCACTGACCTCTTTTCCCTTAGATTGTCAATAATAATAATAATAATAATAATATAATAAAATGACAAGAGCCAATACAAGAGCCACCTGGTATGAATAAATCAAAATGATACCTATTTTTTTGTTGTTGTCAGATCAGCAAGAAAGTGTATGTTTTGGTGTGTGCAGAACTTGAGTAATTAGTTTGTGTGCCATGAGATGAGAAAGGTTGAAAATCGCTGCTCTGGTGGCCTTCGTGCTGCACACACTTTAAAGTCTGCCGTTGTCTCCGACCCCACCGATTTCTAGCCACGCTCAGATGACGCTCAGGGGCAGTGTCTTAGTTCAGCAAAGGGCAAAGGCCATTTTCCAGGGTATACACCACATGTCTCCTCCAGGCCTGCTTTGTGGTATGTGCCCAGTTAAGTGTGGGAGCAGTAAATTCAAATGTGTACGTCCTGTGAGCCGAGCTTAACTATGGGTGTGAGAAGCCACTTTGATTACTAGATATTAATGACAAATATTTGCAGGTTGGTTTTTTACCGCTTCCTAATTAGAACTTGATCTTTACAGACTCTAACGTAATGACCGCTTCTTGCGAATCCTGGAAAACACAGGATTGCCCTTTACCTACCCAAGAGGAGGCACCTTAAAGCCATTTCTTTACCCTGCAACATTACACAAGGTCATTTTATTTCTCAACTGATAATATTTCCTTCTGTTAGTGTGTATAAACCCTGAACTTTGTGCTCGGTGACCAATCTGTCCCTTGGGTGCCTTTGAGCAAACTCTGAAGGACAGATGTGGCTTCTCTGGCAATGACCCACATCTAGAAGCCACGGAAAGGCTGAATGGCCACTTACTTGGGGTAGAGTAATACTAATAAAAGCTAACACAGCCGAAACTGGTTTGGTTCAGTGGTAGGACGTCGGTCTGCAGACTGAAAGGTCCCAGGTTCAATTCCGGTCAAGGGCATGTACCTTGGTTGCGGGCACATCCCTGTTAGGGGGTGTGCAGGAGGCAGCTGGTTGATGTTTCTCTCTCATCGACGTTTCTAGCTCTCTATCTCTCTCCCTTCCTCTCTGTAAAAAAAATCAATAAAATATATGTATATATTTTTTAAAAAACTAACACAGAGGGTCTGCTATATATAATCAACTTAGCTGAGGTCAGCTAACAATCGGAAATGCTAAGATGCAGAACTAGACATAGCAGGCAGAGCCTGCATCAGGCAGATGTGGACATGAAGGACCGTCTGGTCTTGAAGCTTTTGTGATTCTGAGATAGTCTGCTGCACTCTGCTTTGAACAAAGCCTCTCAGAAGTGTTACCATGGTTTCCTCTGGTCACCATGCTGTAAGTGAGAAAACAAACCACCTGAAGCAGGTTTTAAGGAGACCAACCAAAATAGGGAAGGCCCTCAAACCGTGTCATGTGAGGAAGAGTTTTGGGAGCTAGATATATTTATGTTCCTGTTCAGGAAGGATAGACTGGTGTGTGTGGCTCCGGGAAAACCAGGACCCATAAGAGGAAGCTGAAGGGAAACAGATCTTGAGTATATATGAAGGCAAGTTTGTTATCCCTCAGACTAGAAAGCGATGGAAATAACTTCTGAATGCGAGTCCCATCACTATCGAGAAACATGTGTTGTTTTTGCTTTCCAGTGTCCATCCCTCTTTATTCCGAAAGCAATGGCCTGATTTCCTTGGAGGAAAATAACATTTCCCCGTGGAGAGCAGGCTCGGTGGGATAACAAATCAGGTTGCACTAATCGCCCCTGGCCAAGGGTCCAGTTATTTTTCTCAGAGTACTCTATCTTGAGCTGAGTAACATGGAGCTGATTGGTCCTTAAGCAATGCCTGACCCACCTGAGTACTGGCTTCTCTTACTGGATCCTGAACTTCCCACAGGGAAAGCTATGCACTGGTCAGAAGACATTGTAATTAGTAAGAGGCTTCTTACCCATGATGATGTCAAAATACCAGAAATGTTCTTTGTAAAAATTGATTTGAGAGAGAGAGAGAGAGAGAGAGAGAGAGAGAGAGAGAGATATTTGTTGTTCTACTTACTTATGAATTCATTGGTTGCTTCTTGTATGTGCCCTGACCGAGGATCAAACCTGCAACTTAACGTATGGGGACAACACTCTAACCAACTGAGCTACCTGGCCAGGGTTAGAAATATTCTTATATATTAAACATGTCCTTCAAGCTATATTTTTTCCACCATTTTATTCCAACCTTTAAAGAGAATCATCAATAAGTATATCTCCAACCTGAGTTTCTTTTTTAAAAAATATTTTTTATTGATTTTTTTTTTACAGAGAGGAAGAGAGAGGAATAGAGAGCTGCTTCTTGCACACCCCCCACTGGGGATATGCCTGCAACCAAGGTACATGCAATTGACCAGAATCAAACCCAGGACCTTTCAGTCCGCAGGCCGAAGCTCCATCCACTGAGCCAAACCGGTTGCAGCCAACCTGAGTTTCTTGCAGTGTGGTTTGATCTTGACAAATAGAAATATTACTATCCTTTGTCCTATTCTTCAACATTCTCTCAATTCTGTGAGTTACCTGTGTCTTCCCAATACTTTTTTTTTTTTTTTGCTTAAGTTAATAGGAATGTTTTTCTAAGGTGAGCAAAAAGTCTAACTGACACAACCATTAACTAGATGCATGACTATGATTGTGGGAAACAATTTGACCTCTCTGAGCCCTTCTTCCTTCATTTGAAAAACAATCCCAGTAGGTTTTAGAATATGAAATAGTATCTATAAAGAGAAAGACACATTGTTGTTGCTCAGTAAGTACTGGCTCCCTTCTCTTTCTCCTCTGAAGCATGAATTTCCTATTTTCAGAAAATGTTAGAGATACCTGGTAAAAAGCACCTTAACCGTGATGACAGAAAATATAAGATACATTCTAATATATTAATCATCCCATTCATGATATATTTTCCCACCATTTCCTTCTAGCCTTTAGAGAGAATCTCCTGGGATTGTATCTCAAACTTAAATTTCTGAATCTATGGATTGCCCTTGAAGAATGTCTCCTATGATAACATGGGAATTCCCCCCCTGTGGTAGATATTGTCTTAAAGAAACTGAGTCTTCAAATAGGTTGTGTAGAATTCTTGAGCTAGGTGTTTGGCTCTGGTTTTCGGTTGAATGAGCAGTGGAAGGAGGTCTCCAGACCTTGAGAATGGGAAGAAGATGACAACAAGAAGTGAAGGGAGTCGAATGAGCAAGCTGGGTAGGAAAGAGAAGTCACATGGGAGCTGCAGAGTCAGAGGAAAGACAGGCAAAATAAAATAAAAAAAACTAGACAACATTGCAGCTTCTACTTTGGGGGCAGAATGTATAGACTGAAGCTAGAAAAGGAGATCGAGAGTCAGGTAGAGTGAGAGGGCAGGGCTGGGTGAGGGCTCAGCCCCTGTGCTTGTAGTGAGTGCCAGCTATGAACAGGCACGTGAGATCTCTCCCCGTCTTGGCACTGCATTTAACTTGTGAGACTCTAATTGTCAACATGTTTTCAGTTTAAACACTAGTAGGTTCTTAACTCCCAGGGGTCTCATGGTCTCTGACTGAAGGGCAGTTCAAGGAATAAGGAGGAGGATGGATTCCTATCACCACCTAAGTATCTTAAACCAGATTTAACAATAAAGGAGGATGGAACATTCCGGAAGGGCCCTTGGACATGATGTTCCCTGGGAAATTTTGAAAGCCAACCTAGGGATTTCCCTGAAATATGTGGTAGGCTTGTGTAGCATTCCCAAGCCTGTGGGATCCAACCCCAGGGCTGGTCTTGCATCTTTTCCATGTGCTTTGGGATGTTCTTTGGACAAAACATCTCCAAGAAAACCTTACCAAAGTCTCTCTGTAGGAGTGGGAGGTTTAATGGATTACCCATGGGCCTCCAGGGGCTGGGCTAAGAAGAGGATTCTGGGCCCAGAGTTTTTGGGCCTACATACGGTACTTCAAATCTGGGGATTAGTGCTTGATCCTCCTCAAAGGGCAAGAAGGGGGTTAGGTCTCTGCTGGTTGATTATAAGTGTTTTAGATACAAATCTTTAAGGCAGGAACTTTGCGAACAACAAAAACAACCACAGGAAAACTCTACAGAAAGCCTTACTCAACTCATTACTCAACTTTGCGAATTTGGAGGGCTTAATGAGACATTTTAAATAAAGAAAGGAGCTACTTAAGGGCTAAGGCTATCTGGGACCAGCCTAAATTGGGCAATGAGAAACCCAAGTGGCCCTTTCAGGATATTATTCACCCTATAAAAACAGAGTGTATTTGTTCGTAGTAAACATGTCAGAACAGCAGCTGTAGAGGGCAAGTGCAGACTGGTTGCTGTCCCAATCTGCCAATTTTCAGATAAAAGACCAGGATCTGGTAAGTGGCAGATTCCCATTAGAGCATTCGCAGCAGGATCTTTTCTGGCTCATCATTTCAAGTGTCAAAACGTAAGCGTAACAACAAAAGGTCAAAACAACGTCGGTTCTCATGATGTATTTACAATATTTATCTCAAAGGGGGAAAAGCTCTGGTTTGATGGCAACCCTCGAACCATTGAAATCTCATGACTTACCAGATGAACACAGGTGAAATCCCATGACTTATCCTAGGATAAGACAGGGCACAAAGGCTTATAAGACAGGGCAAGGCTAGATCCCTGAACTATAAATAAAAATATTTTTTGTCCTGTTCATGAGCAGATTTCATCCTTATCCTCCATATGGACCCTAACCCGTCTATTACAAGGTGGGAATTATCCTAGCTCAGCCCGTCCCACACTTTAACAACTTGTATACTACCTCACAATTTTTGCCATGTTATCATAGTGTCTATAACATTATTTACTGATTTTTTTTCATTAAATCTAATCACCTTTTTTTTTTAATTTAACCTAGATTATTTCTAAATAAACTTGGTCTTTTCTAAATCAGTTTTACCTTTACATTTATAGCTTTTATGGGCTAGTTGTTTTTTCTAATATCAATTTAAATAAATTATGTAGCTGTTAAAAGAAAAGGAAAAATGGTTTAAAAAATAACTAGAAACATTTTGTATAACTTTGAGTGGTGATCAGAGCACAGTTGGAAAATACTGCCCAGCTAAGGAGAATGCTAAGGGTGAGTGAAATCCTATGCCGTCTGCCCAGTTCATCCATGGAAGAGGGTGATCAGTTCTAACACTCCGGCTGATCCATCCTCGGTTCATCACGTCACTCCTTACAACTTCATTTGCTCATCTAAGGAAGTTGGACTGAGTAGGCTCTGAGTTCCTTTCTGTCTCTAAGGATCTGCAGTTTTCCAAGATTCCATTGTAGGGCCCAGCACCTGGCAGGAGACAGTGTCCAGGGGTGATTCCTGGCACCACTCCATGCATGCGCTTAATTTTCTGGAGAATTTGGCAGGACTTGGCTTTTCCTTTTATCAGCATTGGTTAGGGAATATTCCTCCCAGCTAGAATACGGAAGAAAAAGCCCCTTCTCTAGTTTGAATGAATTGCAGTAGAAAAAAGGCAAGTAGGAGAAAGGAAGTTGGAAGGTGACTTTGCAGGATTGATGGTTTAACACCTTCTGACATGCCAACTGCTCTGAAATGATCTTCGGGGGAAGGAAAAGCTAATTTGATGACTCCACACCTAAGAGGACAGTAGTGATACGTAATAGGAACAAGGAGGCATAATTTATAATGGGTTGTCAGTCTAACAAAGTAATGGCATCTTCGCTAACCTGAGCCTTCATTTTCTCACTTGTAGAAGGAGTTTGAACTGGATGATTTTTGAAACTTCCCCCAGTTCTGAAGTTCTTGGATTGTGTGACTTCAACCTTTATTTTTTAAACAAAAATGCTAGCTTTTGAATTTGATAGAATGACTTTAAGAATCTGAAATTAGAAAGTAAGAATAAATTTACTCTTAAGGATAGTCATTTATCAAACATTTGTGTGTCTAATTTTTGTCAAGTTTTTCGAACTATGATATAATCTGCGGTACAATTTAATCTAAATGTCACATGTCCACATTATTCATTATTTCACTCATTTATTTGGTCACTTTTTCGTGGAACATGCACTGTACACCTATTATGTACCAAATAGTGGAGCATAGTGATTAAAACTATAATTCTAGAGGCAAAACAACTTAGAGTTAAATCCCATTTCCACTACATATGAGCTCTAAGCCTTGGTTATCTATAAATCAGGAATGGCAATATACTGATCATAATTATAGGGTTATTGAAGATTAAAAGTGCTATCTGGTAGAAAGTCAAGTGCCTCAAATATAGTAAGTACTCAGTAAAAGGCAGCTGTTAACATCCTCTTCATCACCATTGTTATGGGCTGAATTCTGTCCCCCTGCCAATCTCATATGTTGAAGCCCTAACTACCAGTATTTCCAAATGAGACTGTATTTTGGAGCCTTTAACGAAGTAATTAAGGTAAAATGAGGTTGTATCGGTGAGCCCTGGTCCAGTATGACTAGTGTCTGTATAAGGAGGGGAGATTAAGACCGAGGGAAGACCGTGTGAAGACACAGGGAGAAAGAAGGCCATCTATAAGCCAACGAGCGGGGCCTCAGAAGAAATCAACCCTGCTGACACCTTGATCTTGGATTTCTAGCCTCCAGAACTGTGAGAAAAATATATTTCTGTTGTGTGTGTTTTTTATATATATATTTTATTGATATTTTACAGAGAGGAAGAGAGAGGGATAGAGAGTTAGAAACATCGATGAGAGATAATCATCGATCAGCTGCCTCCTTGCACACTCCCTGTTGTGTGTGTTTTTTATATATATATATTTTATTGATATTTTACAGAGAGGAAGAGGGAGGGATAGAGAGTTAGAAACATCGATGAGAGATAATCATCGATCAGCTGCCTCTTGCACACTCCCTACTGGGGATGTGCCCGCAACCAAGGTACATGCCCTTGACCGGAATCGAACCCGGGACCTTTCAGTCCGCAGGCCGACGCTCTATCCACTGAGCCAAACCGGTTTCAGCTATATTTCTGTGGTTTAAGCCACACAGTCTGTGTTATTTGTTATAGCAGGTCTCGAAGACTAATAGAGTCATCATCCTCCATCACCAAGTGCTGAGATTCAAAGGTGCTATTCACTTTTTTTTTTCAATGAATTCACAGCTTAATAGAGGGAGACAAGCACATAGGCAAATATGCTTTATGATACAGGCTGATAAGAACAAAAATAGACGTCCGTACCCACTAGAGCACAGGAGAGGGAACGCTTTACAATATGGAGGGGGGAGGTGGTTAACCGGAAGTGAAGGAGAAAAAGGGAAAAGGTTTTAAGGATACTGGTTCTAAAAAAGGTCAAGGAAGGTCACCTGCTAGCTAAAGTGGGCCAGAGCATTTTAAGCAAGGGGACAGAGCATACCGTAGAGTGTGTGTACCAAGGACGGTCTTCAGGATTTGTTGTTCAGGAATCATTTGTTCGGTAACGGGGGACCTCACCCATTTGTGCTGGAGAGAAAGTTGGTCCTAACCAAAGCCAAGCGAGAGAGACGCGGATGTAAATCAGCTGTGTCAGCTGGTGCCTGGGCATTCATTTCTACAGTCCAGATCACTTAAGGAAGTACAAAAGGAGAAATCCCATTGTGGCCCACCAATGCACTTAGCAGGCCAGCGTATTCTGTTTGGAAGCTACAGTAATATGACACCTCAGCTTTAGCTCAGAATGGATAAGAGGACTATGGGAATGGGGGAGAAATTACCTCATTCTGAGAAGTTGGTTAACACGTAATCCATTTATTCTGGTGTGCTCATACGTGGGGATTTAGAATATATGGAAATACGATCTTAATGGGCTTCACATAAAGCCCTCATTATAAATTTAAAAAAAACTATGTCTTTAAATGAATTTAAGCAAGCTGGGGAGATAATATTATTATTCTTTGTCCGGTTCATGGATTGTCAAGGATCAATGAGCTAATGAAATAAACAACAATTTATTTAGGGCTCTCGGTTTTAATTCATGTCTGTCTTTATGCCAATAACCATACTGTTTGATTCTGTAGACTAATTGTTAAGTCTTGATATCAGGCTGTATAAAATCCTCCATCTTTGTTCTTCTTTTTCTAAGTTCTTTTCACTGTCTATTGCAATAAGTCATAATGGGGCAGACATCATTAAAAGGGATGCTTAATAATAAATGCACTTCATCACGTTTACTACCACAAAAGGCTGTTCCAGTCTCTTTCCCCCCACCTATTGCTATGAACTTGGCAAAGAACATCCTTATGCCTATACCTCTTGTTTCTCTTGACTGCGTCACTTCTTAAAGGGCATTCCTGTGAGTGGGATTACTGGGTCAAAGGCTATGAAGGCGAGTACCCACCAATTTGGTACAAAAGGGGACAACCTTGACAGATAGGGCAGTGGTTTTCACAGTGAGGGGCTCCCATTTTTTGAAGCACTTCACGAGGTGCTAGGGCCCAGGGGTGGGCAAACTTTTTGACTCGAGGGCCACAATGGGTTCTTACACTGGACCGGAGGGCCGGAAACAAAGCAACCTGACCATGCTGGCACTCTCCTCTTGGGCTGCTGGTGAAGGAGCGGAGGGGAGAGCAAGAGAACCCCCTGCTCTTTTGGCTCCACGGGCCGGATAGAACAGCTGAACAAGCCGGATCCGGCCCAAGGGCCGTAGTTTGCCCATGGCTGTCTAGGCTTTATCCTAGGTGCTTTCTGCCCATTATTTACATGAAGCTTCACAGCTACTCTTAAAAGTAGATGTGATTGTCTCCGTTCGCCAGAAGAGGAGTCCGAGTTGACTCGGACTAGGCCCACATCCCAATCCAACCAGCAGATGGCTGGCGGAGCCACGCCTGCAGCCCAGAAAGTCTCCCTGGCTTACTACTTCTGTCCAGTGTCACATCCTGAATGTGAAGATTCACCTGCCGTCTTTCCACAAGATGCTGGCACTCTCCATGGACATTCCCAGCCTGCACCTCTTTTTCCGCACTCCCTCCCACCCAGGGGCTCCCAAGCCCTTTACACCCAGGACACGGCGTCTCCCACTCCCTTGGCCTGGAGCGTGGACTGAGAGGAAGGCCTCGGGTGGTGACAGAGAACGCACAACGGAGGGGCTGTCCTGCAGAACAAAGCGAGCGTCTGGGCTGGGAGGAGAGACCAGCATCACTGTCCTTCTCGCTCCAGGGAGCAGCCTCGGACAAAGCAGCGGGGGCCCAGCCCGGGAGCCCGCGGCTCGGAGTAATGGAGACTCTGAGCTCTGCCGAGCAGGCCCCACGCAGGAGCCCGGGGCCAGGAGAGTTTGGGTGTCTGCTTTGTCCTGGCGGGAATTCGGGCTGCTTGGCCCAGTCTCGGCCCACTCTCAGTCAAAAGCTGGCATTGATGAGGGCGGTGGGTCCTGTTTCATGCCAGGACCGTGCCCTGAAACAGCACGAGGCTGAAAGTCGCTCTTCCTTCCCTGGGGAGATGCTGAGAATGCACAAAGCTAAAGCCTCACCGCCCCCCCACCACCCCTTCCCGGCCACCCGCTGGCAGAACTAACCCTACACTCCGGGGCTATTGTTCCAATGTTTTCCTCTGCCCCAAATGGCCTGCCTTCTCACCTCCCTATCGCCCATTCTTCCCAGACCAGATCAAAGGCTACTTAAGTTTTATCTGAGCCTAAGTCCACACGAATGGCTGCTGCATGCTCGCCACCTGTCCCGGCCTGGGAGATTGTCCTAGGTCTCCCTGATGAGGGTCAGCACCCTTCCTCAATGCCCTCCCTAGACAGCACTCTAAGACCAGTACAGTGTCACACTGCTGGGCTGCCATTCTGCCCCCTGTGAGCCAAGCCCTGGAAAACTCCCTGGGACATAAGGCGTTTTGACCTTCCCCTGATTCTGAGCGTCTACCTCCCAGTCTCGGACTCAGCAAGCTGATTCTGATCTTCAGGTTCTTACGCAGCCACAGAGTCTTTTCTTGTTGTTGTCCTCGTCGTCTCCCTATAACCAGTGCTTACTGGCATGCCCTGTGGGAGACACTGCTGTATCTGTAACCCCGGCCTGGAGCTCTGACTCAGATTCTGATTGCTCCCTTGACTCATGGCTTGATGGTGGCCTTCTCACCCATCGGCAAACCCATGCTATGACCATCGAGCCATAAAACGTCTGCAGCAAGAACAATCTCCCTTCCTTAAATGCATATGTTGGCTGTTAGTGCCTTTAGCTATAGATAAAAATTACCTCATGGTGGAGGAGGTACAGTTGTGGTGGTTAGATGGGGTGGGGTATAGGGAATAGATGCCTCCGACCCCTCTTGAAAACGTGCTTCTTGGGAAGGGTATTGAGAATGAGGGTTAGGGTCCGGGCTCAGCTGGTGCCCTACCACTAACTCTAGAGACTTGTCACAAGGGGCAGGGCCGAGCATGTACACCTGTTGACCGCACTGAGCTTTGGACACCGCAGCCCATGTCTTCCTTCTATAGCTCTCTTCTGCCTCAGCTCTCTTCCAACATCTCTTCACTCCTCAATTTCCTGGGCTCCATCCTTTTTCCTACTTATTTTTTCTTCTTTTAAATAAAGTTTTTATTGATTTTTAGAGAGAGAGAGAGAGAAACATTGATCTGTTGCTTCCTCACACTCGCCCTGACCGGGGATCGAACCCAAAACCTAGGGATATGCCTAACCAGGAGTCAAACCCACCACCTTTTAATGCACTGGATGATGTTCCAACCAACTGAGCCACCTGACCAGGGCTCTACCCATTTTTTAAATGTGGGTGTTCCCGAGAGTCCCCTTCATCTTCCTTTTCTGCGTTGGCCTACTCTGTGATCTCATCCTACCCCATAAACTTAAGTCCCACGTATATATATTGAGGATTCCCAAATCCGCCTCCAGCTCAACCCTCTCCTGGATGGAGTTCCAGACCTGCAGCTAACCAGCTGGGTCCTGTTCCTCCTCTCCCTTCCCCCTGGGAAACAAACATGACAGAACAATCTAACCCTCATGTGTTAGAGATGGGCTGTAGGTAGTGAGGCCAGAATGATGCCTTGACTCATCCAGCTATCCATCTGTTCCACAGGGACCATGCTCCTGCTGGGTGCTAAGTACTGTTAGGCCCCAGGAACCAAAAAAGAGGAGCAATGCATGGTGCCCACTGTCAAGGGCCCAGATCTGTGAGATGTAGAAAGATGACAAATAACGCAAGGTGGTAAGCGCAACACTTGACAGACAGAAATAAAGTACAATGGGACTTACCCACTCGGCCTGTGGGGAAATTCCTAGAGGGCTCTGGGGTTTTAGGTGTGGGGGCATCACCCCCACATAGGTAGGTGCTCAGGAAATATTTTGCAGCTGTGAGGGTGGGAATGAATAGCCAGTGCCAAGAACGGTGGAAAGGAGGCCAGAGACATTGCTGAATATTGAGGAACCACCATCCTGACCCTGAACTCCAGACTTCTTTTTCATGAGAGAAAAGTAGACCACTCATCCTCTCCTAAGAGTCCTGGCTAACACTTTCCTCGCCACCTAACAAAATTATTGAGTCATATAGAAAAGACTTTTAGAGGTCCACTAGTCCTGGTTAGCAGAAGTCTAAATCTTACACCTGTTATAAAGCTTAGGTTGGAAGGAGGTAGGGTGGGACCCCCTTCCTGCTCTGTGGCTGCTCTGCTGCAATTCTGCAGATCCCTAAGGCTCCCAGGACGACTGTCGGCAAACTACCGTTCTCTCTCTCTCTCTCTTTATTATTATAGTTGAGGAAAGAAAGGCCCTGAGAAAGTCAAGTGATTTGTCCCAGGCCACACAGCTAGATTGTGCTAAAGCCAAGCCGGGATTAAGGTGTCAGTGCTCTGCCCGCTGTTTGGCTTTTGTCTGTTCCCTGTACAAGCTGATTTAGGGAGATTGGGAGGGACAAAGCAGAAGGGCTAATGAAGAGTGGAAATTTGGATTCTGAATTGTAGGAGGCAAAGGGGGAGGCCGAACAGGAGGAGTAAGAAAGAGAGGAGAGAAAACACAGGAGTCTCGATGTGGAGACTGTTTATCAATTAGCAGACTGTTTGTTCAGTGTTGCCTGAGGATGCTGGGAAATCTTGGTTTCCTAATAATAAAGCCCTATAACTAGCTTTATTATCACTGCTGCAGTAGGTTTCCTATCCCGGCATAAAAACTGGACCGTAATCCATCAGTCATAGTCTGCAGCTCCTATGACTCACATAGGTGTGCTCAGGCACAGGAGCAAACGTTGTACAGATACAAAGGGATCACAGAAGGGGTCTTGCCCAGAAGAGACTGCTGTGGGAATTTGGGCCCAACTTGTAATTACCTTCCTATTCTACACTCATTGGAAGAAGCCTGCTCCCTGCTGTCAGTAATGGCTCCCGAATTCCTATACCCTGGGCCCAGTTGATTGGGCCAAAGATGTCCATTTGACCCACATAGAACCAGACATAACCTATTCACAGTAAATATGGGGGTGGGGTGGGGTGAGGATGGGGAGAAGGAAAGGAGAGAGAGAGTTGGAATTAAGAAGAAGGAGGGGGCCGAAACCGGTTTGGCTCAGTCACAGAGCGTCGGTCTGCGGACTGAAAGGTCCCGGGTTCGATTCCGGTCAAGGGCATGTACATTGGTTGCGGGCACATCCCAGGTAGGGGGTGTGCAAGAGGCGGCTGATTGATGTTTCTCTCTCTCATCGATGTTTCTAGGGGGGACACCCAAGCAAGTTTTCTCAGTGGTTAGAGCATCAGCCTGCAGACTAAAGGGTTCCAGTTTTAATTCCGGCCAAGGGCACATGCCTTGGTTGTGGGCTCAGTCCCCAGTAGGGGGCATGCAGGAGGCAACTGATCAATGATTCTCATCATTAATGTTTCTATCTATCCATCTCCCTTCCTCTCCAAAATCAATAAAAAATATTTTTTTAAAAAAAGGAGGAGGAGGAGGAAAGGGGGAAGAAGAAGAGCCAGGTAGAGAAACCAGATAAAAGAACAGAGATTTATGTCTCCTACTTGCAATGCATGTGAAAGAAGGCAGATATGCTGGGAGAGAAGGGTATAGTGAACACTCACGGAGGACAAAGGAGAGAACTGGAGATTCTCCCCGGAGCCCTGACAGCAGAGCCCCAGCTCTGCTCCAGTGCAGGAGAGATGAGAGTTCCCAGCTCACCCTCTCCATCAAGAGGTGACAGCCCTTTGGACTGAGAGCCTCCCCAGGACTCCCCCGTGCTCTCCCTCACGCCCAGTGCCATCCTGGGGCTGCGCTGTGTCCACAGCCCACATGCTCCTGCTCTTCTCCCTGAGCAGCTGCTGGCTGGCAGACTTTAGGTGAGACACACACGGACTTGACCTGCCTCCGCTTACACTCCCCCAAGGATTTCCACTCACCAAGGCGCAGTGGAAACGAGAGCTTCTGCCTTTAGCCCTGAAGGTTAGAGCCGCCCTGAGGCCAAGAACAACGGCCATGAAAATGTTACCCTTGCGACTAGCTAGTTTATTGATATCACTACTAACAGGAAGAGAGCGTGGTGACCTGGGCACCAGGAAGCTACCATGTCACGCTCCCCGGGGAACCGCCAGCCCATTCCCTCTGAAGCACTGGGGGGAGAGATGGAAGAGGGAGTTGAATGCATGTGGAGTCAAGTCAGGGCGATGCAGGGAAGGCGCCTGCCTGCCAGTCTAGCCCGGGAAACGCTCATTGGCTAGAAGGGTGAAGCCACAACAAGGATATGAAATCTTGGAAGATTAAAATCCCCTGCATGAGGGCATATGCTGGGGGGTAGGGGAGGCTGGGGGGAGACCAAGGGGGAACAAAAGGAAACATATGTACTACTATTTGTAATGCTTCAAACAATAAAAAAAATAAATTAAGAACATAAAAAAACATAAAATAAATAAATAAAATATCCTCAGGTGAGGACTTTTTAAAAAAATGGAAAATTACCTTAAACATTGCAAATTAGGTCACTGTGCACACGGAAAACACACATTAAATGCCATTTACAGAATTGTTAATCCTCTCTTAGTCCCCTCTCCTATTTCTTTAGCACATAGCTGGATCTCAATAAACAACGGCAGGATTAATTGTACAATAATTAATACATGCAGTTTTTAATAAAATTTTAAAAAACACAAAAAAATGAAATCCCCTGCAAACCCTGGCCAGTGTGTCTCAGTGGTTGAGTGTTGACGTATGAACCAGGAGGTCATGGTTCAATTCCCCATCAGGGCACAGGCCCAGGTTTCAGACTCAATCCCCCGTAGGGGGTGCGCAGGAGGCAGCCAACCAATGATTCTTCGTCATCATTGATGTTCCTATCTCCCTCTCCCTTCCTCTAATATCAATTTAATATATATACATATATATATATATATATATATATACATATATATATATATATATATATATTTAAAAAATAAAATCCCCAGCAAAGAGTTCTCTCCCTGTTACCCATTCCTGCACTCTGCTCTTGCTATCTTGCTCCGTGACCCACACTTGCCCCTGCACGTGGCCTTGTGGACCCCACAGGCAATGGGCTATAGCTGAGAACACAAGCCACACAAGCCAGCTGCTGGGCTGAACTGGACTTCCACGTGGAGCAGAAACGCTGGGCACTGGTTTTCATTCTGGCGCGACCGGTGACAAGACTGGACTTCTTCCGTGGCAGGACGGACAGAAATGGGTCTTCATAGGGAGAACCCCCTTAATTTTGCATCACCAGCAAAGCTTCACATGGACCCCTACCCTCCCACGGAAATCCTTTTCCCTGCAGCACCGCAAGAACCCCACTTCCACCACCAACCAAAGGGTCACCTGTGCCCCTGGGGAAGGGCATGCCGGGCAGCAGTGCCCACTCTCATAGCAGAAGCCGTTCTCCACGGCGGGGGCTCCAGAATTCCGAGGAGAGCCATTGCTAAGGGGTGTTGTTTTTTGACTCCACACTGGAATAGGACACCCATTGTGTTGATCGTTTGTTTTGGGGGCGGCTTGAGCAGGAGGGGCTAATTCTCCCCAGCCACCTCTTGGCACTGTTATCAATGAGCAATCGACGCGTAAACATTGCGCAACGGGTCACCCAAAGACTCCCTCGGGGTTCACAGGAGCGTGCATCGATCCTCACGCTCACGAGTCTGTGTCTGCTGCGGATGGGCGGCCGCCGCACTGAGCCCCGGCTGCAGCTGGTGGCCTGGCTCCCCGCGCAGTTGGGGTCGGTCTGTGTGTCCCCTCCGGGGCCCGGGTGGCAGGGGCTGCAGCTGCTACGGGGAGGCTCTCTCCATGGCCAGGGCAGAGAGGAGGTGGGCGTTACCCCTGTTAGCAGCCCATTGACCTAAGTCACCCCGCTGAGCCCAAAGTCAAGGCACAGGTAAGGATGCGCTTACCATGGAGGTGGGAGAGAAGGACCGAATATTCTTGGACAACCAGCCAGCTGCCACCCTTACGTTCATGAACATTCCTCATTCCCTCTGTATCAGCCCACTAGCAGCCGGAGAGGAGGACAGAACTTACCTTTTACCAACTCCGCGGGTCCTGCGCTGCCTCCCTCGGGTCTCAGGCCGCTGTCCGTCCCCTCCAGGGCAGAACCTCTCCGCACAGACCGCCGCTGCCGCTGCTCTGGAGGGGGAGCTGCTGGGGCCGAGCCGTCTTCCCAGCAGGCCCCGCAGGTGCCTCTCCCCACCCCACGGCCTCCCCGAGCTTGCGATTACCAACCATGGTTTAATAATTTAGATGTGGCTATTATTGGGGGTGGTGGCGGCTCTCCCGGCACCACCCCCCCGATTCTAAACTTGACAAAAGCAAAGCCCGTGTCTGTCCTACTCGCACCCATCACAGAATGAGCGCTCAGGAAATAGTTGCTAACCAGCGAGCGCATGGGCCCCTCAGCAATGGGTTCTATCGTAGGGACCCCAGGTTTTCAATATTCTCCCAAATGCTGGCCACGTGCCTCGCTTTAACTCTTCAGGGAACCCCTCTCCCCCTCGGGCCACCTGAGTGAAGACAGCTGGATTGGGAGGCTGAGCGGGGGCAGACCCTCCCCGTCGCTGTCTGGGGTCCCGCGCAGTCCTGGGGGTGACCTGTGTGAGCAGGTTGCCTGCCTGGACTGGTCACCTCTGCCCCGGCTTCGGGCCTGATGACAAACAAGGTGTCCTGATAGGCTGGGCATTGCCTTCTGTCTGTCGCCAGAGCTGTCAGTCAGGGAGGGAACGTGTTGGCCTTCATTGATTTTTCCCTCTCCCTCCCCCCAACCCCCCTCCTCTTCCGTAGGTGACGCTGGATTCTCTGATGGCAGAGGCTCTGGGGAGAGGACTCCTCCGTGGAGCCTCTCAGAGCCAGGCCCAGAGCCCAGTGCGCAGTGCCCTCTGGATTCAGGACCTGGGGCAAATGGGAGACGGGAGACCAGGGTACATGCTGGCCCTTCCCAAGGGCTGCAGCGCCAGCTCTGGGTTCTAATCCCGGCTCTACCGCTTTCCTGACCACGTGCCCAGGGGCGCGGTTGGAAGCCTCCCAGCTCCAGGCTCCCGGTGTGTGAGGCCCAGGGGCACCTGGGAGGCTGTGCCCAGCACCGTGCCTGCCCGAGGCCGAGGGCTCCCACGGGGTCCCTCCTCACCCCAGCCCGCGGGCTTCTTGACTCGCCATTTCGCCCCCATGTTTGCAGGAAAGCCGGCTGCGGCCCAATAGCCCGCAACCTAGAGGCCGCCGGGTTGGCAGGCAGAGTGGCCCTCTGGGAGGACGTTTTTTCAAACCTGTGCAAACTGCGTAGCTGATAGGGCCTGCGATGTATAAACCGAATCATTTACGGTGCCGCCTCATCTTTTGGAAAGCTTTCATCTACGGTCAAGATTTGAATTTCGCAAAAGAAAGGCCCTTGTAACTGATAGGTCCTCCCTTCCTTCAACTGATGGACAGACATAAACCCCAACTGCAGCCAGACATGCCCGAGGTCTGGACGGCCAAACAGCACCTTTAAGGATAGAGGGCGGGGCTTAGGGTATTTGGCAGGTGCTGATTGGTGGTCCAGAGCTCAGGCATGTCTGGCCGCAGTTGGGGTTTATGTCTGTCCATCAGTTGAAGGAAGGGAGGTTCTATCAGTAATTAAATTGTAAAAAAGGAATACCATTTCAGGGCAAAATGTCCTTTACAGCAGATAGACATCCATGTCTGTCTCATTTCAGCAGGGCCTGGGGAAACTCCGTCCTCGCAAACTGTTCGGGAACCCTGGGCTCCTGGATGGATTCCCAGCTTCCCCAGGCAGGATGCGCCCAGCCTTCCGACCACAGGCCTCCTCTGCCTCCTCCTCCTCCTCCTCCCTCCTCTCACCGGCCCTGCCTGGGGTCAGCAACACAGGGCCCCTGCTGGCTTCTCCCACTGACCTGGCTGGCAGTTCCTGCCCATGTTTCTTTGTTAGGCTGCCCTAGTACATCCCTCAAGGCCCCAAGGAGGCAAGATCTCATCCAGGTCTAAGAGCCCTGGGTTGTTGCAGACCCCTCCCTCCTCTCCCCACCCCCACAGAACTGTGCTCCATCCATAGCACCCTGCACATCTCTTTTTTAAAATAAATAAATAATTTTTTAGTGATTTCAGAGAGGATGGAGGAGGGTGAGAGAGAAACATCAGTGATGAGAGAATTATTGACCAGCTGCCTACTGCACGCCCCCTACTGGAGATCGAGCCCACCATCTGGGCATGTGCCCTCATTGGAAACTGAACCATGGGTTGATGCTCAACCACTGAGTCACACCGGCCGAGCAAGTCTCTTTCTTCGGTCTTACCGTATGGTACTGACCCAAGTCCTTAGTTGACAGCTCAACCGGCCTCCCCTGCCTGCAAGTGCTGAGCCTGTTGAATTGCTTTGGTCAAGGAGACGTGAGAAGTGTGTCTGCTTTGGCAGCTGAGTCCACCCTCACCACACCCATCGGCCTGTGGTAGCCGGGGAAGTCAGGTTCCCCCCTCAGGGTTTCTGAGCGTCCCTGGGGGCTGCAGGTCCTGCCGTGGGCCTGCGGCCAGTTCCCTGCTGCCCCCGGGTCCTCCCAGCAGCTCTGCCCTCTTCTTCCCCAGGTGGCACCCAAGTATCAGATTTTTACTGAAGACTTGAAGGGAAAGGGGTTAGACTGCAATCGAACGTAATACAGGCAGCAATTTAAAAGCGTGTGTTAAAGAGCAGTGTCCCAAAATCCTCCCAGCCATTCCCCGCCTTCAGTGATGGCCCTCAGAGAGCCCCCTTAGACCAGGGGTGGGCAAACTTTTTGACTCGAGGGCCACCATGGGTTCTTAAACTAGACTGGAGGGCCGGAACCAAAGCAACCTGACCATGCTGGCACTCTCATCGTGGGCTGCTGGTGAAGGAGCGGAGGGGAGAGCAAGAGAACCCTCCGCTCTTTCAGCTCCGCGGGCCGGATAGAACAGCCGAACGGGCCGTAGCTGGCCCGCGGGCCGTAGTTTGCCCAGGCCTGCCTTAGACGGTCGTCTGCTCATGGAGTTTGTCCTCACCTGGAAGCCCATCAACACCCATCGTCTTTCCACTCCCAGCCCTGGACAGCACCGCCCTGGTGCATAGCAGTTTCCGTCCGTACTTCCTCCTCTCACCAAAATCTGGCTCAGCTTCGGATGCTGCAAACTCAGGAATGAGTGAAAAAGCACGTCTCCCACCGCTCTGCACCTCCAGCGGCCGGAGCTGGGACGCCAGTCCCCTGGGTCAGGGGTGCCCTGCCTCCCCGCCGGGCTCTGTACCCGGGGAGGAAGCCCCAGGGTGGGTGGGATTTGCTTTGTTTGGGTTAGTGGTTCTTCTCTTGGAGCCGTGGTGGGCAAACTGCGGCTCACGAGACACATGCGGCTCTTTGGCCCCTTCAGTGTGGCTCTTCCACAAAATACCACGGCCTGGGCGAGTCTATGTTGAAGGAGTGGTGCTAGAAGAAGTTTAAGTTTAAAAAAATCCGACTTGCCAAAACCGGTTTGGCTCAGTGGTAAGAGCGTCGGTCTGCGGACTGAAAGGTCCTGGGTTCGATTCCGGTCAAGGGCATGTACATTGGTTGCAGGTACATCCCTGGTGGGGGGTGTGCAGGAGGCAGCTGGCTGATGTTTCTCTCTCATCAACGTTTCTAGCTCTCTTTCTCCCTTCCTCTCTGTAAAAATATCAATAAAATATATATATTTTTTAAAATCTAGCTCTCCAAAGAAATTTCAGTCATTGTACCATTGATATTTGGTTCTGTGAACTTATGAGTTTGCCGACCACTGTCTTAGAGGTTTATCAGCACAACTCCTCGGCGAGGCTGGAGTTTCTGGGACGGGCACTGACTTCGTTATCCGCCCGGGGCTGAAGCTGCGTAAACATTTGCTGAGCGCATTAAAGAGCTCGTGGGTGGAACTGGCTGAGCTTCACAAACAGTGAGCGTGCAAGAAATCTTTGTGGAATAAGAGAATGGATCCATGGACCGATGAATTCATTCTGAACTGCGGTACCCTTACTCCACTTTCTTCTTAAGCAAGCTCCTGCCTTCCTGTTTCTGCCCCAGGCAGTTAACCTGACCTCAACTTCTCATGACACTCAGCTGGCTTTGGCTTTGGGCTGTGGAGCGTTCAGTGGTGGAGGAGGACTCAGGCCCTGCAATCAGATAGATAAAGGTTCACCTATCTGTCACTCAGGAGTCCTGCATGGCCTTGGGTCACTTGTCTTAAGCCTGAGTTTCTTCCTCTTACAATTCAGAATAACAGCAGTACTGACCTCAGAAGGTTTGGGGAAGAATCGGTGGGGATAATCCACTGTGAGGAACCTAGCGTGATGCTTCCCACATAGCAAACACTCAATAGGTGATGGGTGTTGCTCTTAACTCTTGCCATTGTTTCCTCCCGGTTGTTATTATCTCAGGTATCTGGGCTCCGTGAGAAGGCGCTAAGTCCCTTCCCAGGACAATGGCGTTGCCTCTTTGTGGAGATAACCATTTACCCCTCCTCTGCAAGGTACAGCTGCACCAGGGAGAGAGGTTCTGATTACCCTAAGTGGTTGGCCTTTGCACATGGTTGGGAGAGGGGGTGGTTTGTTTTAACGTCATTCTTTTTTTTCCTTTTAACAAAATTTTATAAGAAATTACACATAAAATGAGATCAAAGTGAAGCTGCTGGCCTCAGTGGGAATCCTAGCATATGAAATCCTTCATTTACTAGTATGTGAAATTGCCCCCAAGTAGTTAACTCAGCCTCAATATCCATGTCTGCAAAATGGGTATGATCATGGTACAGACCGGGCAGGGCAGTTGCATGAGTGAGTAACTATAATGAATGATATCTAGTGTGCATTCAAAAGTTAGCCATATGATGTGGGTGTCCGATGGTGGAGAAGCTGAACCAGCTCCCATCCATGACTCAGGCCTCTCCTCTAGGACTACCCATTAAAATCCAGATCTCACCGGTGACACCGTTCTGATTTTATATCTGCCTGGATTGGTGCCACCACACTCAGGAACATTCCACAATGCCTGTACTCTAAGCACTTGGTATTGTCCACAGACCCCAATGTGACAGGAATTTCCTCTGGAAGAGCTCAGGTCTGCCCTCTTCCTCAGCTTTAAAAGCTGCATGTATGGATGGGAGGGGAACTGCATCTACATGTGTAGGCCCAGGTCACACTCAGTTTAATTGGACTCACTCTGAAAAGAACGACTCTGTTTTGTATTAGTTAACCGAGAAAGATGGAAGCAGTTGATATGGTCCAGTATGTGGCATGAACTCTCTTCAAAATGAGTAATAACATGAATCAATTTGAATTAAGTTGGATCACTTTGACCAAAAACATATTGTAACTTGTACAAACATATTGGTAACATGTTTGAAGACATATTTCTTTCCAGTTATAGACAGACTATGGATGATTAGGATGCCACCTGTAAATCCCAAAGGAAATAAGATATCCTTGAAATCAAAACAATAGTTATGAAAACCATCCCAGGGTTTTCTCTCTTTGAGAGATTAGGTGACTTTTCAAATTAGGTAAAATAAATAAAATTTAGCACTATTTCCTTAATTTTTCAATCTAGATAGTCAAAGTATTAAAGTGTGTATGTGTTTATTGATTTTAGAAGAAAGGAAAATATATATATATATATATGTGTGTGTGTATGTTTATTGATTTCAGAAGAAAGGAAAGGGAGAGATAGAAAGATCAATGATGAGAATCCTTGATCAGCTGCCTCCTGCATGGCCCCCACTGGGGATGAATTGAGCCTGACCTCAGACATGTGCTCTGACTGGGAATCAAACCATGACCTCCTGATTCCTAGGTCGATGGGCAACCACTGAGTCACACCGACAGGGCGTAATCTATTCTTTCACTGTATAGTATCTAGACATTCAAATTGATTATGAAGACTAGATAGAAACATAAAACAACCTAGGACATTGATTTTAATGCACACGATCATACAGTGTAAAAAAATGCATTTGAAAATGATGGGGGTAAACACACCAAAATGGTAACAGTAGTAAGGTGCCAGGTCAATGAGATCGTGTGTGCTTTCTTCTAATTTTCTCTGCTTCATTTCTAAAATGTGGCCATATTAGCCAAAACCGGTTTGGCTCAGTGGATAGAGTGTCGGTCTGTGGACTGAAGGGTCCCAGGTTCGATTCTGGTCAAGGGCATGTACATTGGTTGCGGGCACATCCCCGGTAGGGGGTGTGCAGGAGGCAGATGGTCGATGTTTCCCTCATCAACGTTTCTAGCTCTCTATCCCTCTCCCTTCCTCTCTGTAAAAAAAAAAAAATCAATAAAATCTATATTTTAAAATGTGGCCATATTATTTAGGCAATTTAAAATGATTCTTGGGGGATGGGAGGAGGAGGTAAGAGATCAATTGAAGGACTTGAATGCATGCATATAAGCATAACCAATGGACACAAGACACTGGGAGGGGGTGAGGGCATGTGCCGGGGGGCAGGGAAGGCTGGGGGAAGGTCAATTGGGGGGTAGGGAGGGGGAGGAAACATATATACTCTTTGTAATACTTTAAGCAATTAAATAAATAAATAAAATGATTCTTCTCCATCACGCTCACAGCTGAGCAGGTTGGGTAGTTTCTGGGAGCCCCTGAGTCATCACAGACCACGTGCCTAGAAGGAAGAACCGGGCCGAGAGAGAGGGCCGTTGGAGGAAGTGGTTGTTCCCATCAAAGGGTTCGCCCACCTGCCATCTGGGGACACAAGTGACAGTCCCTCCACAGAGCCTGAGAGGAGACGGGTGACCACTGGAGCGCGATCAGAGCGTGCAGCCTGTTCCCATTGCAGAAACACTGCCGTGACATCGCCGTGAAAGGACGAAAGGGCTGAGCCACATCCTCCTGACGGGCGGCACAGGTCGTGCCCTCTCGCCCCCTCCTGGGCTGTTCTCTCCGGCGCCTCCTCTTCAGCAGCCCGCCCCTCCCTGAAAGCTCCAAAGGTTTTCCCAGGGGCCACTTAGCACACTGACCTGAACTTCATCTTTGCTCAGCAGCTACCTCCCCAGTGATCGCAATGAGGGTGCCCCTCCGCCCCTCCGCCCCTCTGGAGGTCAACTCCCCTCATCCTGGGACTCTTCTTTCCGGGTGAGGTCACTAACTGGCTTGCTCAGAGAGCCCTGGGAGGAGACTTCATGTTCCTGGGCTCAGGATGTTTCTTAGCTCATGAGTCCAGACACTGCTCCAGGCAAGTGAGACCGGAAAAGAAAGAGTGGTGACGGGGAATGAGGACTGTGACTGGGTGCTAGGTGAGCGGCCACACTTCTGTGCACCCGCTCACTCCTCAGCCTCCTGTGGCTGTAAACCCACCAAGCCAGCCGTGGTCCTCCAGCTTAGCCTCCAGCCTGTGCGCGCAGAGGGCAAGGGAGGACGGACTGCTCTGGGTGTTAAGTTCATGGAAGAAACGAGGCTTCCACCCAGGAGGCGAAGATGATACAAATTTGCTATTGATCTTGTGTGAATAGCAATTAGCGAAGGCAGATAGAAGCCTGTTAGCAATAAACCCTCCCCAGAGAACAGAGGCATTTGAGAATGCTGTGAAGAGAGAACCTTGCCCACAGAGGACCAGAGGTAGTTATCCAAGAAATGGAAGCGACTTACTTTATTATTTGTAATAGATTTACTTTTAATTGATTTTAGAGATGGAAAGGAGGAGAGAAGGGAAGAAAGAGAGAAATAAAAAATGAGAGAGAGAGAGAGAAAGAGAGAGAGAGAGAGAGAGAGAGAGAGAGAGAGAGAGAGAGAGAAACATTGGTTGGTTGTCTCCCTATTGGTCCCAACCCGCAACCTAGGTATGTGCCATGACCTGGAATCTAATCCAAGACCTTCCGGTGCACAAGAAAACACTCCAACCAACTGAGCCACACCGGCCAAGGGGGGAATGACTTACTTTATACTAAATATTACCATCAGTGAGTGGCTACTACGGGCAGGCCCTGTGGTAGGTGGAAGGCAAAGCTGAGGCAGTTGGATGTTCCGTGTGTCAGGTACCCAATGGCCAGGGACCGGGACAGCTGACTGATGCCTTGGTGTGTGAGGGGAGGGTTCTGATTAGTCTGAGTAGGTCGCTGGTAAGTCCAGGTACAGGCAGAAGGCGGGGGTAGAAACCATGTCACGAAGGGGTTCCCGAGATCATGCACATGGCTGGGGACATGCAGAGAAGCCAGGGAAGGCTAGTCACTCTGTAGGTCTCTGCTTCCATGCCATTTCCTCCCAGAAGCTGCCGCTTTCCCCCAGGACTCTCTAAGTCCCCGTTCCACGCTCAGGTGGCAATTGTAAGCATGCGTGAGTGTGATTGTTTGATTAATGGTCCGTTTCCACGAAAATAGGGAAGGGAGGGGGCTCTTGGTGATCACCATGTGCCCTCCACCTGGCACTAGGGGGTCCTCTATAAATATTTAGTGAGGTAAGACCCTTCATAACACTCGCCACATCGTGGAAGGAGTGAGTGCTTGGGTCATTAATTACCTCTGCACCACCTTGTTCATTGCCAAACTTGAAGTCCAAAGTGCACCGGAACCTCCTTCGTCTTGTACGCCACCAGCATTAGCAATGCCCGCACATGATATGTCACCCAGTACTGGTGGCAAGAATGAATAATAAGTAAATAAGCAAACACGAACAAAGGTCTAAAAATGGGTAGGAAAAAAGAAGACAAGACGGAGAAGTTAGGAGTCAGACGTGACCAAGAATGGAACCAGGCGAGCTCAACTTGAGAAAGTCCAAGACGTCCTGCTGAGGGGCCCAGCTCCTCCTTCCCAGGCATTGGATGAGTGCTGAGTGTGGTTAAGGGGACAGGGAAGGTTGGTCACCACATTAGAAATGATAAACAAGGCCCAGGGCTTTTTTTTACCCTCGAGGGAAGCTAAGCCATTTATTTTCTACTCTGCAGTGTAGAGAGCTGGGCTCCTTTTCTTTTGTGAGGTGAAGCCTTGAGCTCCCGAAACATATGGGGAGCAGGGAGAAATGAATTAGCACCTGCAAGGTCAGGGGTCCTGTATACGAGGGCCCCAACCTGTTGGCTGAGCGGGTTAGTGCATCTTGCTGAATCTTTGATTCCCCGAGGCCTGACTGGATGTGATGTCAGCTTCATGGCTAGTAGGTAGAGACCAGAGTATGCACCTGTAGGGCCTGCTTCTGCTAGAGCTTCCACCATCTCCTCTTCCTGGGCTTGAGCGCAGACAGACTCAGGGGATGGTTCGGAATGCACGAGTGAACCTGCAGTTCACAGCAAGGTAGCTATGGAAGATGTTGGCCATCTGAAAAGCTACTTGAGGGCTCTTATCTCTCAGCAATGATGTCTTTCCCTGGATCGCTAGGCAATTCTCACCAGAGTTGGCTGCTAAGGCAGAGAATCTTCTAGAAGTGAAGAAGCTGCAGAAATAGTGGGAAGATTCAAGAAGTATAAACCAAGTTCCAGATGGGAATTGCTGGAACGGTCTTTTCTCGCTGGGCCACCTCCTCCTCCCTCCACTACCCTCTGAAAACTTATGAAATTGCTTCATATCCCAACTTCTGTTTTCCACCCTCCTAGTCTCCAAAGAAGAGAGAACACTGAATTTTTAAAGCAACTACCCAGCCCTCACCCCAACACACACACACACACACAGAGAGACACAGACACACACACACACACACACACACACACACACCTCTCCAAAAATACTTTACACATTTTTAGCAGATAAAGGGGGGGGGGGGAATGCAGGCTTAGTGACCTGCCTTATTGCCTGGTCAATCCATTTGGATGGCAACCAATAGATTTTCACACGGCGCCTTATATTTTAAGTTGGCTGCACCGTGACTGACTCAGTCTAGCTACAAAAGCAAGATTTTCATCATTAATACATCACAGGGCTCCTTGGAGAGTAGAGGGGGCATGCCCCGTACCCAGCTCATCTAAGGTGGTGTTAAATTTATTTGAGCTTAATTTTATTAGTCTTTAGTGGTTAGTGGAGAGGAAACAAAAATTTTCCCTTTTTATGGTGTGTGTGTGTGTGTGTGTGTGTTTGTGTGTGTGTTGTATGTGTGTGTGAATATTTTGCTATTTAGTACATCAGTCCAATTCACCCCCAAAATTTTTCTAGATAAATTTAATTTACTTATTTTGTAGTTCAGGTGTCACAAATTTTGGTTATCTGTACATTGCTCTGAGTTGATGTAAGCCGCTGTCTCATTAGGCCTTAATCAGAACAACAACTAACAAATGCACTACACATATTCTTTAGTTTTTATAGACGTGAGTAGTTTGTATGGTCATTCAAATAAAGTGTTCACACAGGCATGACTTTACTTAAACATGAGGACATAAAATGCTATTTCCAGGCAAGAGTAAACAATGAGCCCCAAACTTGTAACTCCTTAAGTGATCTCATTCTGCTAATAAATGGAACTCAGCATGTGTGTTTACGAGCTGGAGGTGGGGCACAGCGGTGGGGGTGACTCAGATTGAGAGCCGACAGACCCATGCAAAGGTCTTGAACTTCTCCTCACCCTCCCGTGTGTGAGTCAGGGTCAGCCACATTGCCTTATGGGCCCCTTTTTCCTCCAGGGGTACCCAGAGTGCCTGGACTTCATGACTTCTAAGGGCCCCTTAGTTCTGCGATGTCATGATATTTAGAATAAGAAGAAAATTAGAATCATCTAATCCAGGGGCCAAATCTGCCCCATGGCCTAACTTTGTCCTCCCTGTCAGCGAGGAATGGCTTTTACAATTTTATGTGGTTTGTGGGGAAATTTTTTTTCATGAATGCTAACAACGTATGAAATTTAAAATTTAGTGACCATAAGTAAAGTTGTATTGGAACCTGCAGCTTTATAATTCAGAGGAGTGTTGTAGTTGCCATGGAGACCGTATGGCCCACCAGCCTAAAATACTTACTATCGGGTCCTTTACCGAGAAAGGTCACTGGCCCCAATCTAGTCCAACTGCTTAACAGATGAGCAAATTAGAGCTTGGCCAAGTCCTGGGTCCAAAAACACAAAGCGTAGCAATAGAAAGAGGCAGGCAAGCGGTCATTTTGAAGCATCGAAAGGGACAAAAAACAATGGACAATGAACAAAAGACTAAGGATACAGAAGGCGTTCCTTCCTCCAATGGCAAAGGATCACGTGTTACATAAGAGGCGAGGACAAAGAGGTTGTGAAAGCCGTGGGGCCCCCTGCATTCATTTGTGCGGAAGGGATACCTTCTTAATCCGGGATCCCGTTTCCGGGGGCCGAGGGGGAGGATTTGGGAAGGAGGCGAATGACATCAGCAATGGCTTGAGATTCTTCCTGCTGATAAGATCCCAGGACACTTACATCCCAAAGCTGCAGGAAATGGAGGTGGCCATTAGAAACACTTTAGTGGGCCTTTTCAAAGGAGGAGGAGGAGGAGGTCTGAACGGGCTGAGGCGATGCTGTGGCCAGGGGGGAGGAAGCCGGACAGATTAGCACTTTCAGTCTGATGCTGGTCTCGGGTTAGAAAACCCTAAAGCTCTTAGGGCACCGGGGCTGGGCTGGGCAGAATAGCCAACGTTGTCCCAAGAGCTTGGCCCCTAGTAACAGGGCTCATGTCCTGGCAGGATGGGAAATAAAGCAGAGCAGAGGGAGTGTGCGGTTGGCCACAAGGCCAATGTAGGAGGTTTGCACAGAGTTCCATGGCGGGAAGGAGGGAGGCTCAGCACCCTTCAGGTTGCACTGGGAGCACCGCCTTGGCCTGGGAAAAGACGGGTGTTGCATAATAAATGTTTCAAGTCCAAGCACGCGTAGGGGAGAGGTGAAACCACCTAAAGATTCAAGCTGCTGGCGGCCCACCAGGTGCCAAGCGTTGCTCCTGTGGGAAGGGCCCCGAGCAGTTAAAATATAAAGCTGAGCTTGAGGAACAGCTAGCATTTACCCTGGAAGTTCAGATGGCTGACGACACATCGTCTGTGTCGCGCTGGGTCAGGGAGCCGGAAGGGTTGAACTCCGGGCTTAACTCAGTGGCTTATGGCATGCATCCCAAACCTACTGCTTGAATTCCTTGGGCAAGTTACTGAAGCCCTCAAGCCTCACTGTCTTCTTCTGCAATGATAACAATAACTTTATTTTTTTATTGTTACAGATGTCCCTTATTTCTCCCCTACCTCCCCCCCCCTCCCGCCTCCACCCAGCTCCCGCCCACTCCCGGCCTGCCCCACACTGTGGTACGTGTCTATGGGCTATGCAATAACAATAATTTTTAAAAAGATGATGATCATAGTACCGATATATAGGTTGCTGTATTTAAATGAGACCGTTCATGGAAAGTTCTCCCGGTATCTAAGCATCAGTGAGATCCCACTCAGTGCGCCCTGCCAGCTGACGGCTGCATTGTCTAGCATTTTCACTAAGAAATGGATTTGGGTGCAGGCAGTTCTGGGTTACAGTTCCAACTTCACTGCAGTATAACCTTGTAGCCAGGAGTAAGATTTGTCAATTCTTTGAGTTTTCTTCCGTATAAAATAGTATTAATATTAATACTTATTTTAAGGAGCTGCTGTGTAGTTTTAGTGAGAAATATACTTAAAGTACTTTGGAGAATTTCCAGCATTTAGGTGCCATCATCATCATTATCATTAGTTACTAGAGGCCCAGTGCACGAATTCGTGCATGGGTGGGGTCATGCTGGCCCACCCCCATCAGGCTGATTGGGGCAGTGAGAGGGGTCAGGGGGAGAGGCTGCGGGCAGCTGGTGGGCCAGCCCTGCCCCCTGGTCAAACTCCCAGTCGAACTCTCAGCCGAGGGGACAATTTGCATACTAGCCTTTTATTATATAGGATTGGTTCTCTAATAGCCAAAAAATATATATTAAAGTCAGGCGAAAACACAAGAAACCTGCTAAAAGATGCACACTTGGCACATGTAGTTTTGAAGAATTTCCACATAAATGATTTGATCAAATGGTGGTAAAAACGAGCTTGGGTTGTCACGAAATTCCTCTCCTAAGTTAGGGAGAGGTGGCGGAGGATGGTCCCAGCTAGCATCCCCGTGGCATCCGCACGTGTCCCCACCCACCCAAGGGACCACTTCCTGCCCCAGAGCCCTCCGTGCTGAGCCCAGACGGCAACATCGGTTCTAGCTCCTTTGATTCCCTCCTCCGAAATCACTGGGATTCTTGCTTCTTATTTTCCCACCTCCTTTCTGCCAAATCCTGTTCCTTCTTGTTTCCTGTCGGGCTTTCTCAACAGTTGGAACACGCGGCTACAATACCGCTTCGTGTTCCAGGTAACATCTCAATGTCTGTCTGATCCTCTTTATCAGCAAGAAGAGAGAAGCGAGGGCCTCTGCAGAGGAAAGGGCCATTTCATACCTGGCCCAGCTTCTCCTCCCAGCTGGCGGACCTGGACTCCATGTCCTACCATTAACAGATTTATTTGCTTATCTGCGACTCCCCAGATTAAATTACCCAGCGTCCGGGGTGATGGGGCTCGGCAAGCCTGCTTTCCCTATCACCCTTTCACTCCTGCTGACTCCTCCACAATGCGCAGAAGGCAGCCTATCTGCTGAGATCAGGAATCACCAGAATAAGTGTTATAGATATCGGTGGTGTGTCCCGGAGCATGAATGGTGATAAGGCTGAGGTGTCGCTTCCGCTCAATTTCTTAAGTAAGTTAGGGTCTCTCCTCTCGAATAGACCAAACCAGACGGGAAGATTTGGCTTTCCTCCCACGTTCCCATCTGCCCACAGCGGTGGGCCAGCAGGGAATAAATAACACCTGTAAAGTGAGCCTTTGTCTTTATAGGTTCTTTCCTATGGCCCTGTGGGGTCCATGGCATCACTTCATCCAACCTTTTCATTTGACTGATAAGGATGCCAGGAAGTATGGTGACAGCTGATTCTAGCCAATCCCAGACCAGAGCCCCGGGTCTCCTGATTCTCGGGCCACCATTCTTTCCTCCTTATAGCCCCTGTTGCTTTCCTCGCTCATGGCTGGAGGGGATTCTGCTTGGTGCCTTTTCTGCACGTTCTATGCAGCCAGGAGTCCCTTGGAGTGAGCCCAACCTGGCTTCTTGCTGTGGGTCCTGGCTAATGTTTGGTCTTCCCTGGCATGCCATCCTCTGCACACCTGAAGGTTTCCCCCCAGTAGCTTGTAGTCAGGCCAGATGCATATTTGGGCTGAGAAACTAGGTTGCCTCTATCTGACTGGCAGGAAGTTTTATGGTGTGGAGGGTAAAGTCATTGCATATCCAATAGGATCCGGAACACAAGTCGGGGACTTCATTGGGGACAGAGAAAGAGGATGGACACAGGGCACCTGCTGTCTGCACTCAATCCCAAATCTTCTCCCGCTATCCCTTCGACCAGAGCTGCTCCATTTCTAAGGTTTGAGATCATGTGTTTGAAAAAGATTCCACACTCTCTACACTTCTAAATGATCTAGCTTTTGAAACAACACCTTGCATGCACGAGAACTAACAAGCTAGGTGGGCTCCAAAACCCTCTAGAGCTAGCAGACAAGGATGTCTGAGTGGCCTTGAAATTGGCTTCTGGGTAAAAGGGCCCTGCAACACTAACAAAAGTCTGATGCTGTGAAGCTAGCGTAACCATACAAGCTAACAGTTACTTTCGAATTTCCTCCATTTAAAAAAATATTTAAATGAGAACCATTGTCCATATGGTCCAGCAATCTGGTTTTCACAGAGGCCAAGTAGATACTGTTGTGAGGCAAACAGGACAGTATCTCTGATGTCACCCTCAAAAGACCAAAGAAGCCCTAACTGTTTTGGCTCAGTGGAAAGAGCAGTGGCCTGAGGACTCAGGGTCCCATGTTCAATTCCGGTCAAGGACATGTACCTCAGTTGCGGGCACATACCCAGTACCGAATGTGCAGGAGGCAACTGATCAATATTTCTCTCTCATTGATGTTTCTAACTCTCTATCCTTCTCCCTTCCTTTCTGTAAAAAATCAATCATATATATATATATATATATATATATATATATATATATATATATATGTTTTTTGTGTTTTGTTTTTTGTAAAAAGACCAAAGAAGGTCATCCCCAAATCACAGCAAGTGGTCTGTCAGGCACTAATTTACTTACACTTTTTAATAGTGATGCTATTTAGGGAGCATTTCAAATCTTGCTTCCTGGCAATGCTGTCAGTTGGGCCCAAATACATTCTTACAAAAATTTAAAAACAAAACACAAGTGTTGCTGTTTACGCTCTCGGCTATCATCCTCTCTTGACCTAACAAGTTCGGTGAGTCGCCGCCGCCACCCATGCACGTCCTCTTCTCTGTCCTGTATTTACCTCTTGCCCGTCCCAAGGGTAACCCCGGCGTGTTGATAAACAAGCTCAACCTGATGTGGCTGAAGCACCAGTTGAACAAATCATTCTTGAGCTGACAGTCCTCACACATGGCGTCACTGCCCGTGCACACCGGCTCAGGTTTCCAGTCCCTTGGAGCCCGTCCTCTCACCACTGTTCTGAGATCGTGGGCGTGCAGAGCCATTTCTCCATTTCTCAGACAGCTGGACAGCTGCAGCGTTCCCGAGCAGCTGGAGTCGGGGGGCAGCTTGGTTCCCTTCTTTTACCTTGGTTTCTTCCCATATCCTGGTCTTTATCATCCTAGCCAACTCTGTACATTTAGAGACATGCAAACCATCCATTATCTTTCCATACGATGGGCCCAGGAAAATCTTATTCTGACCTTCTGACCATCTCTGCACAAGTTATCAGCAACTCCAGAACCTCTTTCGTTACTTCAAAAATTATCTATTATAGATGCCCCTCTGGTAACAGGCATTCTGAGGGAACGGGGCACCGCTCTGGCTAAAAGGGCTCAGATAGCTAAGCATACAAGTCTTTTAAGTTCCAAAGAGTTTTAAAATGTGTAACCATTTGCAGGCCAAGTTTCTCCCTGTAAATAGCACAGACCTGGCGTTAAAATGGGGCTTCACAGACCATAACAGATGATTTTCTGTTCTGGCCTCATTTGCTAGTGAGAAACTATGGCGGCCACAAAGCTGAGCTCCTCGGATCTCCTGGTATGGGAGCATGACTGGCTGACAGCTGACCACTGCCCCTCTGGATCTGGTGATGTATGTACCACAGCCATGCTTCCCGTGGACTGCTCTCCACCAATGACCGAGCGTGATGGAGTTCCTGAGTATGGCAGGACGTGGGACTCCCCAACCAGATGTTGGCTCAAGGACTCCCATCAGCCTGTGTGAACCTCTTTATGAATTGGCCTGAAGTCTGAGACGCACCCTACCCACTTCTCCTCCACAAAAATCAGACACCCCTGTCTTCTCCGACTCCCTCTTTTATGCCTGCACAGGCACTGCCCTCAAGCATTCTCTTGCACTTCTAATTCTGATGTAAAGTCTGCTTCTTGGGGGGCCTGAAGGGACACAGGACCCTCTAGCCTGTTCTCCTTTAAGTTTTCTCCACCCACTCGCAGCTGTTTCCAGGAGGTGTCTCACGTGTGTTCATAAACACGGGCTGCACAACACCCATGTTTTTCCTCCCTTCCTGCTCCAGGGCTGGTTTCCTGGAGAAAAAAATTTCTGTACCCCAGGCTCTGACGTTCCCAAAGCCTCATGAAATCCCCCATTGCTGCTGCCCCCTCTTCTATCTGGCAGGCCCCTGACACCTACTTCTTGCCGATGCATGGAAGTCATGACACACCAGAGCCCTGTGCTGGTCTGAGGCCATGCCACTGCATATAGCGCAGTCAGGCTCATCTGCTCGGATGTGTTCCTTTTCTTTGCTTCTTACAAAGGTCCTATGCAGAGGTGCCTGGCACCCCGATAGTCACTTTTCACTTTTTGTGAGACAAGTTCATTCCATCGTGCCCACAGTCTTCTTGCCTTTGAACTTAGACTGGGTCCTTGCCTGAAGGATCAACTCCATGACAGATGTGCTATGTATAACATTGTGCTTTCTTTCTGAAAGTGGAAGAGCCGGACTTGCTTATCTCTGCGGATGAGTGCTCTCCTATAAGACTCCTTCCTTCTTAGCCCTTTAAGAAAAGAATCTTCCTATAGATCCCCTAAACATGTTTAAATTCCAAAGTGATTACAGCACAGGCCCAGCTACATTCTGGGTTGCTCTCATTGGGGTTTTGTGGGTCCATTGGCTTGTATGTTTGCTACGGCTCTGTGTGTGTGATGTGTGTGTTCCAGAAATTGTGAAATCCTTGCTTCCCTCTCTCCTGCCTCATGATATCCTCCCATGGGTCACGTTGATAAAGAGTCTGTCTCTCACGGCCTCCTTCTTTGCTGCTTCAGCTCTCTACCTCCACTTCCGGATGCTCTCCTACTATTACCAATATTTGTGCTTGACTATTTTTTGTCACTGACTATTTCAAAGATTTTTTGGGGCACTTCCACGGTCAGTGGTGTACTAAAATGTAGAGGTATAGATGAGTACAGTAAAATAGGGTTTATAACACTTTGTTTATAGATGATGCCCAAATTAAGAAGGAAACTGAATTAATCTAGGTTTTACCCAAGGGAGAAGAGAAATTACTCTGACTAGGCGTGGCAGATTTCCAGAATAAATTATGAGCACACTTGATAAAAAAAAAAAAGTTAATATGTTTTTATTGATTTCAGAGAGGAAGAGAGAGGGAGAGATAGAAACATCAATGATAAGAGAGAATCATTGATCGGCTGCCTCCTGCACAAGCCCACTACTCGGGCATGTGCCCTGACTGGGGATTGAACGTTGCCCTCCTGGTTCAGAGGTCAACACTCTGAGCCACAGCAGCTGGGCAGAAAATTGGTGCTTTAATACATCTCTTCTGCTTTTAAAATGTCACCTTCACTTTCAAATTTCAAATGAAACGCATACTCATCACGCACACAGTGAATTCCTCACTGACTGGGCCCTCTCTCCGTAGAGTTCATTGGTTCCTATACTGAACTTGTGTCCACACCAATACCTGACAAAGGAATTGAAGCGAGTGTTGGACCTGTTATTACCACATTTGGAGCAGCAGCTTCATTATTCCTTTTTTTTTTTTTAACTTCTCAAGATATATGGTTTCCCACAGGAAATTGGACGTCGTTTCTGAAGCACAACATTCCCCATAAGGATAATCCTCTCCCTCAGGCTTATTTATTAAGCACGCCTTTGTGCCGGGCACTGCGCCGAAGGCTGAGAGCATTGGCGAGGACCAGACCAGTCGCCCCTGCACCTGATATGTCGACATCTCAGCAGTCCACCCCTCCGGCAGTAGCATGACCAATTTCCAAACGTGGCCAGGACGCTAAAATTCTGGAGCCCCTGAGTACGCCTGTGGTGCACCAGACACAAATCGATTAGCCTGAGCTCATCACAGCCTCCTTCAAAAATGAGACGAACTTACCGAAGAGCAAAATATCAGTTTTTCTCACGGACTTCTGGAACTAAATTTAAAATTTCTAAGTCTTGTTTTAAAAACAGCCAACCTTTAAAAAAAAAAATAGCCGAAACCAGTTCGGCTCAGTGGTAGAGCATCGGTCTGCGGACTGAAAGGTCCCGGGTTCGATTCCGGTCAGGGGCATGTACATTGGTTGCGGGCACATCCCCAGTAGGGGGTGTGCAAGAGGCAGCTGGTCGATGTTTCTAGCTCTCTATCTCTCTCCCTTCCTCTCTGTAAAATATCAATAAAATATATATTAAAATAATAATAATAATAATAATAATAATAAAAGTAAAGCTGCCAATAATCTCTTGCCCTAAAAGACGTGAAGAGGACGGAAGCAAGACAAAAGGCCTCACTGTTATAAGGAATGCGTTTGTGAAAGGGAACGGTAAGTGCTGAGTCCCTGGCTGATAGACAATGCAAACACAGACTTAATTTCCAAACAGTGACTCGGCATAATGACGGACAGAGCTTGGGCCCAGGTATAATGAGGAGAGGGGCACAGAAGTCATAGCACAGTACAATAACAACAAGTACCTGTACACCAGTGTTCTCCCACTCTGTCTCCTGCTCAGAGAGCCCAGGAGACAAACTGTTCCGAACCAGACGCATCCACAGCCCCTCATCCAGGTGCGGCTGAGGCCACAGGCCTTGGTAAACGTCGTTAGATAGACAGAGATGGAAGCGGCCCGAGAAAAGGGATGGCCTGGGACTCACAGGTTTTGGACAAGATGCGATGGGGATTGTTCTCGATAACTGTGCTATGTACCAAGATACCACAAAACCCAGTGGCTTAATGTAACTCCAGTCGGCATTTGGTATTTGTCCACGAGTCTGAGGAGTGAGCAAGCACAGCTGGAGAGGTCTTCTGTTTCACCTGCTGCAGCGGAAGTCACCTATCTGCATGCCACTGGGAGCACGGCGGGGACTAGTATCCAACGTGGCATCTCATCCATCAGGTTCTCTGCGAGTGGTAGTCTGGTCCCAGCAGGTTTATAGTAGGACAGGTAACCCCTAGAATGTGTCGGCGCTACCCCTCGGAGCCCTGCTTACGTCATATTTGCGAATGTCGTATTGGCCAAAGCAACTCCCATGGCCCATCCCAGGGTCAGTGTAGGAGGGCTGCACAGGCTGTGACTATTTTGAGGTGTGGTTTATTGGGGGCCACCAAGCCAATAGGGACCAAGACAAGACTGGGGGGTGATATGAGGGCATGAAAGAGGGATGCAGTGGGGGTGCAGAGGGCACTGGCAGAGGAACATGATCCAACTTAAAACAATAATCTAATTGGAGATGTGGGTGAGGACAAGGAGGTCAAGCTGAGGAGATCAGCACAGGGACCGTGGCTGGTTAAATAGATACCATCTATAGCGTGGTCAAGAGAGCAGCTTAAGCCCGGCCGGAGTGGCTGAGAGTTGACCTATGATCCATGGAGGTAGGGGGACCTGCCTGGGTTGTGGGCTCAATCCCTAGAGTGGGGCATGCAGGAGGCAGCCAATCCATGATTCTCTCTCATCATTGATGTTTTTATCTCTCTCTCTCCCTCTCTGAAATCAATTTAAAAAAAATTTTTTAAATCAGAGAAACTAGGTAGGTCACAAGGCAGAATCTAAGCAATGGATAGAAAAAAAATTGCTGATTTCTTATTAAGAGGAATCCATGTTTACAAATCCATGCGCCATTATTTCTGTAAATGGAGGAGATTGGATTTTCCGAGTAGCCCCTACAATGCTCTTTCTTGTTTTAAAGAGAGGATGGCTGTGTCAGTGGATGGCTTCCTGCAGCCCCAACTGGACCCTGGCTCCTCTTTCCAGTCCTCCCTACTTCCTGGTTCCCAGTCCCAGATGTTTGCTCAGATGATCCAACTTTAAAATATATTTTTAAAGTCGTTTAGGCCCATGGTCAGCAAACTACGGCTCTCGAGCCACATGAGGCTCGCAGTTTGCTGCTCTGTTGACTAATGAGTTTGCCAACCACTGCATAAGGCATTACCCTTACCCAGAAGTTTTGACTTCAGCTTAAAGACATTAGTACATTCTTTTTTAAAATATATTTTATTGATTTTTTGCAGAGAGGAAGGGAGAGGGATAGAAAGTCAGAAACATCCATGAGAGAGAAACATCGACCAGCTGCCTCCTGCACACTCCCCACTGGGGACGTGTCCGTAACCAAGGTACATGCTCTTGACCGGAATCAAACCCGGGACCCTTGAGTTTGCAGGCCAACTCTATCCACTGAGCCAAGCCGGTTTCAGCCATTAGTACATTATTAAAAATGTTTTTTTTAAGAGTTTTTACCTAAGACAGTGGTCGGCAAACTAATCAGTCAACAGAGCGGCAAACCTTGCCTTACAAGCCACAGTTTGCCGACCACTGGTTTAGGCCAATATATAAAATATCTTAAATGTTGGTAAAAAGTAGAATAGGAGCAATTCAACCAGTAGAATTACCTACGAAGAGGGGAGGAGTCTTACAGTGGTTTACCAGGTTCCATGTGATTTTATGACCTCACCTTCTGCTACCCCACCCTAGCCACTCTGCATGCTGCTCAACTGTTCCGTAGCAGGGCCTCGCCCTGTGACACTGCCTCTGTCTGGAAATCTCTTGTCCAAATTATCCATAGGACTCCTCGTTTTCTCTTCCGGATCTGTGCTGCTGTGACTCACCAATTATTTCCCTGACAGTATTTACAATTTCAACCCACCCTTCCCCCACACAGCCCTCTGCCCCTCTTCTCTGATTTAATATTCTCTAAGCCCTATAACCATGCAACACACTATACAGTTTGGTCTTGTTATTATTATTGTTGTTCTTTGTTTTGCATTTTGCATTTTCCCAAGACCCTAACGTGCATCCAGGTTGGCAAGGGGCTGGGCACAGGCTTCCGAATTATCCAGATCTGGGTTCCAGTCCTGCCTCGCCGCTCAGAGATCCCATGACCTGGGCCAGTTCGTCAGAATGCTCTACACGTCGTTTGCAAAATGCAAGTCACGAAAGTCCTTCTTATCTTCTAGGTTCTGTGAAGATTAAACGAGACGCAAATATTGGGCTCGGCTCGAGGTGCCTGGCACGCGGTGAGTGCCAAGTCATCAACCAGGTTTCTACGAGCTGGCATTTCTTACCCGGTGATGGTCGTCTGAGGCAAAGCAGGTCTGGCCTCGCCCTCTTTTGGTGGGAATTGTTGAGATTGGCACCGACCACTCACAGCCAAGCACTAATTGTTCTTTGAGAGCCCAGTCTCCCTTTGGGGGCAGCATACTCGTAGTTGTTCCCTCGTTACATCAGATTCTTAGAGCAGCTAGAAGAAGGCTGACATTGCAGCTGCCAAAGGTCCCTGACTAGGAAACAGCAGCAGGAGAAAATGAACGCTGTGAGCGCCTTTTGAGGAATTGAATATATGCGTTGGTTATATTTAAATTTTTATTTCAAAGAAATGCATTAAAAGCTCTTTTCTCTTTTTTCCTCTTCTCTTCTCTT
This sequence comes from Vespertilio murinus, assembly GCA_963924515.1. Classification (NCBI taxonomy): domain Eukaryota; kingdom Metazoa; phylum Chordata; class Mammalia; order Chiroptera; family Vespertilionidae; genus Vespertilio; species Vespertilio murinus. The sequence continues at coordinate 11,181,448 of OZ004717.1, read as the reverse complement.
CTCTTCTCTTCTCTTCTCTTCTCTTCTCTCTCTTCTCTTCTCTTTCTTCTCTTCTCTTTTCTCTCTTCTCTTCTCTTCTCTTCTTTTTTTTAACTTCCCTTCTAAGGGGGAAATCATGCTGGGAACCACCCAGGATTCTGGCACGGGGCACCTCCTTTCCTCATGGAATCTTAGGTGTCTTCCAGGAACAATTATTTCGAGGATTTCTTGATGCTGCCTGCTGTTTTGCTTATATCAGAGCCTCTTCTCAGGAGTCTTTCTATTAAAGGGAATGCTCAGTAAAAACAATATCTCTCTAGCTTATTCTTCCTGGAGAGATCTGGCAATGATGAAGGAGAAAGATCTGTTTAAAAGAACTTATTGCCGAAACTGGTTTGGCTCAATGGATGGAGCGTCGGCCTGCGGACTGAAGGGTCCCAGGTTCGGTTCCGGTCAAGGGCATGTACATTGGTTGCGGGAACGTCCCCAGTATGGGGTGTGCAAGAGGCAGCTGATCAATGTTTCTCTCTCATTGGTGTTTCTATCTCTCTATCCCTCTCTCTTCCTCTCTGTAAAAAATAAATAAAAAATATATATATATTTAAAAATAAAAGAACTTATTATTCATTTACCCACTTAAAGCAGAACAGTGTTTATGGGGGATCTGAAGCTGTAAACCTGGCCTTAGAGTCACTAAAATTCTATTAGGGAAATTGGATTTGCATGCAGCTGACTGCAATAGAGCTTGCTAAGAGCTGCTACAACCGTATAAATGAAGCCAACAGAAAGAGCTACCCTGTCCAGCCGTGTATGGAGGAGGCGGTCCGACAGAAGGTAGGTTTTTCCAGACAGATGAGAGAGAGGGTCATTCAAGTGAGAGGACCTGCAAAAGCAAAGCCACCAGTGGAGATAAGGCAGCAGGCTGCACACATCAGCCCGGTGTGGCTCCCCCAGGGCCACGGGGGAGAGTGGCCAGAGAAGGTGCTAGAAAGGCTGGTGTCGGCAGGTGTGAAAAGCACAAAGAGTCACACTTAGTCATTTGATGGCCATTCTATAAGCCATTGGATGTTTTCAAGCAAACACAGGTTATGACTAGGTCTATGGTTAAGAAACTCACTGGAGCCCTGCTGGTGGCTCTATTGGTTAGAGCACCATCCATTTTGCTAGGGAAGCTTGCTGGTTCGATTCCCAGTCAGGGCACATACGTACGCTGTGGGTTTGATCCCCCGTCAAGGAGCATAGGGAAGGCAATTGGTCAATAGTGATCTTGGATGCTGGGGCTCCCCCACATTTTTTTCCATAATTCCCCCCTTTTTCTTTTGCTCAATCATGTCAGTGTCAGTTTCTGTTGCTTGCACCCAAAGAATCCAAATATAGATACTATTGTAATTTCAATAATTTAAAAGTATTTCTTGAGCACCCATTATGTGTCAGGCATGCCTCTAGACAGGAGGGATACCATAGTAAAGCAAAACAAACAAACAAACAAACAAAACAAAACAAAAAACAAAGTCTGCCTTCAATGAGGTTCTTGATAAAATAGGTGGGAAATCCATATTGAATCAATAGTCCCCTGACAAGCCACAGAGGGAAAGATATGATAAAGGCAAAGTTCAGGATGTTAGATTGGCCCCAAGGACACAGGATAGAAGATGTCATGTGATTAAGCAGAGACCTAAGCTTGAGTGAAGAACAGTTCAGGCAGAAGGGGCAGCATCTGAGGGAGCCCTGAGAGAGGGTTGCCCACCTTGACCTGACCTTGGCCTTTGCTCATTTATCTGGTGGAACTTGATCAGACCCATCCCAGCTCTGCCACCACCCAGGGAAATCAGTGGTCATGGCCTCAGGAACACATTTCTCTTTCTCTGTGAGTTTCCTGCTCTTGATACTAAGAATCAGGCAGCAGGTCAAGTCCGTTGCCTCCAGCGAATCTTAGCGATGTGGGGTGGGGAGGTGGATGCTGAGATGCACCACCCAGATCCCCCTTCATGACTGGAGGGCTCCCCACTGTGCCACTTGGGTGATGCCAGTCTTGCTTCAGAAGCAGACAGTTCAGGAGAGGCGTCCCATGTTGAGAACTCTAGGCCTTCCTTTGAGGCTGCATGGCCACTTGAATTCTCACTCTGCCCAATCTTTCCATTCTACGGGCTCTGGTCCCAAGAGTGTTATAAACCTCCTGCGCATTCATCTCATCTTCTTAGGGAACCGCCTTACAACCGACGGAAGGAACCAGAATCAAAGACCAGAAGACTGTTGGAGCCTGTCACATTCTGGCTGTGTTATCTCAGACCAGCCTCAGTCCCTACTGTTGAGGTCGGTCCTAGGCACCATGGCTGCCACACGGAAGGTTCTCCATGAGCGCTTGTTGAGACAGATAGAACTTTTTCTGAAAATGTGTGTAAAACCCAAACTATTGTCAGTTGTTATAATTTGGAGTGGAAAGGGGAAAAAAACCAAAAGATAACTTCAATGGCAAAGTAAATGATGGGATGAGATCTGAGTTCCCCAGGACAGAGAGAGCAGGAAAGAGGATGCCATAGCTGTCCAGAAGAGACACAATGAAGATAAGAAGGAGACCACATGCTCAGGAAAATGGTAACTTGGAAGAACAGAGGCACAGGAGCCAAAGGTGAACAAGTGCCTACTAAGCAGCCATCAGCGGTGTGCGGTCCCGCAGAAACATCGGGTGAGTGAGGCCATGATGTGACTAACTAACTCATCAGACTTTGGAGCAACACTCACATTCACTCTTCCGGAAATGTTCCCTTGGTCTTCACCAGTCTACTTGGAAAGGGGGTGGAGTGAGCACCGGAATACATCTGTCTCCTTCACAACTGTAGACGTTGTGCTTAAGAAACTGCTGGTACCCAGTGGACATCTGACTACCATTTGTTATTACTGAATAATCCTTGGGTGTTTGAAAACACAGCAGGTATTTTATTGTCACCACGGAATGAGTATGCTGGAAAATATGTAGGCTACCAGCCTCCTCTGCCACACCCACAGGAACACACACACACACACACACACACACACACACACACACCTCCCTATCCCCACTCCATGTAGCCTGGTTGCTGAGTATATAAACAAAGTTGTTTCTTGGTGTATCAGAAGTTGCTTTTTCTATGCACCAGCCTGGGAAGGGGATCCCTGAGCCCCTCCCTACACTTACTTAAGGCCTCTACACCACTTAATGAACATGGATAATTTTTTTAAATTGGGGTCACATTGGTTAATAAAATGATATAGGTTTCAGGTATACAATTCTGTCATACATCATCTGTATAGTACAATGTGTGTTCATCCCCCCAAGTTGAGTCTCCTTCCATCATCATTCGTCATCCCTGTACCCTCTTCTCCCTCCCCTGACTACCCTTTCCCTCTGGTTACCACCATACTGTTGTCTGTGTCTATGATTGTGTGTGTGTGTGTGTGTGTGTGTGTGTGTGTTGTTTTGTTTTTACTTAATCCCTTCTCCTTTTCACCAGCCCCACAGCACCCCTTCCCTTTGACAGCTGTTAGTCTGTGGAACTATGATAATTCTTTAAAGAGTAGATAAGTGAACCACTAATAAGATGGCATGCTTCTAAATTTAGGAAAGAGTAAACATATGTTACAGACTATAGACCAGAGATCTAAAGACAAATTTTGGAGGGTGTGCTAACAGGATATCGGAGGCAGTGGGATTGTTTCAAAATAAAACAACGCCCTTTGAAGTGAGAGCACATCAAAGCACATCCTCCTTACCTTTAAGAAGTTGGACTTTCTGTCTGAGTAGAGAGTATGAATCCACACGCCCAACGGGATGGGTGACGGCAGCATAATCGCCTCGTTCCTGTTTTGACCTCCTTGTGACGGTCTGTCCTTTTGCTAGGTCTGACTGTGACATCTAGTGCACCACCACACAAGGACGTGTCTCTCTCCCCACTGGAATGGGAACTTTTTGAGGGTAGAGACTTCTCTAATCTCTGGTTTCCTTGCCTACCGCTCTGATTACCTGTTACATGGGAGGCATAGCAGGGTATAGAAGAAAGAGAAGAGGAAAGGGAGAAGGGGAAAGAGGATGGGAGGGAGTCCAGTCAGACTCATGGGACACGCTCAGGGTTGATGAAACACTTAACTGGCCTCCAGGTCGCTTTCTGACTCCAGGAGGAATGGGGGAGATGCTGAGAAGTACTTAAGATTCCGAATCAGGAAACTCGGGTCTGTGTTTTAGCTCTGCCACTTCATCTCATGTGTCCTTGGAGGAGTCACCTAACCGCCAGCCTCAGCATCCTGTGCTGTATATTGGGGATGATTCTTTTTACCTTCAGAGGCCTTGAGTGATTAAATGGAATAGTATTTGTGACACCATTCAATAAACTATTAAGTTCCAAATAATTGTTTACTTATAATTATTATTACCCTGGAATCAGAACCATCTTCAGCTGAACTGTCTCTGTGATTTGTCTGGCCAAACATTTTTCCTTTGAGAGAATATTTTGAAAGAGGGAGAAAGATTTGAACTTTGATTCCTTTTTCTTCTTATTTTCAAGGATTTTGCTATTATATTTACATTAGATGGCTATTTTTTTTATCCTCACCTGAGAATATTTCTTTTTTTCTTTCTTTTAAAGATGTTTGTATTGATTTTTTTTAATTAATCCTCACTTAAGGATATTTTTTCATTTAATTTTAGAGAGAGGGGAAGGGAGAGAGAGACAGAGAGAAACATTGACGTGAGAGAGACATATTGGTTGCATTTATATATGCGCCAACCAGGGACAAGGATGGAGCCTGCAATCGAGGTACATGCTCTTGACTGGAATCAAACCTGGGACTCTTCAGTCCCCAGGCTAACACTCTTTCTGCTGAGCCAAACCAGCTATAGCAGGATACGTTTCTTTATTTTTAGAGAGAGAAGAAGTGAGAGAGAGAGAAGGAGAGAGAGAGAGATATGAGAGAAAAACCTCAATTAGTTACCTCCCATATGTACCCTGATTGGGATCAACCTGAAACCTAGGTATGTGCCCTGACTGAGAAACCCCAAATCTTTTTGGTGTGTGGGACGGCTCTCCAACCAACTGAGCCACTAGGTTTGGGCAAGACAGCTATCTTATTTTAAATCTACTTGTGGACAACAATGCTAATGGTTGACTAGTGGTCTCCATTCAAATCAGAATCACTTGAGAACTTCATCAAATACACTTTCCAAGTCTCTATTCTGAGAGATTCAATTGGCTTGTTCCAGAGTGGGGTGGGACTCTGCACTTTGAAAGGCTGCCCGGTGAGTCTGATGGGCAGCTGGGAGGAAGCCTAGACAGGCTTCTTTCCGTTTAAGCCTGACAAAGACCCTCAAGGTCGGGCCTGCGCGTCTATGATAGGCCCTTTTTGCTGGATGATTGCCTAGAAAATGCAATGAGGGTTCATGACATTAGTCTTTGTTATTTGCAGCCAGGAATATTAGAGTGGAAATGCTAGCATGAGCATGACATTCCCGTAACAGTTCACAGAGAGGCATTTGGACCCAAAATCAAATGTGGGCACCGGAGCAAGAGGGGGAGATGAGGCGCTTAAAGGGCCCTTAGGAAAAGCTTCTGTCATATTTCCTCCGCTTCGGGGACATACCTCCATCTATTTCACAGGAATTTTAAAAAATATTTCTATTGATTTTTTTACAGAGAGGAAGAGAGAGGGATAGAGAGTCAGAAACATCGATGAGAGAGAATCATCAATCAGCTGCCTCCTGCACACACACACACACACACACACACACACACACACACACACACCGGGGATGTGCCCGCAACCAAGGTGCATGCCCTTGACCGGAATCAAACCTGGGACCCTTCAGTCCACAGGCTGACTCTCTATCCACTGAGCCAAACCGGTTTCGGCATCACAGGAATGTTTTGATGTAAAATCTAACGTGCAAATGAATGGTGCTTTGGATTTCTTAGATGGGCTTATATGCATCCTCATAGGATGGCTCAGGGAACTATTTCTCTCCAGGTAGACTTTACCATCCATCACACATCTTTCTATAAACACGGCTCATTGAAATTGCCAAACATAACTGGTGGACCTAAGTGATGGCGATGTAGATTGCACAACCACTTTGGACAACTGCCGTAAAGCCGGGCGTTTGCATATCCTATTTCACTCCTGCACACATGCCAACAGAAATGCAAACATAGGTTTACCAACAGACATACACTAGAATGTTCAAAGTTGCACTGGCCTGTATAGCTCAAAACTGCTATGCCCATCCACAGTAGAGTGGACAAGCAAATCGTATTACGTTCAGACCACAGAATACTATACAGCAAAGAAAATGAGTTATCTACAGTAACATGCAATATTAGAAGAATTTCACACACGTGAGTTTGAATAAAAGAAGCTAGCCGTTGGGCTGGCCAGGTGGCCCAGGTGGTCAGAGTGTTGTCCTATTCACCAAAAGAAGTGCTGCTTTGCTAGCCAGCAGAGTGAGATGCAGGGCAAAAACAGTGCATTTCAAAGAATTTCTTAAAACCATAGGCGTACTGCTATATATGTTTTTAAAGAAATTCTTCTTAAGATGGTTTTATTTCTTACAAAGTGATGCATGTTCATTTTTCTTTTTCTTTTTTAAAAAATATTTTTATTGCCAAAACTGGTTTGGCTCAGTGGATAGAGCGTCGGCCTATGGACTGAAAGGTCCCAGGTTCGATTCTGGTCAAGGGCATGTACCTGGGTTGCGGGCACATCCTCAGTGGGGGGTGTGCAAGAGGCAGCTGATCGATGATTCTCTCTCATTGATGTTTCTAACTCTCTATCCCTCTCTTCCTCTCTGTAAAACATCAATAAAATATACATATTTTAAAAAATATTTTTATTGATTTCAGAGAGGAAAGGAGAGAGAGGTAAAAACACCAATGGTGAGAGAATCACTGATTGGCTGCCTCCTGCACACCCCCCAGGATCGAGCCTATAACCCCGGCCTTTGCCCTGACCCTTGACCAGGAATCGAACCATGACCTTCTGGTTCATAGGTCAATGCTTAACCACTAGCCAAGCCAATCAGGCACTGGTTCGTTTTTTAAATCCATTGATACAGAACAGTAGAAAGCAGAAATCAATATATATCTTTTTAAATCACCCCTGATGCCACCGCCCCACATAACTATTATTGTTAAATAGTTATCATTCCAACAGTTCTCTGGGCATAGATAGGAACTATTTTGTAAACATGGGTGCAAACCTAAACACAAAACAAATTACAAAGGAAAATTATTTGAGGAATCTCTCTTCATATTTGTGGTGAAGGAGAGAGAGGAACTTGTGATTTTGAAGACTATAAACCAGCTTCTTTCTGGCCATTCCTTTGATGAGATGAGCGCTCTGATAACATAGTTGGAATTTTAGGGCAAATAGTGCCTTTCTGACCAGGCCTCGGTCTTACTCCGAGGTGGGAGATGGGTCGGGAAGGAGAGGCAGTCCCCTGTGGGACTTTCTGAATGAAAGGTGTGGACCACCACAGAGCAAAGAAGGGGAGGGAAGGCAGGACCCTGAGTTACTGCCAACGCAATGAACTGTCGGGGCCTGAGGACCTGTACAGACGGGAAAAGTAACGTGACTGGGATAGTGGAGGCTTGGAAGTCTTGAACAATGGTCCTAGCTCTGCTCAAAGGAGACAAACAGAACAAAAATAGTGCGTTATTGGTCTAATTACTCTCAATTACAGTAATCTCAGTGTCTTCTAGACTTTTTTAAGAGGACATGGAACCGAAGATCAAATGTGCTCATTCTTGGACTCTACCTGCTTACAAGTAGGTAGAGTCACAGATTAGATGTGCTAATTCTACCTGCTCCTTTTCCAAGCAAAATGTCCCCAAGATGCAGATTAAGGTAAGTGAGGGGGAGGAGGGACAGCAAGCTGCAAACCCGACCTTCCCAGCGGCCTCAGAGGCTGCCCATTGGATCATGTGACTGAGCCCTTACTCTCATTAGAGTAAGGGAGTCAAGGACGCTGAGACTGAGAAGGGAGAGGTGGGGTTTTCCTCTGCCCTGAAGCTGTTTCCGAGCGTGAGGGGCTTAGCGACTGGAGCAGAAAGTCCCTAACACTTTTCCAGTCTCTCCCTGGACCTCACTTCTATATCAAAACCCGGCATTGATCTCTGTCTTTACTACCGTTCTCACTGGTTCACGACAGAGTCCAAACCCAAGCCATGAGCCACCCACCGCTATGGGGCACGTAGGTGCCCTGTCCTGGGTCCATGAGCTTCATGGTTATGAGCCTGGTTAGTCCTCATAACGCTACAAGGCAAGCACTGCTATGGTCCCATTTTACAGATGAGGAAATAGGAGGCAAAGAGGAGTTAGACTACTCCCCCAAGGTGACAGAGCTAGCAGCGTGTGAGCAAAGGGCCTAGGGCCAAAGACCTGACTCATAGAGACCGGGGTAGGGGCAGTTCAAGTTAGAATGGAGACCGCATTTCCGTAAAACAAAGCCAGTGTCCTTGCTATAAGCTCTTTGATTGTGTCAAGTGGCTTTTGAGTTGCAAAATTCCACATTACACCCCCCACACCCTTACCTGGGGCAGTTTATTATAGTGGGTGTTGGCCTCCTGACCACACACCACAGTGTGTACTCAGCTTCGAGCAGGAAGTGAGGTGTGTGTGTGTGTGTGTGTGTGTGAGAGAGAGATGTGCATGTGAATGTATGTGTGTGTGTGTAGGTATGAATTTATATAAGTTGTTACTGGGTGAGTGAGAGTGGGAGCGATGTACGACGTATATGTCCATTTGTGAGTGTAAGTTAGTAAAAGTGTGAATGAGTGTCAGAGCGAACGTGTGTGAATGACTATGTATGCATAGGTATGTGTATAGGGATGTGCATGTGCTAAGCCTGTGTGTGTGTGTGCATGTGTGTGGGCATGTATGTCTGCGCATGCATATGAATGTCTGAGTGTGTGCATGTGTCTATCTGCATGAATAGCTGTGCATGTTGACACAGGTGAGTGTGTTTGTGCAGGTTCCATGTGAAACTGTGAGCATAAGTCCTGCTCCCAACTTCCTTTACTCGCAGCCAGATCAAGTGACACCTGAGCTCTGCCCTCAGAGAAAGCCTGAGGAAGGTGTCCAAGGACAGCCCTGGCCACGGGGAAGGGTGGACGCCAGCTCTGTGCCAATGGGAAGAGTGGCCAATCGGACTCGGACAGGCAGTAGTGGAGCAAACACATTGGTGCCACCCCCTCTCACTCCTCAAACCACTGCATGTGAGTGCTGCCCCCTGCCGGGGCTAGTGGGTGAAGCAGGAAGTGGCCAGGTGCTCCAGAGGGAGTAACACAGGCTTTGGAGGCAAACAGACTTGGGCTCAAATTCCGGCTCTGCCTCCAGACACCCCAGAAAGGGACTGTGGGCAAGCTAGTTCTCCAGCTGTCCACGGCTTCCCCGACTGATGAGAGAGCAATCACACCCAGCCCAGCACAAGTTCATGGTGAGGATCAAGGGAGCCGATGCATCCGATAAGAACACCACAAAGCATACATAGCACGTTGCACCAAGTATATGCTCCATAAGTGGTGTTACTGTTCCCACGAGCAATGAGTCAAATGACCCCGCTTCTTCCTCCCAGGTTGCTGTTCTGGGCCAAACCAGTCGTTCCCAGAGGAAGCCTGGCGCCCCGGGAGGGTCACAGAGGCATCGTTCCATCTTATTTACACCCGGGGGCACTTCGGGAGCCGTTCACCAGCGAGGCCCCAGGGTCAGAGAGAGTTCATCTACCCGAACAGTGACAACACCCCTCCTGTCACCGGGAAATCGGCCCTTTTCTCTCCAAGAGGAAAGTGGGAAAGACCTTCACGATGCAACAAACCCAAGGGGATGGCGGGAAGTTCTGACTGGGGAGAATTATGCCTCTTAAAAAAAAAATGCAACTCCGCACCTGTGAGTGTTGAGTTGGTCCCCGGACTTTTCAAGGACCAGAACACAAAATAAAGAAAGGAAACTTTCGACAGCAGGCCAGAGGGTCCCTGAGTCGGAACAATGGCTGAGTGGCTGGCGGGGCCAGCTGCCTCGGAGGGAGAAGGGAGTCAACAGGCGCTGAGCAAACAGCGGGCTTTGGTGTTCCCGGCAGTGTGTACCGTGGCTGGCGCTTGTGGGCCGGGGGGCCCCGAAAGCCTGCACATCCCTCTCTTCGGTCGGAGCCAATCTCCCGGCCAAGGCTTTGTTTACGCAGAGTCTTTCATTGCAAAACGCGCCCTCCACTCCCACAGGGTCAATAGCAGAGCCGGAGGGGGCAGTGCCCGCGCCCACAGGTGTGCTGGCTCCCCTGCCTGCAGGAGAACGTGTCGGTGGCATTTTCCCCAAGGAGAGGGGCTTAGGGTCCCATAACCCGAGTAAAGCGGGAGCCTCGGGGGCGAGGGTAGAGAACTGGAAGGAACAGAGGCATCAGCACGCCCTGTCCCTTAGCGATGGTCTTGGGAAGAGCTTTGAAGAGTCTTGCTCCGAGGACCTGAGAGGAGAGGTGGCTGCAGAGGCGGCTCCTGTTCATTCTCACCCCTCCCCAGCCATACTCCTCGGGCTGCCATCCGGGTACTTAAAAATGCCTGCCCGGCCAGCGTGGCCCAGTGGTTGACCCTCCTCGGCCGTAGATCCCTCCTGTTTCCCTTCTCGTGCTCCGGTCTCGTCCGTGTGCCACTGGCAAACGGGGGAAGCTCAAAGCGTTAATGAAGAGCTCACTCACCATCCTGAGGGCACCTCATCCTCCCAGCCCGTGAACAGCGTTTATCCTAACGGTAAATGCCTCTCGAGCAGAGCAGACCCACTTTGCAGGGAGAACTCTGACATTTCAGAGTGACATTTGCATTCTCAACCTTTCCTCCACAAGGCATGGAGGATCTTAATACGTGCTGGGACTCGGAGCGTTCTTCCCCGGGGGAGCAATATCTGCCGTAATCTGCAAAGATGACAGTTGTCTACGCGCTGAGTAAACCGAGAGCTCCCAGAACAGATTTCGTGGAACGCTGCCTGCTTCTCACACGTCACGTAACTGCTGGCCCAGCGTCTTCTCTGTGTGGAGGGGTGGGCAGAGGTAGGTTCACAGTTGCAGCGTGACAGCCTTTGGAATTAATAAAGCTGCTGCCACAGTCATAACCTGCATATCTTCTTCCAGGTGAACGGCTGTAAACCTACTTCTGCCCACCCCTGCATATCCACACAGAAATAAAAAAAAAGAATCTCCAGATATTTCATATATATATTATTGACTTTTCACAGAGAGGAAGAGAGAGAGGGATAGAAAGCCAGAAACATTGATCAGCTGCCTCCTGCACACCCCCTACTAGGGATGTGCCCGCAACCAAGCTACATGCCCTTGACCGGAATCGAACCCGGGACCCCTCAGTCTGCAGACCGACGCTCTATCCACCGAGCCAAATCGGTTCCAGCATCTTCAGACATTTCTGAAGTGGGATTTTTATGGGACTTTTTTAGTATTCACCAATTTTACGTGCAAATAACACTGAGTGATCAGAAATGTCCATTTTGGATTTAAAAAAACAAACAAAAAAACATGGCAGTTAAATTGGCTGAGAAACCGGTTATTAGTCTTAAAAGGAGAAAAAAAAAAGTTTAGTTTTGCAAAGACAAAAATATTGAAGAGCACACATTTCCGGGTATGACTTTGTCTCTGTCTGGCTGCTGAGTGGGCTCAGCCCATCACCCTCCCCACTGCGTTAGGTCATGCCGGCTGGGATGCAAGCAGATGCTTAGACTTCAGACCAGCAGAGGTACCGGCGGCGAGGACAAGACAATCCAACACACGCTCACCCCGGCCTCTTCACCATTTATCTGCAAGCAACAGATACTCCATCTGTCCAAACTCATAGCTCCCATCATGGTGTCCCTGGGCACATTCCGCTAGGATATATGAACACAGGAAGGTCAAGTGGAAAATTAAGGACAGAGCTTCCCAGCACAAAAAAGACATTAAAAAAAAAAAAAAGCAACCATGATGCCACCTTTTTTTTTTCTATATTAGTCCTAACTGAGGTTTTATTTTACTTTTTTTCCAAGTAAAATGCAGGGTTTTTTTTTGTTTTTTGTTTTTTGGCTTCCTATAATTATTGATGTTTAGACACAGAAGCAGCAAAAATAGGAACTGAGCCGAAACCAGTTTGGCTCAGTGGTAGAGCGTGGGTCTGCGGACTGAAGGGTCCCGGGTTCGATTCCGGTCAAGGGCATGTACATTGGTTGCAGGTGTGCAAGAGGCAGCTGGTCAATGTCTCTCTCTCATCGATGTTTCTAGCTCTCTATCTCTCTCTCTTCCTCTCTGTAAAATATCAATAAAACATTAAAAAAAAATAGGAACTGATATTAAAAGGGGCCATCTGGCTTCGTTTGAAAAGGGGACCAGTTTACACCGCGGGATGCCTGCGGCACTTTTTCCGTTCTCACGGCAAGCGGGGCCTGCGCACAGAACAGGCACTTCCCTTCTCCCAAAACGGTCGGGTGGGAAACAGGAGGAATATTTAACCAACCCAGCGCCTCCTTAGCCTGTCAGGGTCAGCCCACCTGCCAGCTGGTACTCGCTAGGACCGTCCTGCCAGTTTGGGTCCCGGGGTTGGCTTTTTTCCTACTGTGTGACCAGCTCACTCATGCCTGGCGGGATGTCACCCGGCCTTCCTACGGCCAGCAGCCGCCCCTCGCCCCCTAACAGGCTCCGGTCTCAGCTCTCGGAGTTTTACCTAGTGGTGTGCTGGTAGATATTGAACAACGTGCTCTCTGCAGAGAAAAGCCTCGTATTTGCTAATTCCCCGAGTGTAAATAAACCCACGGTGGCTGATGTCAAGCTGTGAGGTCACCGAACACGGAGCTGGGGAGAGACGGGCATAATCCGTTCAGCGACGGCCCGAGCCGGGTCCAGGGCACCTCTGGCTTTAGCTTTGGAGACCAGCTCCCCGGGGACTGTGCTGGAGTTCCACACCTCCTCCGTCTGGTGGGCAGGAAGGAGAGGAGCCGGATCCACTCCTGACGTGGCCATGCAGGGAAGCCCCCGAGATAGATGGCTAGTCTCCTGGGCCGTGGTGCCTTATTTTATTATTTTATTTTTATTCTATTTTATTTATTTTTCACAGAGAGGAAGGGAGAGGGATAGAGAGCTAGAAACATCGATGAGAGAGATACATCTGTCAGCTGCCTCCTGCACACCCCCTACCTGGGATGTGCCCGCAACCAATGTACATGCCCTTGACCGGAATCGAACCTGGGACCTTTCAGTCCGCAGACCGACGCTCTGTCCACTGAGCCAAACCGGTTTCTGCCGTGGTGCCTTATTTTAGAACCCCCGTGAGCCCTGTCTTCTCCAGAGGAAGCAGGAGGCCAGCACCGTGGGACATGTAGCCCGTGGGTGCCACGAGCCCATGATTCCGTCCACTGTGCTGTCATCGCCGGAGTCCGCGCCCCAGAGCACGGCGGGCAGGTGGAAAGGGGGAGGAATTACATTCGAAGTCAGACAGGATGGGGACTGGCTTGTCCGTTTTGAACTAAGTGGGTGAGCAGGGATGATTAAATTGTCATAAAAGTCAAAAAGATCAAAGAAAAGGGTATTGATTATTAGAAATAGCGAACTTGACCCTCACACCTTATCTCAAATCTCCAAGTGCAGGGTGGTATAGACTTGAGACACCCTGAACATCAGATCTTCATGTTTTCCACATAGTTTGTGGCCAAAGAGTAAATAAACCTTTTTCTCATCAGTAAAAGATGAATGGTGAATTCTCTCTAAGTTGTTTGGAAGAAAAAATTGTGAAATAAATCTTTATTGTGCTTCCATGGTGCTCAAGAATTGTGTGGAGAAATGACTTTAAAGTGGTTTGCTTAGCCGAGACCGGTTTGGCTCAGTGGATAGAGCATCATCGACCTGCAGACTGCGGGGTTGCAGGTTCGATTCCGGCCAAGGGCATGTACCTTGGTTGTGGGCACATCTCCAGTAGGGGGTGTGCAAGAGGCAGTTGATTGGTGATTCTCTCTCGTCGATGTTTCTAACTCTCTATCCCTCTTCCTCTCTGCAAAAAATCAATAAAATATATTTTCAAAAAAAAAAAAGTGGTTTGCTTAATTTCTTAACAATCATATCAGGACTCAAACGCTCCTAGATTGCCAATCCCATCAAAAGAGTCAACTCAGAAGTGTCTAAACCATCTCGTGATGTTTATGTGTCCGGAAGTGTGCTTGGAGTATTTCTTTAGAGTGTCTTTAGCACTGCTTATGAACCAAACGATAAAAAATCATAGTAATAATTTTACGTGGGGATTAAAGTGGCATTTTCCAGCAAAGCCATTAACCAGGCTCATTACCAAATTACTTTGGGCTGTACCCCAACATAAAATCCATTTTTCACTTAGAAAAACAACCTTATTACGTTTATAGGAAAGAGAGTCTCCGTCTGTAAAAGCATTTTTTCACTGACGTTGGTTTAGCCTTTCCTCTGCCATCGCTTGCTGGCGAGCTTAGTCCAGCCACTTTGCCTCTCTGGTCACGCGATCATCTCCGGAGCAGCTGATCTGAAGGAGGCAGCCCTGCATTCAGTGTTGAAAGGGGAATGAGTTCATCAGCTTTAGCTGAAGGCGTATTATCTGTTAGTCCGTTTGTGAAGGATTGGGACTACAAAACCAGGCAGTTTAACAAAAACACGGCCCTGCCCTCCGGAAGCTCACAGCCTTGCTCATAGCGAAGGGACACAGCGAAGTCAGGCGTCAGTGGAATGTTTGCCCAGAAGCTGAGCGAGCTCGTGAGGAGCACTCACCCGGACTGCCAGAGGAGGACTGCCCGGGGCTGGGACTGCGGGCAGGCGGTGCTGCTGTTCCCAGGGACGAGCCAGCAGCGCTCCTCTGAGGCCTGGGAACAGGAGGAAGCTGCCACGGAACAGAGAAGCAGAGGAAAGACAACCCAGAAGCCCACGCTATGGGAAGTCCAGTCGTCTGTGTCATAGAATGGCGGGCACAGTGCACAGAAGGGAGAGGGAGTCCAGAGCATGGCAGGGCCGGGGCAGAAATGCCCTCTACAATGCCATGAAACAAAACCACAAGTCAATGTTTACTTGCTGGAAAGAGCTCTGTCTCCTCCTCCTCCGGGCCCAGCTTCCGGGAGTCACCCGTGGGCTGAGCAAGGCCAGGCGAGAGGAGACTCCTAGTGGCCAGTCTGGGAGCACCTGGTTGCTGGTGGCCTATTAACCTTGCTCCAAAAAGGTAAACATTCTAAGGGCTCTTCCAAATGCCAAGAAAAAACACAGGCCCGCGGGGAACGTGGGCCATTGGCGATGCAGATGCGAAGTTAGCTGCTGGTTGGAAAGCTCAGTAAACAAAGCGAGGGCCTCACTAGAAGGTCCCCACGTGAGACCCTGCTTTTATGGATTTGGAAAGAGATGCGGCAGATCCTCTTCCGGGCAAAGATCCGTTGATTCTTATCGGACTCTCCCAGAGGCTCCCAGGCCTTTGAAAGACCTGAGGGGCTTGCTTTGCATTTGGGCTTGGCAGATGTGGCCATTTGCATAGAGGTAAGCTTCCACGTATCCATGCAGAGAGCTAGCAGGTCTGCACATTATTTAATGTCAGCAAGATCAAAACATAAAGTATACTTCGCACCCATCAGTGTAACCAGCTGATAAGTATCCAGATGTACAGCAGAGAACCAAAGATCTGCAATTATTTTCATGGTAGAGAACATGCTTAGAAACGGTGCTTAGAAAAAAAATCAGAGGGATGTACACAGGTCTTGGCAGGCAGCTCCACCCAGGATAGCTCATCCTATTCCCCTCTGAGGGAAAGGGTGTTCGTTTCTAAGCCACGCCCCCGTGCACCTGTCTCGTTCTGCTCCTTAGCGAGGCTCTTGGTGGTCATTGGTGAGGAGGCACTGCTGGCTTTTAAAGGGGGCAGGGCTGGAGACATCCTCTGCCGCCGATGCGTGAGACAGACCTGCCGGGTGAAGGATTGTCCCTCCTCCTCCACGTCTTCTGAGAGTTGACTTGAATATTTACAAATCACAACTTGGAGATGCACAGAAAGCTTAAAATTACGGGGAGAGCGTCGAAACCAGTTTGGCTCGGTGGATAGAGCGTCAGCCTGCGGACTGAAAGGTCCCGGGTTTGATTCCGGTCAAGGGCATGTACCTTGATTGTGGGCACATCCCCAGTAGGGGGCGTGTAAGAGGCAGCTGATGGATGATTCTCTCTCATCGATGTTTCTAACTCTCTATCCCTCTCTCTTTCTCTCTGTAAAAAAAACACAATAATAATATATTTTTTAAAAATTATGGAAAGAGCAATAGGGAAGGACATACAGATCATCGCTAAAATACTAAAAATCTGTAGGAAAATAGAGGCCAATTTCCCAAAGGCTGATCCTGATATCATGTTTTCAGGATACAATGGGGATTAATGGAGTTCCTCTAACCATGAGGCATTGGGTTGGTGTGTGTGTGTGTGTGATCCGTACACTTTGGGTGCTAAGGGACTTCTAATAAGACTGAACCTGTGGGCCAGTTTAATACACAGAGCCTGGTGAGGCTGAGCTAGGATGCTCATGGTGGGACATCAACATGCAAGGGAGGGCACTGGGGCCTCAGCCCAGATTCACGGGTTCAGGGTAAGCGCTTTGATGGGGGCTGGGGCTCTTCCGGTAGAACTCACAGGGCCCTGTTTTGGGGAAACTGTGTGGCACGAGGCCAGCAGGTCTTGTGATGCTGAAGGTCTTTCCAGTCATCTCTTACCATGCATTCCAATGGCCTTGGTGGCGGCCATTGGGAGTTGGAAGAAAGAGAGAGGTAGGGTGGAGCAAGTGTCGGAAGATTTTGCAAATAGATTAGTATGAGCCTGGGGAAATGATTCAAAACTGGAAACTTAGAGCCATCCTTTGCTGCTCTTCCTCTGCCTTCAGGGTTTTTAATTTGGTATGTACCAGAAAACTAAGTAGCCAGATTACAATCATGTCTAAACAAGGGTTAGCAGCTCCCAAGTAAGGAGCTTGGGGTCTCTCTAAGGCAGCCGTGCGCAAACTACGGCCCATGGGCCGGATCCGGCCCGCTCGGCTGTTCTATCTGGCCCCCAGAGCTGAAAGAGTGGAGGGTTCTCTTGCTTTCCCCCTCCGCTCCTTCACCAGCAGCCCAAGATGAGAGTGCCAGCATGGTCAGGTTGCTTTTGTTCCGGCCCTCTGGTCCAGTTTAAGAACCCATTGTGGCCCTCGAGTCAAAAAGTTGGCCCACCCCTGCTCTAAGGCATGAGTGACATGAATGTGTGCCTGTGTGTCAATGCTCTAACCATCTCATTGGTGTAAATGCTTTTTCCCCCACCTTGTTTCATATATATATATATATATATATATATATATATATATATATATATAATTTATTTCAGAAAGAAAGGGGGAGGGATAGAAAGATAGAAACATCAATGGTAAGAATCATGCATAAGCCCTACTGGGGATCGAGCCCACGACCCACCCAGGTGCCCTGACCGGAAATCGATCTATGACCTCCTAGTTCATAGGGCGACACTCAACCACGGAGCCACACGGGCTGGGCCCACCCACCTTGCTCCACGTTTTGAGTAGGATCTTAACTATTGCGTTGAGATCTCTGGAGAAGAGAGAAGCTGCTGTAGTGCCCACTGTCACCTGGAGAGCCTACCCTCCCACTGGGGGACTGTGAACCCTCGGACTAGCACCTGCTTCCAGGAGCTAAGACACCCTCAGAGCCAGTGTCTCTAGCAAGAGAAGCCAATGATGCCACCTCTCATTGAGGCTCCCGGGAGAGCAACCCCAGGTCTCTGCACTCGGAGGTGCCACCTGAAACATGCATTGCTTCATTCATGCACACAGACAGGATTCAAGGGGGGAAACCATAACCCATTGTTTTATTTTAAAATAGAGCAATCGGCATGGAGATAAAATCACCATTGACTACTCCTAGTACGTTGAATGTCCCTTGTTACGCAATGTCGCCACCTGCTGACCAAAAACACCACAATGCAATGTGTGCTTAGAACGGTGCGGAATGTAGGTCGGTTATCAGTCACCCTTTATACAGATTAGGGCAATTGGTCTTCCAATTCGAAATAACTGTGATATTTCTCAACTTCACTCAGGTAAGCATGACTTCAGATGGCTTTCCCTTTCTTGAGTTTTCCAGAAATATACTTCCATTTAAAGTGAGAAACCCCATGTACTCATGACCTGGCGATAAAAAGAAGAGAGACCTGGTTCCTCACTTATTTAGAGATTTCCAACCCAACAATTAAAACCCCATTCAGAAAGTGTGTAAATCTAAGCCTCCGTTTCCATCTGTAAAGTGTAATTAAGAATGCCTGCCCTAGAGTACATACTGGAAAATAAATAGCAAATACATGACACAGAGCACAAGCAATTTAGTACATGTTGATTTAGTCTCCTTTTTTAAGGGAAAAATCATTCTATTAACTAAATACATGCCCATTAGCAGATTTCCTCTGGGACTGTCATATATATATATGACAGAGAGGAAGGGAGAGAGAGTTAGAAACATCCATGAGAGAAACATCGATCAGCTGCCTCCTGCACGCCCCCTACTGGGGATGTGCCCGCAACCAAGGTACATGCCCTTGACCGGAATTGAACCCGGGACCCTTCAGTCCGCAGGCCAAAGCTCTATCCACTGAGCCAAACCGGTTTCCGCCAAAGGGACATTGTTGAAATCAGGACTGAAAAATCCAAAGACATGTATGGTGGTCATGTCTGGGAGTCACATGAACCAGCGACCTGGATGACAGAGCCCAGGAACCAAGGCGAATGTGACGGAGGTTGTGGTCTGGGTTTGCTGATGTCATCCCACGATGGTCGCCAAGGTTGGAACGCACAAGAAGGCACATTGCCCCAGGCTCCCGTCCCAGCCACAGGGGAGGCTGAATAACAGCAGACAGCACTGCGCACTCTGGCGGTGACTGACGCTTGAGTCACCGTAAAAATAACAATGAGACAGACCCAGAAAGCTCTGACTTGAAAAGCGTCGTCGGAGACAAGAAATCTGTTTGATGTCTGAGCACAATCATGGTCTCCCCAGCTCTGACCGGCAAACTTCCAAACAAGCCACGATGCAGAACAAAGGGTTTCCTCTGCATTTCATAACAACGGTTCAAAGATAGAACCATCCAGGAGACCAAAGTTGCAAGGGGGAAACATTATTTTTACTTTTTTTTTTTTTAAAGAGATGCGCATCTCAGAATGATTTCCTGAATAAATAATGATTTTTTTTTTTTATAGGGAACTCTCCTCCCCTCCCCAGGCAGTCAGAGGCTGAGAGGGGCCAGACGACCAGGGAGCTGCCACACAAGAAGGGATATTGGGTATTGGACTGGCAGAAACAGTGGGTGTGCATAGCGCGATTAAAAAATGTATATATAAAAATAGCATATATATTAATATATATTTTATTGATTTTTTTACAGAGAGGAAGGGAGAGAGATAGAGAGTTAGAAACTTAGAAACATCCGTGAGAGAGAAACATCAATCAGCTGCCTCCTGCACGCCCCCTACTGGGGATGTGCCCGCAACCAAGGTACATGCCCTTGACCAGAATCGAACCTTGGGACCTTTCAGTCCGCAGGCTGAAGCTCTATCCACTGAGCCAAACCGGTGAGGGCTTAAATATATTTTTATTGATTTCAGAGAGGAAGGGAGGGAGAGATAGAAACATCAATGATGAGAGAGAATCATCGATTGGCTGCCTCCTGCATGCCCCACACTGGGGGATCAACCCCCGAAACCCAGGCACGTACCCCCAGCTGGGAATTAAACCTCGACTTCCTGGTTCGTAGGTCGATGCTCAGCCACTGAGCCATGCCAGCCGGGCTATAGCAGGAGATGTGTGTGTTGACTCACTATGACCAAGTACAGACCTCCCCCTGGAGGCAAACTGGAAGGCCACCTGGGTCTAGAAGAGCAGCCAATTCAAAGAGCAGCATTGTTTATAAAATGCTACCTTCATGACCATCCGACCCAATAAGAAATGCAAACACTGGAACATTGTTTACTTCCCAAGTCAGTCCCATGTGAGGGTTTACTGGTGAAGTTGCTAAGGAAGTTGCAGAAACAGATGGGACATAACTACTTAGGCGATGAAATCGTCAGCGCTCCCGGGGGCTCTGGAGCCCCACTCCCGTCCCTCCCTCACTCCATCTGGACTTTGATGTGGGCTGCGGCAAAAATACCACCACTTTCCTGCAGAGCTGCGAGTCTAAAATATGGCAATTTCATGGAGCTACACGGATGCCATCCCTCAGCTGGCGTCTTAGATGTCCTGTCTGTCTGAGACTCTTGCCTTCATCTTCTCTCCTGGTGCCTGGCAAACATGTATTAAACCAGGAGAGCAAGTGTGAATCGGAAAACAAATAAATGGAATCTATTGAGTGTCTATTATATACACCGAAGTCTGGGTGAGACACTGTCACATGTGATTTCATTTAATTTTCATGACAACCCTTCACTGGTCATCGAAAAGGTAACTCCAGGAAACTGAGCTCTGGTTTGGAAGATAAAGCAGAATGGAGAAAAGCTAAATAATAAAAACAACAAGGTACAAAAATACAAAGGATTCGCTCACTCATTCATTTGATAAGCAATATATTGAGAACTACTAGGTATGTGTCAGGCACTGTCCTATGGGGCTGGAGACATAATGGTGAGGGCCTTACGTTTTTCTGGGAGAGCAACCAACAGACAAAATAAATATGTGAGAATGTAGGTGGTGAAAAGTGCTCTGGAGAATCCAAAGCCTCCAAGAGCCTTGGTCAGCAAACCGTGGCTCTTTGGCCCCTTGAGTGTGGCTCTTCCACAAAATACGATGGCCCGGGAGAGTCTATTTTGAAGAAGTGGTGTTAGAAGAAGTTTAAGTTTTAAAAATGTGGCTCTCCAAAGAAATTTCAGTCGTTGTACCGTGGATATTTGGCTCTGCGGACGAATGAGTTTGCCGACCACTGGCCTAGAGGATGATGCCAAGCGAGGTGCCAAGAAGAGAAAGAAGAGATGGCCTGAGCCGGGATTCCCAAAGGAAAAGGACTTGAGTTTGGTCTTTTTTTAAAAAAAAAAAATATGTTTTTATCGCTTTTTTAGAGAGAGGGAGGGAGGGAGAGAGAAATATCAATCAGCTGCTGCTTGCATCCCCCTGTTGGGGATCAAACCCACCACCCAGGCATGCGCCCTGACCAGAAATGGAACTGGTGACCTTTCGGTGCATGGGACAATGCTCAATCCACTGAGCCACACTGGCTGAGCTTGGATTTGGTCTTGAGGGATGGAACACATTTAAAGAAAAAGAGAGGATTGGTTGGCCATTGAGGCAGCATTTCTCAAGCACCTACCGTCTGTCCGGCGTTTGGGGAATAAAACAGGACCATCTCTACACCGGCCAATGTTCTCACTGCCTTGTATACTTGACCTCATTTCACCCCGATGCAAAGATGAAAAAACTGAATTCTAGAGATGAAGCATCTCCAAGTCGCAAGGTTAGCGGCAGAGCTGGGACTCGAACTCAGGCAGTTTGGTTCCAGGGCAAACACTCTCCACCAGGGCTCAGCATCCCTCCGCGGCTCCAGTCAAGGACAGCCTGGTCACTCCCAGAGGCAACCTCTCCTGGGGCCAGCAGTGCTTTTTTGCATCACATCCCCTGCCCCGTGCTCCCCACACACTGCCAGGACAGGACCAGTCACCCCCCCCCAGGGCAGGACCAATCATGCACCCCTTGCATGCCCGCCAGGGACCAGGGCTCGGCCTGGCACAGATCAGCTACTCATTAAATATTTGCTGAGTGACAGCAGAGTTTACCTAACTTTTTCATCGCCTCCAATTCCTAAGACTCTCCGAGTCAGCAACCTCGAATGAGAATCTGCTGCGTCTTGAAAAGGCTCACAAGAAAGGGGATTCCCACAGCGTCTCTCTCCGTGACTTGGTCTAGAACAGCCGTGGGCAAACTATAGTGGGCAAACCTCGGCTCTTTGGCCCCTTGAGTGTGGCTCTTCCACAAAATACGATGGCCCGGGAGGGTCTATTTTGAAGAAGTGGCGTTAGAAGAAGTTTAAGTTTTTAAAATGTGGCTCTCCAAAGAAATTTCGATCGTCGTGCCGTGGATATTTGGCTCTGCGGATGAATGAGTTTGCCGACCACTGGCCTAGAGGGTGATGCCAAGTGAGGTGCCAAGAGGAGAGTGCCAGCATGGTCAGGTTGCTTTTGTTCCGGCCCTCCGGTCCAGTTTAAGAACCCACTGTGGCCCTCGAGTCAAAAAGCTTGCCCACCCCTGGGCTAGACTCTCCTAGCTCGCTGCTGGGAAATTCTTGCTGCTGTGTAGTTGACGAGGACTTCCTCCAGCCACATCGGAATCGGTTTCCTCATGGTTGTTAGCGCCTCGGGACCTGGGAGAGCGGGGGGCCCATGCTTGGCGTAAGGGTTCTGGGAAGCACCAAGGACACAGTTACCTGATTTGCTATCACACGAGGCAGCAAGGGGTCCCCTGAACAGACCCCACGAAATGCAAGCCCCCAGCGTGTGTGTGACTGGCCCACAGATGTTTTAGTCCTACTTCTGCCTAGCCAAGGCCTGCTCTTCATTGGAAGGTTATTTGAATCAACTTTCTCCTCTCCTGGTTAAAAAACAAATAAAAAACAAACTGCGGGCCCTAGCTGGTTTGGCTCAGTGGATAGAGCATCGGCCTGCAGACTGAAGGATCCCAGGTTCAATTCCAGTCAAGGGCACATGCCCGGGTTGCAGGCTCAATTCCCAGTAGGGGGTGTACAGGAGGCAGCCCATCAATGATTCCCCCTCATAATTGTTTCTCTCTCTCTCTCTCTCTCTCTCTCTCTCTCTCTCTTCCTCTGAAATCAATAAAAAAATATATATATTTTAAATCTCAGTTCTCATGAGGATTATTTCTGACCTTGTCCAATATTTCCAAGTTTAAATTTTAAAAAAACAAAAACACAACAACACACACAAGAATCTTGTGAGGGTCTAAGAGCAGCTTCTAAGTATGTTAAACCCTGTGAGTACAAGTGTGTGCGGTACATGTATGTGGTGTAATGTGTATGTGATGTGGTGTGTATGTGATATGTGTGCATGAGAGAGAGAGCGCCTGAGAGATTATGAGGAGATTTGTTCTGCAGGCCAGGTTACAGTGTAAAATAACCCGTCTGCGGTTTAATGAGCATAAGGTAAGCATTTGAAAACACACTATGCGCTTGGAATAGCTCCTCTACCAGCTGGGCCCTCCGTCATGTGAGCGCCGGGAAACTGATCAAAGGCCACCAATTAGGCCTTCATGTGGTCACCTCAGACTGGCCTCGGAGCAACAGATGTTGAAAGAGAGAGTGCAGCGTCTCCCAGAGTTCAAGCTTGGCCTCTTTCTCTATCTTTCTCTCTCTCTTTCTCTCTTTCTCTCTTTCTTTCTTTCTTTCTTTCTTTCTTTCTTTCTTTCTTTCTTTCTTTCTTTCTTTCTTTCTTTCTTCTTCTTTGAGCTATTTGAAGATTCTTAGGTTCGACCTTTCTGGCTCAGACCCAGAGACTCTTCACCGTCTGGATCAATCCTGAAAGAGGGGTGGGATTTGGTTTTGCATTTGCGCATTAGCCGAAATCTCCATCACTGTCTCCCCAGACACACACACACACACACACACACACACACACACACACACACACACACTCACACCCGTGATGGTGTACACCCAAACTAGAGAATGTGTCCAGAATGAGGCTTGCCTGCTGCTCATTCCCAAGAGCTGCTTTGAAGCAACAACCCTCCAGGATCTTAGAAAAATAAACCCAGTTTTACGCTCTCTCCAGCAGATGGCGCTGTGCACCGCGCTCTGCAGGGCGATCCTTCAAGGCAATTTTGAGGGACTCCACCAACCACCTCCTCCGCCCAGGCTCCACTCTGATATACCCTCCTCTGTTCTGCAATCTGACAAGCATTATTCATCCACCACAAGCCTGTGGACGGGTCACGAACTGTATAAAAACTGTCTCTTATTAAGGCAGTCAGTCAGCAAACCATTCAGTGCCCCCTACGTGCCAGGCGCAGTTCTGGGAGCTGGGGATATTGATGGTGAGCAGAACGGATGATGGCGTGATGTCCATAATAACCATACAGGACTTCCTCATTGGACAGCTAGTGCAGACACATAGGTACTCTACCGGGCATGTTGGCCAGCAATAGATACTCAGAAGGAAAAAAGCAGCAGGCTTTTAGGGGGCTGGTGGAGAACGCCTTTTGGGGGAGGGGACAGGTGAGCAGAGAGGCCTGAATGACCCCAAACAGGTGCACCTGGGCGCTTTAACCTTGGTGCCTGGGCTCACCCCTGGGCGGCCTGGCTTAGCTGGTGGGGGTGAGGTCAGGGCGCTGGGGGGGTTGGGCTCCCAGGTGATCCTAACTGTGTATCCATGCAGAGGTGCATGCCCTAGGCCCCCTGCATTTGGGCTGAGCTCACTCAGCAAGCCAGAAAATGCCCCCGCTGCCCGTGTCCTGGGCCTGGGAGTCACCTCAGCTCCCTGAGGAGCTGGGGAGACCTGCCCCCCAGCCCCGCACGTGGGCCCACTCCACTGGCCTGCGTGGAAGCCGGGGGCCACCCTACCATCTCCATCTCAGGAAAGGGAGCACCCTTTTGACTCCCAGCTGCTGCTCCCACACCCCCACCTCTTCCGACCTTGCACCTGAACCCCCCACCCCCGCCCCCTCCGGCTCTGGAACTCATCATTGGGAATCTTTAGAAAGAACCGGGGCTCCTGGGATTCGCCTGTGGGGCCGAGGCGTGGGCACAGCTGTGCCCCTGGAGCCGTGGGAATCCGGCGCTGGGCCCGATCCCGTCTTCCCGGGCACGCAGGGACGCATCCCTCCGGGCCCAGCAGGGCTGTGGTGACAGAAGCCGCCCGGCCGCCCCCGGAGCACGTCCTGTGCCCCTGCAGACACGCAGGGGGTGGGCCTCGAGGTGGGCCTCGGCCTCGTCTGGAATGTGGACAGGAGCAGCTCCCGCCCCCTTCCCAGGTCTCTGCTCTCCACGCTGACTGCAGCGCTGGGGAGGCCAGCCAGAGGGCCTGGGCTGAGGACAGACGGGCGGCGAGGAGGGAGCGCCCGGAATGAGAGCGCCGTGCTCCTTGTCTTGGGACCCAAGCTTGGTTGTCTTTCTCTTTACTTAAAAAAATAAAATAAAAATAAAAATCTCGCCCTAACCGGTTTGGCTCAGTGGATAGAGCGTCGGCCTGCGGACTCAAGGGTCCTGGGTTCAATTCTGGTCAAGGGCATGTACCTTGGCTGCAGTCACATCCCTGGTGGGGGGTGTGCAAGAGGCAGCTGATGGATGATTCTCTCTCATCGATGTTTCTAACTCTCTATCCCTCTCCCTTCCTCTCTGTAAAAAATCAATAAAATGTATTTTTTTAAATCTCTACAGTTGAAAGTATTACATATGCCCTGTAATACCTCTTCTAACCACCCCCCCACACACGCATTCTCTTTTAATCATGGAAAATGTAAACCACACACAACTGCAGAAAGGATAGTAAAGCAAAACCCCGTGGATCTCAACGCTCAGCTTTAACAGTTCGCAGTCTTCCTAGTATGTCATCCTCTTGCCGTATCTCGGGGAGCCAGGGATGAAGAATTTAGAGTGTGTTTCAGACAACACATCATTTTTTACCAAAAATGGGTCAGAGGGACATCTTTCACGGATAGGGCTCTTTAAATAATATCTTCATCATCTGATACCATATCTCCTGTTTCTCAAAGAACCGTTATCTCCAACCGAGATCAGATTGTCACTTGATATGGGCAAATATCTCACTGATTTTTCTACCCAGCCCGCTCCCATCCCCCGGCCCCTGGGGTGGGGCCAGGAGCAGGCAGCTGTGGGAACAATTCCCTTTGACATTGACCTGAGAGGTTTTGTGGAAGGTGCTTGGACCCTGGGTCTGCCCCTCTGCCTTAGAATTCAGAGTGTTCCACTCTGTGGTCTATGAACGTGCTCTTTGAAAGTAAATAAACATTAGTACACAAATCTTCAACAGTATTTCTGGTGTGAACCCTCCAGATACGTCTTAAGAAATGCATTGTATGCTCAATGGCTTTCTTTTATTTTTTAAAAATATATTTTATTGATTTTTTATTTTTTTACAGAGAGGAAGGGAGAGGGATAGAGAGTTAGAAACGTCGATGAGAGAGAAACATCGACCAGCTGCCTCCTGCACACCTCCCACTGGAGATGTGCTGGCAACCAAGATACATGCCCTTGATCCTTCAGTCCTCAGGCCAACGCTCTATCCACCAAGCCAAACTGGTTAGGGCTATGTTTAAAATATGTTTTCATTGATTTCAGAGAGGAAAGGAGAGAGATAGAGCCGCAGAAACATCAATGATGAGAGAGAATCATTGATTGGCGGCCTCCTGCATGCCCCCTACTGGGGAGGATTGAGCCTGCAACCCAGGCATGTGCCCTTGGCTGGAATTGAACTTTGGACACTTTAGTCTGCAAGCTGATGCTCTATCCACTGAGCCAAACTGGCCAGGGCGTTCAATGGCTTTCTTAAAAGAGAGAGACACACACCCAAGTTAAATTGCTCTTTTGAGTTTAGAAGTGTAAACAGAAGCCAAGTTCACTGTCCTTCCCACCCTGTGTCATTAGAAGATGGTTAGTTTTAGTTCTTGTCCCTGGAAGCTGTTCATTTAGAACGGAGGGGAGAGCGAACATCACATAGTGCTCACAGGGATTTTGTTGGAGGCAGGATGCTGCGTTGCAGTTTATCTCTGGGCAGAAAGAGCTTTGGCTACATTTTATTATAGATGAGGTCAACCTTCTGGTTGATATATAGCTCATGAGGTGTTTAGGTAATTTCTTAGCTGTACTTCAGGGGAGTGTATTAGTTTATTTTTTTTATTGCTACTGTGACAAATTACCACAAACTCCGTGGCTTAAAACAACACAATTTGTTGTTTTACAATTCTGGAAATTGGAAGTCCAAACATTGGAAGATTGTTTAATTTACCTTTGGGGACTAAAATTAATTTAGTCTTTTGGGACTAAAATCAAGATGGTGGCAGGGCTGGTTTCTTCTCGAGGCTCCGGTGGAGAATTTGCTCCTTGCTTCTCCCAGCTGCTAGAGGCCGCCTGCATCCCTTGGCCCCGGGGCCCCTTCCTCACATCTCTCAGACTTCCTGCTCCGTCACCACATCTCCCACTCTCTGGTCTCCTGCCTCCCTATTATGAGGACTCTTGTGGTAATAAGGGACAGGATAATCTCAAAATCTTTCATTGAAACACACCTGCAAAGTCACTTTTTGCCATATATGGTAACACACTGGTTCGGGGGATTAGGATTCACGCATCTTGTGTGTGTGTGGGGGGGGGGGGGGAGGAGGTGTTAAGGTAGAGGGAGGGACAGCTATTGGAAATCCAGGCTTCACAAACCACCTCAGAATGCCTCCTCTTCTGACATGTTCTTGAGGTGGGGGTGGGGAGGGGGTCAGTGAACAGTCGCACGCATTGTGCTCTGGGAAATCCAGAGCTGGTCATTTGTCAGAGGGTAGGGATTTGTGGGCTCCAAAGTAGATAACCCATATTCTTTTCTCCCTTGTGAATAGTAAACGTCTCAAAACTATGAGCATCCACTCATAAATATCTCTTCAGCTATCATCACCAAGTAGGATGAGTTCGGTGCTTCCTTGTTTACTTGGGGCAGTGCAAACGTCAGGTGCCTTTGCATCCCCCTTGAGTCTGGGTAGGCTCTGTGACTGCCTCGTCCAGGCCCAGTCCTTACGTGTCAGGCAACTTCCACTTCCTGTCTCAGGACCCTGGCTCTGGGGGGGCTGGGTCCCCCACAGAGGAAATCCAAGTACCTTGCTGGAGAGGCCACATGGAGAGACCCGAAGATTCGTGGGAGGAAAGGAGAGGCATAGCGGAGCCCAGCCCTCTAGCTGTTCATACCAAGGCACCAGGTGAGCGAGCAAGCTGTCTCAGACCCTCCGGCCTAGCCCAGCTGGGTACCACCGAGTGACTCAGGCCACACCACCAGGAGCTGAGGAATCAACCTGCCAAGTGCTCCCCCTATTCCAACAGCACAAAACTGTGACACATCAGAAAGTGGGTGTCCTGCTAAACCTCCGAGTTTCTGGGGTAGTCATTGCTACGCAGCGGTAGATAACTGGAACATAATTCAGTGAACACCGCATATATTTTCTTTTCTTTCTTTTAAAAAAATATATTTTATTGATTTTTTACAGAAAGGAAGGGAGAGGGATAGAGAGTTAGAAACATCGATGAGAAACATCGACCAGCTGCCTCTTGCACATCCCCTACTGGGGATGTGCCCGCAACCAATGTACATGCCCTTGACCGGAATCGAACCTGGGACCCTTCAGTCCGCAGACCAACACTCTATCCACTAAGCCAAACCGGTTTCGGCCACATATATTTTCTGTAGGCCCTGGGGGAAGGAATGTAGGGGCATCCGTCTATACATCCCAGCCCACAGTGTCATGTGGATCTGGACCTTCCCGCTCTACATAGTGATACACCCGTGAGTTGACCCCTCTCTGAAGTGCAGATAATGGAAGTGGGAACCGCAGAGTTGTCTGGGGTGACAAAGGGAATAAAGGAGAGCTTTGTAATCGGAGCCAGTCCATGCCCGTGTGGTTGGCAGGGGCGGGTATAGTAACAGCCCGACGGGAGAGATTACACGGAGGAGTCCTCCTCTGGCGGTGGTGCTCCTGGGGCCTCTCCCATACGGGTGTTGAGAACAGGTTTAAAGAGTATTTCATTTTTGCATCGTAAGTCATTTTCAGCATCCAAGAGGGGGAAAGGACAAAGAAAAAGGAAAACAAATTATGGTTCGCCCTCCCCGAGTCGCTGGCTGCTGGATTATGTAACCGGGGATTATGCAATTCGTGGACAAGCGTGTTCTCTCTCTTCCTGTCCTGAGCTGACCCTCCTCTCTCCTGCTTTCTCCGATCCGCATGCAGTTTTCCGTGTGTGCCCTTCCATGGTGGGGGAATAAGCATGGTTTTTTTTGGTAGGTTTCACTGGAGTCTGCGACTGCTCATTCAAATCAGTTGCCTTCGGAAAGCGTGATGGAGCCTCATACAAATAGTGATTCAAGGGCCGGAGTGGAGGGAGGCTGTCCCTCCAGGGAATCAGGGGGTGAACTTGAGCCTGGAAGCAGCCCGCACAAGCCCGCCCCGCTGCGAAGTGCCTTTGAAGGCGTCCTGGTTTCCTCCGTCCCACTGAGGGCTGGGGAAGATGAGGCGTTGGAATTCCAGGGCTGTGGGGATCCAGGCCAGCACAGCCCCGGGGACCCCAGGCCCTCGGTCACAGATACGGGAGTCTGCCCTCCACCCGGCAACTGAGACAGAATACGAAACGCTCTCGTTTCTTTCTCGGAGAGTGAGATTCCTAGGCTGAAAGTCCAGTTTTGAATTTAAACACACACACACACAAAAAAAAATGGGTTTGAATGTTCCATGTGTTTTTAGCCCTATGAAAGGCTTTGCTGGTTGTTAACTAGCTACCTTGACCGAAAACAGGTAAACCGTGTGGGTCTGAGAACAGTGTGAGTCAGGCCTGTCTCCGCTCAGCTCTGGGTGAGACCACAGGCGAGGAGAGGAGATCAGTGTAGCCGAGGGCTTTCTCTTTCCTATAACGGGGGCTTCCCCTTCCCACTGGGGGAGGCACTGTTGCTGTGGGTACCAGGGCTCCTCCGAGGTCAGGGAGCCGTGGTTCCAGCACAGGACCCTTTGCTGTGACAGGAGCCAGCTGCGCCCTGGGCCAGAGAGGGGAGCCGGAGCCGACTCCCACCTGTCCCGTGGCCTGGAGAGAAGGGGGAATGGCCAGCGCCGTGTTCCCGGGCCTGATCCATGTTGGTTTAGCCCAGGGGTGGGCAAACTTTTTGACTCGAGGGCCACAGTGGGTTCTTAAACTAGACCGGAGGGCCGGAACAAAAGCATGGATGGAGTGTTTGTGTGAATATAAATTCAAAGTAAATATCATTACATAAAAGGGTACGGTCTTTTTTTAAATTTTTATCTATTTCAATAGTTTAGAACAGCCATCCGGCCCACGGGCTGTAGTTTGCCCACGCCTGGTTAGCCTGAGAAAGGAGTAGAAATATTCCTTTATCCCAACAAGGTGACATTTCTCTAGGCCATATTCACCGATACCCACTGATGACACACCCAATGGCCAACCTGCCGAACAGTGACGGCCCAGAGGGAGGCAGGGTGTTACCCATTCAACCAGCCCTGGGCGGGCGAGGGCAGGGGCCGTGCGGACCAGACTCACGTGATGGACACAAAAGAAGCCCGGGGAGGCGGGACTACGCAGGGGTCAAAAGGAGGGATTAGGACAGGCCTTTTGTGTGTGCCTTTGGCGGTTCCTCTCCCCTCTCTCTGACCTCTCTTTTTTAAAAAAAGTTATTTAAGATTTCAGAGAGGAAGGGAGAGGGAGAAGGAGAGAGATATATACACATTAACGATGAGAGAGAATTATTGATCGTCTGCCTCCTGCACAATCGGGGATCAAGCCCACAATCAGGGCTTACGCCCCAACTGGGAATCGAACTCGACGTTCAACCACTGAGCCACGCTGGCCGGGCCAGGCCCTCAGTTCTGAACAAATGCTCGTGCAAATTCAGCAACCCTGAGTTCCGGTCTGCGCTGCTTCCCGCTCCGGGCAAGTCTCACCCATGGCCACCAACCAGACGTGAGCCAAGTTGGACTTTCAGTGAATATTCGGAAAGAGCCTTCAGCGGCAGGCCTTTATTCCCATTTCTTTCTGTGGCTGCTTTCCCAAGCCACCCGTCCCCAAAATAAACTTGCTCTTTTGCCGCGAACCAAAATTTCTCTTGACAGACAGAATGTGCACGCACGGTGACCTTTCTGGATTTGAAGAATTCTTTGGATACATTATTTATTAGCTCCCAGGAGCTGACAGGATTATTAGATGTCAAGAAGGCCAAAGAAGACACCGCTAGGGGAAACTTATTTCTGTTCACGAGTCTGGTGCCTCTGAAACCATTCTTTCCATTAATCACGCATCACGTCGTGTGTGTGTGTGTGTGTGTGTGTGTGTGTGTGTGTGTGTGTGAGAGAGAGAGAGAGAGAGAGAGAGAGAGAGGTGAGGGGAGGTGCTAACTCCAGGAGCTTTGGATCCTATATTTCAGCCTGAGACTATGCAATGGCCTCACTGGGTAACAACAATTTGGCCTTGCTTTTTCTGTTTCTACAAAGTCTAGTTCAGCCAAGAAGGCCAAGGGCAAACCCTAAAACTTACTGTTGCAAACGATGCCTTTTCCAAAATGGTTTGCATCTGCTCACTCGTGAGAGAACCGTGCCGACCTGGTGAGGCAGCAGGATTGGGAGCGGCGGCAACATCGACGCTTGTTGGCCACAAAGCCGGAGAGAGCTCTAAGGCCCCGGCAGCCTCCACAGCGAACGGCGACAGGGGAGAGCCGGCGCCCGGGTCTTCTGCTTTCCTCTCTCTTACTAATCGATGTTTTAAAAGCAGCTATTTTTCACTTTCGTGTGGAGAAAATGAGAGAACAAAATCACCCTGAGTGCTACCACTCAAAACACAATGATGTCTTATCATCATTATGTTGTTTTCCAGGTCAAAGGGGGAATTTTCTGACCCAGAAAGTGAGTTCTCTGAGCGTGTCGTGTAGTGGATACCCACACTTAGCGGTCTGGTATTGACTGGACTGCCACACAGACCCCAGGGTGCGTTTGGGGAGACAGGTGGCTGCCCATGCTGGGAACTGAGCGGCACCAAAACAGAGCCATTTGTGCCCACTTTTTCCTTCTGGGGCCCATTACGAAGTCACTTCTTAAGGATTAGTAACTCTAGCAGGCAGATTCCTATTCAGTGCAATTAGGCCTCCTGGAATGAGTAGGTCATTAGTGCCCATTAACACACAGGAGTTTCTCAGAATAACTGGCGCAGAGCAAGGCTCTGATGGACGAGGATATGGGATGGGTACCTGTTAAAGAGGCGTTAGGAGTCTTTTCAAAACTGTAAGGGGGGTGGGAGGTCTCTCTGGTAGAGGAGGGAAGGATGGTCAAAGCTCATTCTGCTGCTGTTGCTATTATTTTTAAAAATATATTTTATTGATTTCTTACAGAGAGAAAGAGAGAGGGATAGAGAGTTAGAAACATCGATGAGAGAGAATCATCCATCAGCTGCCTCTTGCACACCTCCTACTGGGGATGTGCCCGCAACCAAGGTAATGCCCTTGACCAGAATTGAACCTGGGACCTTTCAGTCCGCAGGCCGACGCTCTATCCACTGACCCAAACCGGTTTTGGCATGCTGCTGCTATTATTGCCACAGCTGCCGCCATCATAAGATGGGGCCGCCCCTACTTTTCCAAAGGTGGAGCTATCCATTCACCCCACACGCTCCTCTCTCAATGGGACCCGCCCACTGAGAGGTGGGGTCTGTTTTCCCTCCCCTTGAAAGGAGGCACAGGCCATGACTGGAGAGAATGGAGCGAGCAACGCGGTGCCACTTCCAGGGCTAGACCCTGAGAAGGTTACAGCTTCCACCCGGTGCTCACATTGCTCCCGTCCTCCCTCCCCAACCTGCTCAGTGCTCCCTTTGGGAATCCAGCCACCAGGCAGTGAGGAAGCCCGAACTAGCTCAAGGGAAGAGACCTCAGGAGAAACAGTGCCTCGTTAGCGGCCAGAATCCACCACCACCTGACCGGTGAGTGAATGCGCCTTTAGAAGGTCCCAGCTGAGACCTTCGGGGCGTCCAGCTGAGACCCAGACACAAGCACCCCTCCTCGCTCGGCCCTGACCGAACTCCTGACCCACACAGTCCACGAGCATGATAATACAGGGCTGTTTTCTGTCGTTAAGTTTAGGAGGTGATTGTTACGCAGCCGTAGTACTGGAACATATGCACCCGGGGACATCTAAATGAAGAAAGACATCTCCCCAAGGAAACCACATGTTCACTTTGTGAAAGCTCATCCGTCACCCTTGACTCTCATGCTATAAACCCTGCGATCTAAGAGACAAGATGAACACCCTGCCTGCGCTCATCTGTCTTTGGAGTTCCCCTCTCCAGACCCCGGAAGCCAGAGGGGTTCTAGCTGAGGTTACCCAAGGATCGCACGGGAGGACCAAATTCTTACCACTGACTCTACACGTTCTCTCTCCTCTCCCAGGTCTCATCTGTGGGAAGAATGGCAGAGGTTTGTAGGAATAAGACACCTCGGTGTTTGTGAAGGTTAACATATCAGAGGTCAAGGAATACAGTCTTTAGACATATGTTTCCATATGTGCTGGCTGTCAGGTCTAATATTTTCAATAAAACAACAATAGTACATGCTCAAAAAAATTTTAAATCCAAATAGTGCAATGGGTAGGAAGTCAACGTCCTCCTATCCCTTCTTCCCATGCCTGGTACTAATCACTATTAACACCCTAGAGCTAATCTGCCTGATGTGGAATCACAGCTTTGCAGGGGGCCTAGCTAGGTGACTCTGTCCCCAATCCCCCCAACTGCAAAATGGGGATAACTTACCTCATAGGTTTGCTGTAAGAGTTATATGAGCTAATATACATAACCCACTTAGAACAGTGTGTAAATCTGACACATTTAAAGTCTCAATATGGAGTAGTCATTACTATTACTACTATATCATCAGCAGCATTATTTATAGTATAGTTCATGAATTTGTAGAATCAACATTATTTAAATGTCCATACTACCCAAACCAATCTATAGATTCAATGCAATCCCTATTAAAATACCAACGACATATTTCACAGACCTAGAACAAACTCTCCAAAAATTCATATGGAATAATAATAATAATAATAAAGACCCTGAATAGCTGCAACAATCCTGAGAAAGAAAGGAATCACAATACCAGATATCAAACTATATTACAAAGCCACTGTTCTCAAAACAGCCTGATACTGGCACAAGAGCAGACATATAGACCAATGGAATAGAACAGAGAACCCAGAAATTGACCCAACCATTTTGCTCAATTAATATTTGACAAAAGAGGCAAGAGCATACAATGGAGCCATGACAGTCTCATCAATAAACGATGTGGAGGAAATTGGACAGATACATGCAATAAAATAAAATAAAATAAAATAAAATAAAATAAAATAAAATAAAATAAAATAAAACTAGAACACTAACTTACACCATACACAAAAATAAAATAAAAATGGATAAATGGTAAGCCAGGAAACCATAAAAATCTTAGAAGAATCCATAGGCAACAAAATATCAGACATATGTCATAGCAATATCTTTATTGATACGGCTCCTAGGACAGTGGAAACTAAAAAGAAAATAAACAAATGGGACTACATGAAAATAAAAAGCTTCTGTACAGACAGCAAAAGAAACTGTCAACAAAACAAGAAAGCCCAGTGCACGGGAAAACTTGTTTACCAATGTTATCTCTGATAAGGATTTAATCTCCAAAATTTATAGGGAACTCACACAACTCAACAAAAAGAAGATAAACAATCCAATCGAAAAATGGGCAAAGGATCTAAATACACTTTTTGAAAGAGGACATACAGGAGGCCAAGAGACATATGAAAACATGCTCAAAATCACTAATCATCTGAGAGAAGCAAATCAAAATGACAATGAGACACCATCTCATACCTGTCAGAATGGATATCATCAACAAATCAACAAAGGACAAGTGCTGGCTAGAACATGGAGAAAAAGGAACCCTCTTGTATTACTAGTGGGAATGCCGACTGGGGCAACCACTGTGGAAAAACAGTATTGCATTTCCTCAAAAAATTAAAAATGGAATTCCCATTTGCCCCAGTAACCCCGCTTCTAGGAATATATCCCAAGAAATCAGAAACACCAACCGGAAAGGATATATGCACCCCTGTGTTCATAGCAGCACAATTCACAATAGCTAAGACTTGAAAACAGCCTAATGACGAGCGTTTGTTTTTTTTAAAAAAAACAAAACACAAAAACTGGTACCTCTACACAATGGAATACTACACTGCTGTTAAAAAAACAAAAACAAAAACAAAAAACCTATTACCTTTTGCAACAGCATGGATGGACCTGGAGAGCATTGTGCTAAGGGAAATAAGCCAGTCAGAGAAAGACAAGTATCACATGATCTCACTCGTTTGTGGAATATAATGAACAACATAAACTGATGAACAAAAATAGAGCCAGAGTCCTAAAAGCATCAAACAGACTCTCCAACCTTAGAGGGATGGCAGAGGAGGGGGTGGGGCTTAGAGATCAACCAAAGGACTTGTACGCATGCATATGAGCATAACCAATGGACACAGGCAGTAGTGGATGAGGGCATGAGCTGGGGTGGGAGTGGCTGGGGAGAGGTCAATGGGGGGAAAAAGAGACTTATGTAATACTTTAAACAATAAAGAACTGAAATAAATTTTAAAAATAAACGTAGCTTTTTCTGGGAGAAGGAAAATTGATCATCTTACCTAACCAGAAGCAGAGGCAGGGAGCACCAGGGTGATTAGCTCTGACACTCACAATGGCATCGAGACTGGAGCTTTTTCATAAGAAAAACTTTCCTAGAGTGCATCCTCCTCCCCCAGATTTTATCTTACATCTCATTGGCCAGGTATGTCACATGACCGTGCCTCAACCAATTGCTGGCAAGAGGAGGGAGATTACTGTGATTGCCTTAGAGTTCAGACTAAGCAGCATTCACCTGTGTGGGCCTTGGGAGCATAGGGAAGGAGGTATGCTGCAGTTAAGCAATCGATGGCTTCCCTTTCTTATTTCGAAAAATTTTCCTTCAGTGACACCTGCCATTTAACAGTATGATAATCAATAGGATTAAGTGGCAAGGTCAAAGAAGAAAAAAACACGCAAACACAAAACAAAGCAAGCCCACAGTAAATGAAGGATGCATACAATGAAGCCTGCCATACAATCAAGTACAAAATATTCCTGGCATCCTCTAGGCTTGCGAAGGGTGGGCCAAAAACGTGGCCTGAATAGTCAATGCCATGCTCTAGCCTGTTTGGCTCAGTGGATAGAGCGTCGGCCTGTGGACTGAAGGGTCCCAGGTTCAATCCCGGTCAAGGGCATGTACCTTGGTTGTGGGCACATCCCCAGCAGGGGGTGTGCAAGAGGCAGCTGATCTATGTTTCTCTCTCATTGATGTTTCTAACTCTATCCTTCTCCCTTCCTCTCTGTAAAAAAAAATCAATAAAATGTTTTTTGGGGGTGTTTTTTTTAAAGTCAATGCCAGGAATTTTAGCTACAGGTTGCAAACGGTGGTTTGTGGGCCGAATGTGACCCAGGAATGTGTTCTGTTTGGGCCTTTCCAGTATCTTGTGTTTTTCAGTTGGCTTAATTTTTATTTATTTGTTGATTGTTCAGTTGTGTGGTTGCCAACTTTAAAATATTGGGCTACTTCATTTTGTTTGGAAGTATTTCTAACTTCCATTAGAAAAAAAACAAATCAGCCTGCTCTTTCACCAGCGGCCATCCGTGGAGCCGATGGGCTATGCCCTCTGAGGCACACAGCTGCTCTCCGGGTGGCTGCCGGTCCGCATCCCACACCTGATACCTGCATCTGAGTGGGTGACCCTGGGATAGTTTACCACGTCCCTAGAATAGAAGCCAACCATTCCTCAGGAGAACATGGGGGTCCCCATCTTTCTTTCTTCCTTTTCTTTTTTGCTTTTTTACTTCAGAGAGGAAGGAAGAGGAAGAGAGAGATAGAAACATCAATGATGAGAGAGAATCACTGATAGGCTGCCTCCTGCACGCCCCCTACTGGGGGTCCAGCCCGCAACCCAGGCCTGTGCCCTCGGCCAGAATCGAGTCTGCAGGCTGACGCTCTATCCACTGAGCCTAGCCGGGTAGGGTGTGAGAGAATGATTGATCGGCTGCCTCCTACACGCCCCACACAGGATTGAGCCCGCAACCCAGGCATGTGCCCTGATCAGGAGTCAAACCGTGACCTCCTGGTTCATAGGTTGACACTCCACCACTGAGCCACGCCGGCCGGGCCCGTGTCCCAGTCTTAAGCCTGGACCTCAACAAATGACCATTTTGGGGGGTGGTGAACACCCACCCCATCCTCACTGTAGACCCCCCTGAAGACTCTCACAGGATGGCTTCTCATTAAGGTTTCCCACACAAAGCAGGAAAGGGGTCAGAGACAGAGGGAGCGGGCATGTGGGCAGATGGAGAGGGGGGCGTGGAGGTCCCCCACCACGTAGGCGTGACTCTCCACGAGAAAGTTTCCAAAGGCGCTGCCCACGGGGGGTGGGTGGTGTGGGGTAGAGGGCTGCGGATACTCCCGAGGGAGACTGCGCCCCAACAGCTGTGAGCGAGGAGAGACTAGGAAAGGGTTTGGACCCCAGGCCTGGGTGCGGGGGAGGGTGCTCACGCTGAGCACGGCTTTACAACCCGCCGCCAGTTTGCAGCTCCCATGTTTCACTCCGCAGGCAGAGAGGATGTAAAGAGCTGCTCCCCGCCTTCTGACTCAGCCTTTCCCACAGCAGCCATCTGTCTTCCGGGCCAGGCATGCCCGCCGTCTCCACCGGGGGACGAAGAAATCCGTACGAGAACGTCTGTCACGTGTTTGTTTGTTTTTTATTTAACTGTGAGGCTCTCTCCCTCCAGAACCAGGTAAAGAGGTCCCGGAGCAGATGTGCACGCAGATGGGGCTTATCTGACTTCCCGTCCCCGGCCGCCCACCCCCGGCCGGCTCTCCGGCTCTCCGGAAAGGTTAGATAATGAGGGTGACTCAGGAAGCCAAGAATGTGAGTTATGTGACAGGCAGCCGGATCTGGCCCGTGTATGGTTAGGGTTCGGCCCACCCCAGCAAGCCTGGAAAGGAGAGGCCCAGCCTGCTTTCATAAAAGAGGCTTTTGCAACACATTTGTGTTTGTGAAATAGCACCCATTCATTTTTTTTCTGACAAAGACACACAGAGAGAGCGAGAGAAACCTGAAGTGGTTATAAAGGCCATTAGGGGGCTCAGTAAGCAGCATCCACGAGTGTTTAAGGTCTGTCCCTCCACGCCAGCTGTCTGCAGCCTAGCCCCGGGGGGACAGGGGTCTGACACAGGGAAGGCTGGACGGCAACTCCCAGTGCAAGGTGCAAATACAAAGTCTCCCCGCCTAGGAGAACCGCCCTGGAGCGGGGAGGGACTGTAACGTGGGGAGTGGGGTGGAGCACTCACCCGGAGAAGGGAGGAAGGAAGGCTCCCAAGACGGGGAGGACTTGGAGGATGCGAATGGAAGGTTCTGGGCACCAACCTTGGCAGTCACATCAAGGGCCTCCACACGCGAGCCCTCCTGCATTGGTTTGCTGAGACACACTGGGGTGGCCTTGGGTAAGCCCCCGTCCACACCGTCGCATTTTCTGTGTAGTACCCGTGTTCCCCCCCGAAAATAAGACATCCTCCGAAAATAAGACCTAGTTACAGGTTTCCTTCTGAGGGAAATAGAAGGCATCCCTCCCCCCCGAAAATAAGGCCCCCAGGCTCTGTCTCAGAATGAAAATTAATTTACCGTCAACTGGTCGCTAGGGCCGCCCCGACTGGCGTCTAGCAACCAGTGACTTTACACAGAGTCCTGACGTCACTGCTGTGTGAATGGAGAGAAATCAGCCTGGAAACTCTGTGAAACCTAAACTGCAAGAAGTTGTGACTTGGGTGAAGAATTCATGGGAGAAAACCACTGACAGTTGCATGGCAAATGCACTGCGAGCAGGCTACCTTGACAAGAAGTACTCACTTAAAGACAGTGCTATTGCTAACCATGAGAGGTTTGGTCCACTGATTCTGAGAGAAATGGAGTCACAGGAAATTCAGGAATTAGATTGTGATGATGATGTTCCAGAAGATGATGACATGATTGTCATTGAAGAAATGAGTACATTCTTGATACTGTAGGGCTCACAGTTTGTCTGGTTTGTGTTGACAACTACCGTACTACCATACCGTATACAGGTAACAAATTTCCTTTATTTTCATTTAACAATAAATGTGTACCATATTCTTCTTCATGGAAAAATAAGACATCCCCTGAAAAAATAAGACCTAGTGCATCTTTGGGAGCACAAAAATTAATATAAGACACTGTCTTATTTTCGGGGAAACAGGGTAACTGCCCGTGCTTTCTAACTGCTGACATTGCTTGGCTTCCGGGAGATCCGTCAATCCGCCGGGATCACGCGGTCGTCATTGTTAATACAACGGATCGCTTTCCACCTGACTCTCCCAAACACCGGACTCCCTCACTTGTTGGGCCCCTCCCGTAGCCCGTCAGAGGAGGGCTTTCCTTACTGTCTTCGCTTCTGCTAACGAGGAGGTGGAAGCACCAAAGTGAGGAGGCAGCTTGCCAAAGCCGCTTAGCTCCTGGCGGAGCTGGTGTGCCGCCAACGTGACGGCCCGGAGAGGGACATGGGGGAGGGTGGCCGCGGGAGGCGCCTCCAGCACAGCTGTCCCCCTCCCCGTGTCGCTTCTTCGGGCCTCCCTGGC
The DNA here is from genome assembly GCA_963924515.1 of Vespertilio murinus. Lineage (NCBI taxonomy): Eukaryota > Metazoa > Chordata > Mammalia > Chiroptera > Vespertilionidae > Vespertilio > Vespertilio murinus. Next base: position 11,141,963 of record OZ004717.1, on the reverse strand, counting down.
TTCCCACCTCTATAGAAAGAGGCGTTAACTTGGTCAGTGATTTTTCAACATAGTCAGAGGGGTGCAGGGGGTTCAGGGACTTTCTCCAACGGTGTGGTTGAGGCTATTGGCGGTCACTTCCATCAAACTAACCCTGACCTCGGGAGCGGGTCAGGGCTCTGCCTTTCAGATGACAGAATGCAAGCCTGACAGGTCCCCTCCCCCCGCCCCGCCCCCAGGTTTCATCCCTCCCCCACTGGGGTCGCTATGGAAGTCTCCTCCTGCCGCCAAGAGTGGTCTCGGCTCCTCAGAGTGCGGGGTGGACAGAAGCCCGCGTCACCCACTGCCCCAGGGGATCCGTTAGGTCCACGGCCGTGCGCGTGTGTGTCCCACGATTTCCACACAGCGCTGGTGTGGACAGCGAGGTCGCCGCCCTGGGATTCCGCCTGTGGAGCAAAGGAACGGAGGGTTAGCCTCATAAAAGTTGTGGAACGGGTGGGGGAATGGGGTCACAGAAGTGTGTGTTTTTTAAATTTTGTTGCTGTTTTTTTTTTTTAATTGTTGACAATATTACAGATGTCCCCCAAACTCCTCTCCCTCCTCTCTCCTCCCAGCACCTGCCCCACCCCAGTCTATGGTCCGTGTCCATTGCTTATGCATATATGTTCATATGCTATTTGGTTAATTCCTTCCCTCCCCCCGCCTCCTTCCCCTCTGAGGCTGTCAGTCTGTCCCATGGAGCCGTGTCTCTGGGCCTGCGATGCTCGTCAGTTTATTCTGCTCATTAGCTTCCACATGGAAGTGAGATGACGGTGAGCTATTTGGCTTTCGCTGACCGGCTTATTTCTCAGCCTGATGCTCTCCAGATCCATCCATGCTGTCTCCAAGGGTGAGAGCTCCTTCTTTTTCACGGCTGCATAGTATTCCACTGTGTGACCATACCACAGCTTTTTTGTGTTAATAGAGTCATCTGGATGTGCCCTGGGCGGCCTGAGGGGGGGAGGGTGGGAGTCACTTTTCCAGCCTGCAGCGAGGTCTTTGGACTCCTGAGCACCCAAAGCCCCTCCGGCCCCAGGGCTCTGCTTGGACGGGTGCCTGCAGAGGGGCCTGACTCCTCTCCCGCCTCCAAGGGAGTCTGTCTCCCGGTCCCCACTGCCGTGGGCTCAGTCAGCAGGAGTGTTTTGTGTCTACTGAGTCTAAAACTGGGCTGGATGGGGAGCAGGGAAAGAGAGGGCAACATCCCAGTGGGCCTCGGGCCCTGCTCTCAGGGGGCTCTCAGCCAGCCCCCTCGCCCCTGCACAACTCCTAGGAGGGGAAGGGAGAGCCGGGGGGATGGACAGGAAGCCGGGCCCCGTGCTCGGTGCTCACTGCGAGGAGTTGCCGGGTGCAGGGATGATGAGTGCCTGGAGCCAGAGCTCAGGGGAAGGAGTGAGGACCGGGGCTGCTACCCTCTGCCCCAGCCCCAGCCCCAGCCTTTCCTGACCTGCCCGGGCCTGAGAGTCCACCGAGGTCCAGGGGCCCAGGGGCTGAGCCACTTCTGGGCTGTGGGGGTGGAGGTGGGGGCTTGGACAGTTGTGCTCTGACCTGAGTTCCTCCAAGGCCCCTGGAAACTCAGACTCCGGGCTCCCATCCCCCCCAAATGTCCACATTACCAGATTGTTGCTTCTGCTTAAATTATATTTCCACGGAATTTCCCAACACAACAGGGCTTTGCTATTACCATAGCAACCCCTGCGCGTGAGCAGCAGACTCCACAGGGAGGAGGCGGAAAATACCGAGGCATCCAAGCTTCAGAGAGGAGCGCAGAGCAAGGGGCAGCCAGGCGGGGCTGGCGGCCACCGCAGGCCCTGCCCGAGAGCCCGGGGCCCGGGCCCCGCCTGATCCCGGCCTTAGGGTGGAGATGGTCTGTGCTTTCTTTGCAGCCGTGTTTGCCCCTAAATTATAGTATCTGGAGGCCCAAGACATCGCCCTGGTTTTTGTCTGGTTGACATGAAGCCTTTCTTTCTTTCTTTCTTTCTTTCTTTCTTTCTTTCTTTCTTTCTTTCTTTCTTTCTTTCTTTCTTCTTTCTTTCTCCTTCCCTCCCTCCCTCCCTCCCTTCCTTCCTTCCTTCTTTTCTTCCTTCCTTCCCTCCTTCCTTCCTTCCTCAGGAGATCTGGGGGAAGATACTTTTATTTTCCGATGGTGTCATTCTGCGGCACAGTCTGGAGGAGCCAGGATGCAAACAACGCTGGATAGACAGGGGGATGAAACCAAAGAGCCGGAGGGAACGCCCGAAGCTGAAAGCGCGGTCCCCTTAGGGGTGCACCAGCCCTCGGGCACAAAGAGCCTCCGTTCAGGCTTTCACAACAACAGTGACCAGAGCTGCCGACAGAGCGCAGAAACCCGGCTGAGGTGGGCAGGGCAGGGGAACGTTCCCCATCCCGCGTTCTGTATCCGCAGGACACGCAGCGGCCTGCCAGCGCGGGAAGGGGCAGCGCACGGAGACAGAGGCACCCTGACGTCACGCTGGTGAAGCGCGCATCACAGTGCCCGGACCTGAGCCAACAAGAGTTGCCACTTTCCGAAATGCAGCAGGCCCTGAGCGGCGGCTCGCTTGGTTGGAGCGCCGTCCCATACACCAAAGGGTTGCAGGTTGGGGTCCCATCAGGGCACGCACCAAGGTTGTGGGTTCAATCCCCGGTGGGGGTGCAAATGGGAAGCAACTGATAGATGTTCCCCCCCCCCTCTCTCTTAAAATCAATTTTAAGAACATATCCTTGGGTGAGGACTTTTTAAAAATGTAATGGATGATCTGCCTCCACCCCTTATTTCTCTATGATTTCCTCTCCTTCAACGGCCCCTCCCAAACGCAGCCCAGAATGTCCCTGGCTCCCAAACGGTCTTCGCCAGCCCTCTCCTGCCTCCGGGCCTCAGCAGAGCTACTCCTCGGCCCCGACATCCACATGGCGTCCCTCTCCTCCCTCGGTCTTCACGGACACCACCATTACTCATTTGTCTCCACCGCCCTCCCGATATACACTGAGTGGCCAGATTATTATGATCTCTGAACGCATAATAATCTGGCCACTCAGTGTATATCCTATATAATGAAAGCCTAATATGCAAATTGTCCCCTCTACCAGGAGTTCAACCAGCAGGCAGGCCGACCAGCCACCCATGTCCCCCTGGCCAGGGTGGCTGGACCCCACCCATGCACGAATTCATGCACTTTACACACACACACACACACACACTGGTGCATGAACAGGTAATATATATATATATATATATATATATATATATATATATATATATACTGAGTGGCCAGATTACTGTGTTCAGAGATCAAAATAATCTGGCCACTCAGTGTATTGTGAGCTCCATGAAGGCTGTTTTGTTCTCTGCTACACAACTGGCACCTAGAACACATAATAGTTGCCCAACAAATATTGATAACTGAACAAAGAGCTCTTTGTATCCCCGGAGCGTGCTTGGCCCGTAGCTAAAGGTCAGCAATTGTACTGAACTCATGAGCAAACAGGGCTGGCTGGGCTGGGCTCGGGAGTGCGGAGGATGGAGGCTGAGGCTCGGTTAGGAAGTCGGCGACAAGAGAGGGCCCGGACCCAGGAGTCGCTGGCCGCCAGAGCAGAGCGCGCCGGGAGAGGGCCGGAGAACGGGGGAGGGCGAGCAGGGACATCGGAGCCTTTCACTGCATCCAGGGGTCCGTTCCAATAACTCCCCAAAGGCAACTCAATTCCGTTTTCTCTTTCATCCTTGAAGTTCAGGTTCTGTTAGCAAACGCTGCTGCCCACGGCACGCGTCCTGGTTTGGAGGGGAGGAGGGGGCCGTTTCTGTGCAGATGAAGGGGAAAGACAGCTGGCCGGGCAGCAGAACAAAGACCCAACCGGGCCAGTACATAGCCTGGCCTAAGACAACGTGGGGGGGGGGGGCAGCACGGGGAAGGGAAGGCCTGGGCAGCCCCCCAAACTCGGCCCCTCTGCAGTGCCAGCCCTGTCTGAGGCCCATTCTCACGGCAGGTGGCTGTGTGCCAGGGCGGAATCCGGGCAGAGCCGGTGGCCGTTTCTGGAGCTGCAGTCCAGCTGGCTGCGTCTGGTAGGAGGCTTCTCTCCGAGTGTGGTTTCTCCGGCCGGTAGTTTGATTCTGGTTATTTTATGGCCGTGTTATGTCCACTCCCTTCCAACCCGTAAGACACTTTTTTGAATCTGAAGAGTGTGTTCCCGCAAAATAACCTAGGTTACGACGAACCTCAATGTTGTTGATGTTGAAGAAGAGGCCACCGAAGGGGCTTCATGCTGTAGGTGAGGGTACACGGCATCAAATGAGAGCGCTCACATAGCAGCAGCCCCTTTTCACGACTGGGCAATTGTAATTTCATAAGCAGCATAGACATGTAATAAAATCACTGCAGCTAGACTTTCATTCATTTTAAAACCTCTAAGACGCCAGGTGGCTCCTGCACGGCCCGTGTTTCTGGAATGTCCCTTAACAATATTAACACTAAAATTTCAATAGTTCCAATTGTCGTAAAGCAAAGTTCTTGCACGTTGCTGTCACCAGGTTTTCTTATCAGGAGAGATCTACTGGCAAAGAATGTACAATCTCACTCTGAGACGTTCTGTACGTTTGCCTAACCTACATGTCCCTACATTAAATCCTTCTGAAAAGAAAAGAAAAAGTAAGCTGAACACTAGGTTAAATTTTCCTGTAAAATCCTTTGAAAATGAATCCTAACACAAATCGAAGATCACTTTTTTTTTTCAAATTGGAACCACTATTTCCGAATATAAAACATTTTTTAAAAGGTTTAATGAACAATCAGAATTCTACAGCTCCTCTTAAATTTTTATTGAACTTGATTTTAATATTCACAAAATGATTAACCTAAGTTGTTTTATAAATCACTTCCATCTTCTCGAAATAAAAAGGACACGTGAGTTAGAAAAGAAAGTACACATGGCCATCTACCTCATGTCACCATCTATACAACTACACGGGTCCCAAACTTTCTGAAATAATCCTGATTCAAGTAATTTTATCTTTTCCACCGGTAGCAACTGGTAAGATGTACAGCTAAACGAGATTTAAGTTTTACGAACTTTCTTTCTCACAAAACCAAATTCAGCAAAAACCCTCCGTGAGACCATGTTCTATAGTTTAGTGTGGACAATGTTGTCAGTGGGACCGTGGACCATGAATGAGAACCACCTGGTCAGCGGTGATGGGATCGTATCCATTTCTGCCTGTTTCTCTGAGAGAATGCCAAGCGAAGAGGGCATGAACATCTCCTGCGCAGTGGACGGCACATTGACTTTGGACGGGACGACTTCTCCAGTCCTGGGGTCCACTGAAGCCATGGGCAGAGGCGGGCCTCCGGCCTCAGGACACGGGCACCAGGTCCAGCGTAGGCTCCAGGCGAACAAGTGAGCGCCAACACCCATGTCTGTCCACTTGTAAAACAGGCGAAGTAGTACTTTCCTCCTCCCTGGATTTTTGCAGGATTGCATGCCACGTCTGTGCAGCTGGCCTGGGCACCACCAAGGGGCTGTCAGTGGTGAACCAAGCTGGGAGCCAGGCATCCTGGGCCTGAGGGCCTGAGAAACCTGGGCAGGTGAGCAGGACCGAGAAGCCACAGCCAGAGAAGAGCCTGAGCCTCAGCAGCCTCCTCAGCAGCAGGAGGGGATGTGGGCCGAGGCTCCGAAGGACCGTCAGCTGGAGGGCCTGCCGCCTCTGCTCAGGTGGAGTGTCTGGAGTGAGCTACGTGGGTTGATATCAGAGAGGAAGGGAGAAGGAGAGAGAGAGATAGAAACATCAATGCTGACAGGGAATCATTGACCTGTTGTGGGGTCAAACCCTGGAGTCAAAAATAAGACCACCGGAGGCTGCTAGTTGATTAAAAAAAAGCAGGCAAGGATTTATTGAACTGGCCAGGACGTCGGTGAGAGCACCACCCGCAGGTGGAGTCCACACTCACGACCGCCCCGTCCCAGGTGTAGGCAGTCCTTTTATTTTTATTTTTTTAAAAAATATGGAATGCTTCATGAATTTGCATGCCACATTCTTTTTTAAATATATTTTTATTGATTTTTTACAGAGAGGAAGGTAGAAGGATAGAGAGTTAGAAACATTGATGAGAGAAACATCAATCAGCTGCCTCCTGCATACCTCCTACTGGGGATGTGCCCGCAACCAAGGTACATGCCCTTGACCAGAATCAAACCTGGAACCTTTCAGTCTACAGGCCAACGCTCTATCCACTGAGCCAAACCGGTTTCGGCTAGGGCCCAGGCATGGGCAAACTACGGCCCGTGGGCCAGATCCTGCCCATTCAGCTGTTCTATCCGGCCCGCGTGGAGCCGAAAGAGCGGGCTGTACCCTTTTATGTAATGATGTTTACTTTGAATTTATATTAGTTCACACAAACACTCCATCCATGTTTTTGTTCCGGCCCTCCGGCCCAGTTTAAGAACCCATTGTGGCCCTTGAGTCAAAAAGTTTGCCCACCCGTGGTAGGCAGTCCTTTTAAAGGTCTAAACCACAAAAATTTTCCTTTGTTCTAAATTCTAAATTCTAAAGGCTGGGAACAGCCCATGGGGTCGTTCCAGCCACATCCTGCTGGACGTTGGAATGTGGACCCATCTTGCAAAAGCAGATGATAGTACAGAAGCAGAACGGAGCAAAGTTAATCTCTAAAGATTATCTGCAGTTTCAACCCCTGGAGCTACTGAGTCAGTGGGAATCCATCTCCCGTGGTCCACCTGGTCCACAGGCCCAGGAAAGTTACGTCTCCAGGTCTCAGTCTGGAAGCTGAGGCAACTACCCTATTGTTTAAGCAAGTAAGCTAGTGCCGAAGCCAGAATGGCAGCGTTAAAATTCGAACAGCAGTTTTTACCCAAGTATGGTTGCTACCATACTTCAGACCGGCTGCCTCCTGCACACCCCACACTGGGGATCGAGCCTGCAACCCGGGTGGGAATCGAACCGTGACCTCTGGTTCATAGGCTGACACTCAACCACCGAGCCCCGCCAGCCAGGCAGCTGTGTGGAGCTCTTGAAGACAGCCATTGGCTCTCTGGGGGAGAGGTTCTGTGGGATCCCCAGAAATAACCCCCCAGGACTACGAACTGTAAAGTACCAAGATGTCCCCTCCTCTTCTTCTTTCGTAGATTCACGTGACTGGATAAAAAATAACAACATGCATTCTCTGTTTCCATCCACTCTTTCCCAGTCCTCACCCCTGTCTTTAGCAACCTTTCAGTGGATTGTGAAATGTTCCCGGTTATGATCCCGAGCTATAGTTGTACAAATGACAGGAAGTCTTGTGACCAGACCCAGATCTGCTATGTCACCTGTACACATTTGCTATGCGCACAACTAAAACATGCTCTTGTTGAACCCACCGTAGATCTGTAGACCATGTAGTATGCAGCAAGTGTCTGAACACAGTGTAACCTTGGATACCGGGCAACTCCTCAACTTTCTCGGTCTTGTTGCTAAGGCAACGAGACAAGGTGGGTGTGGGGGAGCTCAGCATAGCTATCTATATACCGTGCTGCCAGCAGGAGGAAACAGGGTGGAGGGGTGGGGGGGACCTCGGGCTGCTCATCCCTCCGAGGCCTCATCCAAAAAGGCTGCAGGGACAGTACCGTGTCACCGATGGCCTGGGAACCTCTAAGGGGTGCCCTATTACATACACTTTATTTTACCCTTCCATGACAGGCATCCAACACAGGAAAGCTTTCTACACATGGGCCACTGTGTCCCTAGAACTTGCTTCCCCAATTTGACTGGCTGGCCCATCGCTGACCACCGCTCTCCCTTCCCTCTTAAATCCCTGTTGTCTCGTAACCGACGGGCACGTTCTCTGGGTGTCCCCACGTACACCTTTCTCAGCCTGACTCCCACTTTATATTTTATAGAACCACCAGTAAATGTGGTTTCGTCTTCGCTGGGTTTGTTATCTGTTTTCCCAACGTGAATTTAGAAGAACACGAGTCCTGTGAGATGTTTCTCACCAACAGAGGTTGAAATCCAATTAGGAGAACATTGCACACCATAACTCCCCTTCGAGAGTCACAGAGCACGCTTTCATTTCGGGGCTCTGAGAGATGCTACAATTTAAGTTTTGCTTAGCCCACCTCTCCCCTTTTTTTTTTACCAGACAGATATCGTTATTAATGTGGCGTTAACTCCTAACATTCTTCGGAGCAAGCACTCCACGGGGCAATGCTTTGAAAAATGCGGACTTTAAGCAGAGCAGATCATGACCAGGGAATTTTAAGCAAATCTTGTATGGACTCTGCTGTTGGCATAAGAACGCAGCTTCAAAAGATTTGAAGCAGACTAGGAATGTTCTGCTACCTTCTGCTGGGACGAAAGCAGATGTCTTTTATATGCAAATGGCTATGAATCCAGCACTTTCCTTCTTTTCTTAAACCCCGTAGCTCCCAGCGTTCTTTGTGCAATAATCATGCAGAAGGCCAACTGAGATGAGGAGGAAGCAATTCCTGGGATTCTCAACCTCTCTTATGCCGCAGCCCTTTAATAGAGTTTCCTCATGTTGTGGTGACCCCCAACCATAAAATTATTTTCGTTGCCACTTCGTAACTGTAATTTTGCTACGGTGAATGGATCATAATGTAAACATCTGTGTTTTCGGATGGTCTTAGGCTCTACTCAGCGGTCACGACCCACGGGTTGAGGACTGCTAGCAGGGTCGCCTAAGAGAATACGCATAAGAAAAGCAGAAACAGGGGTAAATGGCTAAACATATGCAGCTGAGTACAGTGGGGAGGCAGGGGTCAAATATGTGATGGTGGCCTCAAGACTGTTAAAAGAGGTGGCGTGGTCTCCTCCATCACTGCTGTCCTCTCTCCAAAGCTCAGAGGAATGCGAGCCAAGAGGTGGAGAGACAGAGCGGTTTGAGACAAGGGTCACAACGGATGTCTTTTCCCTTCGTGTCCTGCGAGTGAAGCCATTCATAATGGCTGTGTTTTGAACACTGTATGTGCCGGGTAGGGAGTAAAGAGTTTTAACATGCATCATCTCATTTAATACACGCCAAAAAGCCTGAGAATATCATTTATCACCTTTTGCAAAACGAGGACGCTGAGATTTAGAAGCAGACCTAAGGCCGTAAAAGTGATAAATGGACAGAGTCCCTGTATCCCTTCACCAGGAAGCCACACGGTCTCACGTCACCCGGCAGCGTGCAGCCAGCCCACTCCGCTTCGTCCCACGGTGACATGGGAGTGTGGCAGGTGTGTCCAGGGCTCAAGTCCACAGCCTGATGTGCTGACCTGTGTGAACTGACGGCCATAACTTGAGACTTGGGCACCTGAGTCAGGGAGGAGACAGGAGGTCAGCTACCCTGCTTCCCTGAAAATAAGACAGTGTCTTATATTAATTTTTGCTCCCAAAGATGCGCTAGGTCTTATTTTCAGGGGATGTATTATGTTTCCATGAAGTAGGTCTTATTTTCAGAGGATGTCTTATTTTCGGGGAAACATGGTAGGTGTCTCTAGAGATTCGTGAGCAGTTTTCAAAGTATCCAAAGAGGTGCTAGTGGGGGTGGGGGGAGGGTGCATTTGTCTCTGAATTTGACTCAAGTTTTCATGTGGTAGTAGCCTAACATAAATTCCATTTTAAATCAGTGAGGGTCTTTAATTTTAATAAAAATACGAGCGGGAAAGCTTGTCTTTATTGGACTAACGATTGGATAATAATGAACTATAAGAATAAAGTAGAAACCTTAATACCTTTTGAGTTTTTTATGAACCTCAATTATCATGAGGACGCAATGGAAGAAGTTCCGGGCCATTCCCAGCGCTGGCTTCAGTGAGGAAAGATGCTTAGGCTGAGTTGGGGGCGGGCCTACAGGTGGAAAAGAAAATTGAGGGGGGAAACACCTTGGGAGAACAGTAATTCCCAGGCTACCTACTTCTTTACCTTCAGCCGCTGTGGTGGAGCCGGGGCTGAGTCATTCTAGAAAGGGCACGCGCTCCGTGCCCATCTGTTTAAGGTGCTACCGTCTCACTCTGCTTGGGAGTACTGTCAACCGCGCATATGTCTGACACCCCCACTTCTTCCTACTTCCACATTCGACTTGCATAAGCAGCAGGGAAGGGGAGGGTCTGGAATCAGACGGGTCCGAGTTCCATTTGTCTCTGGATAAACTGCTTCAATTCCATAAGCCTGCTTTGTCACCTGTAAAATGAGGATAACGACGGTCCCTTTCCCAGAAAGCTGTGACGTTTAAAGAGGATCATGCAGATAAACTTCTTAGCGCCATGTCTGGCCCGTGGGAAGTACCTACTCAAAACATGATAGTTTCCCTTCTTAAGAAAAAAGCTTTTTATAACGAATAAAAAATGTCATAATGCTTTGTAAAGTATTTTATGCATATTATAGTTTAACTAAATGTATCGGGGTAGCATTAACAAACTTTTATAGGTGTGACGTGCACAATCCTATGATATAACACCTGTAGGCTGCCCTGTGTGTTTGCTACCCAAAGCCAAGTCTTCTTTGGCCACCGTGAACTTGACCCCTTTGGTCCTTTACTCCTCCTCCACCCCTTCCCCCTGGTAACCACCATACTGGTGTCTGTCTCTCTGAGTTTTTGTCTGATTTTTTCCCTTGTTTTTCGGAGCAACCCCTCTTCTGGGTATCTAAGTGAAAATTTTGAAAATATATATTCATATCGCTGTGTTCATCGCAGCATTATTCTCAGTGGCCAAGACATGAAAACAACCAGAGTGTCCCTCCATAGGTGATTGGCTAAAGAAGATTTGGGCACACATACACAATGGAAGACTACTCAGTCATAAGACAAGGTGAAATGCTGGGTGGATCTTGAGAATATAATGCTAAGAGAAATAAGCCTGACAGAAAAAAGTCAAGAACCCTGTGATTTCACTCAGATGTGGGATTTGTGGGTATTATGTGAATCATAATATAGAGCCTTGTAATTAGGAGACAGGTCCCCAAGGACAAGCTGACATCCTTTTCCAATTTGAGGAAAGACTAATGGATAAGTCTGTCTGGAAGGTAATACGGTAGCAGGGACCGAAGACATAACCTCTGACCCTGCAGGACATGCATGCAAAGATGCGTGTGCAGAAAGGTCCATCGAAATCGTGTTAATTAGGCTGAATTTTAAAAATCAACCCAAATGTCTGACACATGGTAAATACATTTTGGTACATCCATACAACTTGAAAGAGGAACCATTTAATTGTGAATTATATGTCAGCTCATCCTAGCTTAGGTCAAAAAGGACACCTATTGGAGTAACCGGGAGGCCAACGCTCTAGCCACTGAGCCAAACCAGCGAGGGCCAGTATGCTGAAATTCTTAAAGCACCAATATTTGTTTGGAGTATCTTAACATTATTACAGTTTCTCATTTTGTATGAATCCTCTTTACATCACAAACTAAGAAATCTCCCTATCCTGGCTTTTATATATATATAATTGATTTTCCACAGAGAGGAAAGGAGAAGGATAGAGAACTAGAAACGTTGATGAGAGAGAAACATCGGTCAGCTGCCTCCTGCACACCCCCTACTGGGGATGTGCCCGCAGCCAAGGTACATGCCCTTGACCGGAATCGAACCTGGGACCTTTCAGTCCGCAGACGTAGACGCTCTATCCGCTGAGCCAAACCGGTTTCGGCCCTATCCCGGCTTTTAAGGTGACTCAGTTACAAAGCTTGAATGCTCAGAGATTCCTGGGCTGCTGAGGCAGAAACTGCCCCTGCTCTGCAGCAGGAGAAAAAAGTAGAAAAGGCAGGTCCGTGCACTGGTCTCAGCCGCTGGGCCTGGGAGTGGGCAGACTGACCACGCCCCACACGCCCTTGCTCCTCTTCCATGCGTCCTGGAGCCCGTTCCAGGGCGACTGTGCTGAAACTGAAGCCGGGTGTCCTTTCTCTCTGAGACAGTGGCTTACTCAGGCGTTCACATCGGGGACCCTGCCCGGCCGATGCCCCAAATCCCGTCTGCCTGCACACAAAAGCCTCCTCCGATGAGCCAGCGCTCTCTGCTCCCCCATGTTCCTGCCGGTGAGATGAATGGCAGTAACACCTGAGGTTAGCCTTGTGCCGCAGTCCTCCCTCTTAGTTAGCGGGGTCTCTCTATCACATTTAAACTTTAGGGAAGTCACAGAGAAATGGAAATAGCAATGACACGGGAACAACTGATCAGAGGGATACAGGCATTGAAGCTGAGCAGAGCTGAAATTCCTGTTTTTAAAGAAGACAGGAATGAAATGATGAGCCCCGAGTCATAGAGCTGCATTTCATGGCCAAGTGGAGACTAGGAAAAATAAATAAGTAAATAAAATAGCTCAGTACTACTTTTCATATATTTATTTCAAAAACAACATATGCATGTGACTTTTTAATCAATTCAAATAGACTAAAGGGTGTAAAATAAAAATATATTCTACTAAAAAAAAAAGTGGAAACTAGGGCTTCTGATTTCAAACCCAGTGCTCTTTCCACAACATTCGCTGGACGATTAGTGAGATACTTGAGGAGTCTGTTGAAAACATCACCGGAAGTCCCAGGGTCAGTTCTTTCATTCCTCGTGTTCATACATAATCTGACCCTAACCATCCAATTAATCTTCATGTCTCTATATGTCCCTTTGATAAGGGTTTGATTAGAAAAAAAAACCACATAAAATTTTTAGGAGTGTGTTTGATGATTTAACAAAATGTACAAATTTCAACAGTGCACAACCCAAATAATGCCACACGAGCCACACTTTTGTGGCCCAGATGTCCTGTCCTTATTTCTGTTCACAATTAGCGAGAATGCACAGTCCAGGAGGGCAGGGGTTACATTGTTCTTTCCCACGGCCTCCTCGGTGACAACCAGAGTGACTAGAATAGAGTCAGCACTCGGGACGTTATTTGTTGAGCTTAGACTGTGATGGAATATTGTTTAAAAAAATTAGAAATGAATGTTATAGGATACAAAATATGGATATTCTTGGGATGGTATGATTGTCAGACTTCTTAAAAATTTCAAATGCCTTTAGATCACATTGCTGACCTAAAATATTTATTTACTCCTGACTACTATTATTTTTTTTACATTACATCATAAATTCCATAAGGTTAAGAACTATTTCTGTGTTACTCACCTCTGTATCCCCAGGACTGAGCTCGGGGCTTGGCGCAGACTAAGCACTCCACAAATATGGGCGGTAGTGTTTCTTTGTTACAATGCAATAAAGAGCATCTGCCAAGTCGCCATTTTGTGACTGTCAACAAGATTTGCAGCCCTTGCCTCAGACCACTGGCTGGTTTTTCAAGGCGCTGTAGCCGGCTTTAACTCTTCGTTGGCAAAAACACACGACAAGCCGCTTAACTTGGGGCCCGATGAGCTCTTAGCATTTCTAAGTACAACGATATTCAGAGTGCCGATGTGCACACTAGACAGCTTGCCTACGGGACTGAAGAAATAAGAGTTCCATGAACACTCAAAGAATCAACCAATAAACCTCCCTCTCATGAAGAGGGTGGGGGGGGAACAACTAACTTTGGCAGCTCTCTCACCAATGCTGCTTTCTCATCTAAGGGGAAAATGCTTTTCAAAGTATTTGTTCTTTTGAGAGCTTACAGATGGCAATGACTTAGAGGCCTTTTTTAATACTGGTAACACAGTGCATGATCCCAACCGGAATCCACACGGCATCAGTTGACCAGACTTGAAAGCGTGCATGCGCACAGAAGTACGTGCCAAATGCCTGTCAATTACATTCTGAGACAGTAGGCAAAGATGTGGATGGGAAAGGTGCCTAGATACAGGGATGACGTGGAGAAAAGTACCGAGCTAGGAAGGAGCAAGGATTGTGTGGTTGACATGACATAGACCAGTATAAACAAAACGGTTTCTGAACAAGAGATAAGATGAGGTATATACATTGGGTTCATGGCTTCCTACCAAAGAACTGGACTTTGTAATGCTCTCTCTGTTATTAACTGTATTAGTTTTCCATTGCAGATGTGATCAATTGCCACACATTTAGTGGCATAAAAGAACACATATTTATTGCGTTCCAGTGCTGGAGGCCTGAAGTCTAAAATGGGTCAGCAAGCCGAAACCGGTTTGGCTCAGTGGGTAGAGCATTGATCTGCAGACTGAAAGGTCCCAGGTTCTATTCCGGTCAAGGGCATATAGCTTGGTTGCAGGCACATCCTCAGTAGGGGGTGTGCAGGAGGCAGCTGGTCAATGTTTCTCTCTCATTGACATTTCTGGCTCTTTATCCCTCTCCCTTCCTCTCTGTGGAAATCAATAAAATATATTTAATAATAATAATAATAAAATAAAATGGGTCAGCAAGACTGTGTTCCTTCTGGGGCTCTAGAGACTAATCCATGTCCTTGCCTTTCCAAGCTTCTAAAGGCCACCGGCATTCCTCGGCCCCTTCCTCATCTTCAAAACCAGAAGCATAGCAGCTTCAAGTCCATATTTCTCCTCCCCATCCCGCCCGCTTTTGTCATCATCTGTCTTTAACTTTGATCCTAGATAATTCAGGAATATTTTCCCATTTCAAGATCTTCAACTTAACCACATATGCACTGTCTCCTTTGCTGTGTATGGTACACAGTAACAGGTTCTGGCCATTAGGACATAGACATAAGCAGGTGATGACGGAGAACAAAATGGATTCACAAGCAGGAAATCCTAGAGATGAAGTGAAGTTAGAAAGCTATAGTCAATTATTTAAAGATACAATAACCAGGCAGAAGATTAAGTAATCTAACTTAAACTGTTTCAAAGCCATGTTAATTAAGACCTATTTGGGGAAAGCTTGTGGTATTTACTCACTGTTTCCTTTTTCTTCCTTAATTGAAATTTTTATTGTTGAAAGTATTACATACATTGAGTGGCCAGATTATTATGATCTCTGAACGTATAATAATCTGGCCACTCAGTGTATATCCTATATAACAAAAGGCTAATATCCAAATTGTCCCCTCCAATAGGAGTTCGACCAGCAGGCAGGCTGGCCAACTGCCCATGTCCCCTCCCCCTGGCCAGGCTGGCTGGACCCCACCCATGCACGAATTCATGCACCGGGCCTCTAATACATACACACACACACACACACACAGACACACACACACACACACAGAGAGTGGCCAGATTATTATGCGTTCAGAGATCATCATAATCTGGCCACTCAGTGCATGTCCCTCTTCTTCCCCATTAACCCCTTCTTTTCTTAAAACTATTCCATGTTTACTGCATGCTGGGACTACAATAGTAAATGAAACAGACATGTTTATATCTCTATGGAGCTTACCTTCTAGTTGGGTGTTTCTAAAAAGGACACATTTAAGCTGAGCCACAGAGACTTAGAAAGAGGCAGTTCTACAGAAGAGAAGGAGTTTCAAAAAAGAGGAAATGGCACACGCACAGAGCTCTTGGACTGGGGAGAATGTGGTTCTCTGCAAGTGCAGTCAAAGACCAGTGTGATTGACGTGTGGAGAATGAGAGGACGCTTGTACCTAATGTGGCCAGAAAGTTAAACAGATGCTTACCATGCAGCAGTCCATGAGTCTCAACTTCATTCTAAGCATAACTAGACGTCACTGAAAGGGTTCTTGGTTTCAGAATAACTCTAGTGTTGAGGAGCAAGAGTTCAAGTGGGAAAATTAAGAGCCCTAGTGCTGCTCAGTGTGGTTCTGAGACCAACGGCATCAGATAGACCAGAGCTTTTTGGAAAAGCAGACTCTTGGCCCCCTCTCCAAATCTAGAATCAGAATATGCATTCTAAAAAGATCCTCAAAGGATTCATTTGTACATCAAAGTTTGAGAATCACTGAGCTGGAAAACCAGGGTAGCTTGATCTACATAGTGGCTGAGGAGATGGAAGAGAGCACGTCTTAGTCATAGGCATCCAGAACTCGTGTTGGGATTAAAAGCTGTTATAAGGATCACTGTATTAAAAGCAACACCGAAAAGCTGCCAAGTTTTTTGGTGTGTGGCTGGCTGGTATGAAATCCTTGCTAGATGCCGATGCTCAAGCTGTTGACATACTGTTGCCTACTTTAACAACTGTCAGAGGAACATGGTGGGGTGAGGTGATGCTTTATAAAAATCATAGGCTTCTGTAAAATGCAAGTTAATGTTATTTTAGCATAAAAAAACAAATCTGGTATAAAGAGGACAATGTTCAAGACAGACAGAAATGTTAGTTAAATGTAGGTGTAGAACACCAGTCTTCGATGTCAGAGACATTTTCAGGCAGAAGTCCAGTACCCTGGAGAGCTCCCACAAAACAACGGTTTTCTGAAGATGCAAATCCAGGATCTATAGAGAGATGCCTTTTAGTCTCAAAACCTTGAAGTCATCCTTGACTGTATAGTCTTTGGGGGTAAGGGGAGCTTCTGTTATTTAATTACTGAATTTATTGAGTAAATACCACAAGCTTTCCTCAAACATATGTAAAAGCCTAAGCAACCATTTGACCGGTAGCTATTATGCACACTGACCACCAGGGGGAAGACATTCAATGCACAGGCATGGAAACATGGAACAGACTGATGAATCTCAGAGAGAAGAGGGGAGGGGGAGGGCAGGAAGAGATTAACCAAAGATCGTATATGCATGCTAGAGGACTGGTGCATGAATTTGTGCACTGGTGGGGTCCTTCTGCCTGCCCTGCACCTTCTTACAATCCAGGACCTCTTTGAGGGATGTCAGTCTGCTGGTTTCAGCCCAATAACTACAGGCCAAGCCAAAATACCCCATGGGTGCATGAATCCGTGTACCGGGCCTCTAGGTGGTTAATAAAATTTTGTTAAGTTTCAGGTGTACAATTCCATAATACTTAGTTAGGTGTATACATTTCAAAGAATCCATCCAACTGTACACTTAAGATCTAGAATTACTGTATATAACATTTACCTCACTAAAAACAAATTCTTTTTGTTGTTGTTGTTGTTGTTGTTAATCCTCATGTGAGGAAATTTTCCCCATTGATTTTTAGAGAGAGTGGAAGGGAGGGAGGGAGGAGAGAAACATAGATGTGAGGCATATTGATTAGGTGCCTCTTGCACTAACCCGACTGTGGCTGGGGATTGAACCTATAACCCAGGTACATGCCCTTCAGTGCCTGAGCCAACACTCTAACCACCGAGCACACCAGCCAGGGCTAAAAAATAAATTCTTAAAAAAAATAATCCCACTGGCCTTTGCCGCATGTCAAGGTCACATATACCTATATTGAAGGATGCTTCACACAAGAAAAAAAAAATCTGTGGTACTCAACCATCTTTTTGGTCTGGAAAGAATCTGGCACAGGGGCTGTCAGCTTGCCCAGGCAACTGATGCCAAGCTCAGAGCAGCTGGGCTTAGCAAAAGCTTTCATGTGGGCTCAGAACAATGCCCGTAACGTACGACCATGAAATTGGAACACGCCCACTGGAGCCTGTGTGGCATTAGAAATCTCATTCGGAGTGGGCCGGAAGCTCTTTCTAAGCCACACGAGCCTGATGCATTGCTCAGCTGTTCTCTCAGGCAGTTCTGATTTCAGTGCCAGCTGAGGGAGAGAAATAAACCAGGCTTTCAGTGCTGTGAAAATTCAGTCTGGTATGAAGGGCCCTAAAAGAGGAGTCAACAAACAAGAGCGCCAGAGAATGAGGCCACACGCTTGCGGATCTGCTCTTCTTTTTTCACCATCAGCAACTCAGTCCCAAATCTAGTGAAGTTTTGGAACGAGAGGCTTGGCCCTCCTGAGTGCTCACAGGCCTCATCTTGTAACGGAAACCCAATGTCGCACCCTGCATCACGCTCTGAACATGACCGCACGCAGTGTCAACTGTGGCCCGTTCCTTCCTATTTCCCCACCGTGGGTCAACCCGGAGCCTCTTCTTTTCCTTCCCAAGGAGACTGAGCGCTACAGTGAAAAAGTTGAAGTCCCTCCACAGGGTGCCTCTGGGGCCTTCCCAATAACTGGGCATCCCATTCAGAGTGATGTCCACAGTCTGTGTGATTGTCGAGAACGATCTTCATCCACGCACAGTAGACGGTCTTCATCCAAACAGCTGTCTTTCACTTTGAATGGAACCCTGGCACATTCTTCGCAGGGGTGTAAAATGATTCAGCTACTCTGTAAAAACAGTTTGGTGTTTCCTTAAGAAGTTAGACACGCCTGAAACCGGTTTGGCTCAGTGGATAGAGTGTCAACCTTCGGACTGAAAGGTTCCAGGTTTGATTTCGGTCAAGGGCATGTACCTTGGTTGCGGGCACATCCCCAGTGGGGGGTGTGCAAGAGGCAGCTGGTCGATGATTCTCTCTCATTGATGTTTCTAACTCTCTATTCCTCTCTCTTACTCTCTGTAAAAAAATCAATAAAAAATATATTTTTTTAAAAAGAAGTTAAACATGGAATTACCAAATGACCCAAAAATTTCACTCCTAGGTATGTCCCCTAAGGTATTCAAACATGTATACAAATCTTCACAAAAGCATTGCTCACAGTTTCCAAAATGTGGGAAGAATTCACACGTCCACCAATGGATGAGCAGATAAAGAAAATGCTATCAAAGAAATGAAGCACTGACCATGCTACCACATGGATGCACCTTGAAAACATTACGCTGAGTGAAAGAAGCCAACTCAAAGAATACACATTGTGGGATTCCATTTACATGCAATGTCCATAATAGGCACATTCACTGAGACAGAGAGATTAGTGGTTGACAGGGCCTGGGGTAGAAGGAAATGGAGAGTGACTGCTTAATGAATACAGGGTGTCCTTTTAGAATGATGGAAATATTCCGGAACTAGATAACAGTGGTAGTTGAACAATATCCTGTATAATAAAGGCTAATATGCAAATCGACCGAATAGCGGAATGACTGGTCACTATGACTCGCATTGACCACCAGGGGGCAGACACTCAACGCAGGCGCTGCACCCTGGTGGTCAGTGTGCTTAGCCAGAAGTCTGGCTCACTGCTGGTGAGTGCAGCAGCAGTGGCAGGAGCCTCTCCCACCTCGGTGGCAGTGCTAAGGATGTCCGACTGACGGCTCCCAGACTGTGAGAGGGCGAAGGTCGGGTTGAGGAACCCCTTTCCCCCGTGTGCACAAATTTTGTGCACCAGACCTCTAGTTGTGAATATAGAAGCCATTTGACCCTTATAATGGTTTAAGTCAAATGGCTTTTATTCACAACTACATGTGGGAAATGTTCGGCCCAGGGCCAAGGCATTAAGGCCGAGTTAATTAAATGCTTGACCAAGTATAGCAGGCTAATTTTTAAGTTGATAATTTCATATGGCCCGAGAATGATACTAAAAATATCCAAATGGCCCCTGGCAGAAAAAAGGCTCCCCACCCCTGGTTTAAGTGGTGAATTTTATGATACGTGATTTTTTTTTTTTTTAATCAACAATTTAAAGAGAAAAAAAGAAAAAAGAAAAGAAACCTTCCTAAGGCTACACCATAGCAAATAATTTGGCAAATGAATTAGCATAGGACTGGAAGTTTCCATCCTGCAACTGTTTAAGAAAGTAACCCTCGCATAATGCACTGGGCTCAAACCACAGCAGGCAAGCAATGACACCCTGACGGAGAGACAGGATTCCACTTAACTAGTTGCAAGAGCTGAGGCACCGATTGACATAGCTGACCAGGTAGAAATACACAAATACATTCCTTGACAAACAAGCAAGGAGGCCATCTTGGAGTGAATCAAAGCATACCTGGCCGTGGATGTCCCAGTTAGAACAGACCTTGAAAACAGTCTCATTCTGGAGACTCCCTGTTTCAGGGGAATCTGGCCCAAGAGAACCAATGTCCTAACTCTCCTCCACGTGGTCTTCATGGTTGGGACTCTTCCATCGATACCTTTCAGAACAGTTAGAACCTGCATGGGTGTTAAGCCAGGACAGCTGTATTTCCCCTGCACGTGCCCTCAAACTCATATAAAAAGAGAAACCTACGGTCCAAGGTCTAAAACAGCCCCTCTCTTTGTGCTCCAAATCTTGGTGTGTGCCACACCCAAGTCAGAAAGCTGGCTTAACTACCCCCTACCTCACTCCTTATGTTCAGGGAACTTAGTCAGCAAACCTGCCAGTTCTCAGGTTAGAACATCTGGCAAATGTGGACATTCACATTTCCCTAACCCTCGGCTGGGACCACTTCAGACACCCCTGACTGCCCAGCGTTGCCTGCGGCCGCGTCCAACACACACTCCAAAGGCACCTGAGCTGGCAACTCAGATCGTTCCAGACCCCGTGAGCCTTTCTGTCTCGTGGGTGGGGCAGAGCCTGGGTGCAGGGGTCCTCTCGGTCCACACCCCCCACCCCTGGTTCCAGACGCACAGCGACCATAGAAACCATCGGTAAACACGTTTAAAAGGCTCCGACCTCAACGCCTGCAACTGTGACAGTGTTGACGCACGTTATTCCTTCAGATGCCCAGAGAGCAATTCCAATTTAGTGCTGCAAACAATGCTGGATTATCTGGTTGCCTTGGCAACCCACAGTTCTACGCTGGGTGACAACAAAGACTGGAGGCTCCAATTTCCTCCTAGCTCCAACATTCTCATCCTATGAAAATCTGGGGCTGTCGAGAGCCTAGCAGAGGGAAAATGGTGCAAAAGTAAAACTATTAAAAAATTTTTTTTAAAAATAGAAGCAGGGCCAAAGACGGCTGCCCCGGAGGCAATCTGGTGGAATGCCGGGGAAAGACAGGCTGTTTCTTCCGTGGGCAGAGGGCGGGGTCTGAAGCGTCCATGAGCAATGGTCAGTAGCAGGAGCTTCCGTTACGCTCCGCCACTCTGCTAACTAAGGCAGGGCAAGGAGAACATGTCGTTGAAAGCTTGTTCTGTGAATGTTAGAAATCAAACTGTCATGTTTCAGAAACAGCGTCCTTATCTAGAACCATTCTCTGCTAATGCGTGATGAGGGGCGGCACCAGCTTTAAACGCAGACATTCAGAGGAGAGGGCAGGCGCTCCCGTCTGATCTGATCCAGGGCCGTCGGAGGGCCGGAGAGAGAAGTCTGCAGCCCCTGGCAGCTGCAGTGGGCAGGTTGTCCTTTTCACGGGAACAAAGTGCACGTTAGATGGCCACCAAAGCTCTCCAGCTGGATAACTAGGGGTGGCTGTTCCCTTTCGGTCAGACACGTGGGGTTTCATACTGAGGAAATGTGAACGCTATCTGCCAACTCCATACCCTTTTGTTTGCTGCTCCTGTTAGTTTATCTTTTGATGCAAATGTCCCCGTTAAGAGTTTGAGAGCCCTGGCCTGGTAGCTCAGTTAGAGTGTCATCCCCAGAGGCCAAGGTTTTGGGTTCGATCCCCTGTCAGTGCACATACAAGAATCAACCAATGAATGCATAAGTGGAACAACACATCAATGTTTCTCTCTCTCTCTCTCTCTCTCTCTCTCTCTCTCTCTCTCTCTCCATGAACTCAATTTTTTAAATTCATCCGTGTCTTAATAAAAAACAAAAAACACCACTGAGTTTTAGAGAAAATTATCCATGTTTTATCACAAATGAACCAACAAGACGTTGCCAGTGGGTCCCACGGGGGACCCGGGAGAGTGACAAACGGGACCGGACGTCTTCCTGCTGGGGGCCAGGCCTTGCCTGCCAAGCCTGGCTGCACAATGCATCGCCCAGTCCTCTGGGGCCCCAGAACAGCAAGTCCCCGAGCCCTGGACAGAAGGGGTGACAGAGAGCTAAGCCACATCCCCTCTGCTGCCGCTGAAAGCTCTGTTAGGGAGCACAGCTCAGCGTCCTTGTCCAGACAGGTCTGCAGCTAGCCCCAGTCCCAAGTCAGCCCGAACCCAGGGCGGGGTGGTGGGTTTTGCAAAGCAAGCGCACTTCCAAGTGGCAGCTTCTTGCTGGCCTGGAAGTAGTAATCAGAAGAACAAATCCCACCCATCCATGATGGCAAGCTGAGGGAGACTGCACCACCCAAAACAAACCTGGACCAGGAGGGTCACCCAGCACCCCAGGACTCACCCCCTCAGAGCCGGCTGCTTTGTATGTGTTTTTAAATGTGTATTTTTCTTTTTTTCAGAGAAGAAGCGAGAGGGAGAGAGAGAGAGAAACATCAATGAGAGGGAATCACTGATCGGCTGTTTCCTGTGAACCAACTACTAGAGATTGAGCCCGCAACCTGGGCATGTGCCCTTGACCAGAATCAAACCGGGAACCCTTCAGTCCGCAGCCTAATGCCCTGTCCACTGAGCCAAACTGGCAAGGGCGTGAGCTGGCTGTTCTGGGGGAAATCCCCCACAGCCCCGTCTGGCTGAGAGGAGAGGCACCCCACCGTGTCACCCCTAAAATGAAGACTACTCATGATGGTGAGACAACCTGACTAAACCTTGCCAGTTCAGGAAAATGGAATCCCTCACATACTGGGCCCCTCCCTGCCTGCCAAGCTTTGGGTTCCAAATGCTATTCACTGGCAAGATCTGCCTCCCAGGGTCCTGAGCCCCAACGCCTGGAGGTAGGGGGACTCGGAACAGCAGGTGGCTCCCCGCCTCAAGTGCAGGGAGTGCTTGGGGACAGGACGGCTGCCCTCACCCCCTGCTAGTGTCCCGAGCCACTGGCATTCCAGCAAACACACTGTGCCAGGGACGGTGGTCTCCTGCCCAGAACCCGTGCCCTGCTGCTGGCCCGGCTCCGTCTGGGAGAGGGCCTGGCCCAGAGCGCTTCCCACTTGGCTGCAGACGCTCCCCCAGGCTGGTTCCCAGCTCCTTTCCGGCCCAGATTTCACTCACACACACACACACACACACACACACACACACACACACACACACCCATCGTCCCTGATGCTGCCCATCCCCACAGGACCCTGGGAACTACTGTTTCTGCACTTCCCTCCCTCCCTCCTCAGTCCCGCCCCTCTCCCTCCCCTCCTTGGATCAAACACTGAGACCAGGCTTCTCCCTGAGAGTGGCTGGCCTTGTACCGTAGAGGGAGAGAACTGGCAGGCAACGGGCAATGCCTCCAGGCAGGCATTTGCCTGGCACAGCACCGTGAGAGAGCTGGTAGGAGCCTCCCAGCCCCTGGTCCTTAGTGCCCCTCTCCTCAGGACTGCAGCACCCGCCCCTTCTTCTCTCTTATTCCCTCAGTATTTGCCTCCCTTCCTCTTGCTCTTTGTATCGCTGGGTTTTTGTCTCTTCCCCTTCCACTTCTCTACGTTTCTCACACATACACACACACACATACACACACACACACACACACACACACACACACACACGACTGTAATCTGGTTGCCACATCTGTACAACAGCCTCCTAAAAGCCTCTCTGCAGGGGCCTCCAGTTCTCCCGTTGCACTGGCTTCCTGGGACCCACAGGACTGAGTCTATGCTCTAGACTCAGGCTCACGCTGGCAGACAATGCCCTCACCTCGGGCTGGCCTGCTTTTCCTCCCATCCACCTCACTGCTTATTGGTTCAGCAAGCACAGCAATTTAGTTACTGAGCAGCAGACACTATACAAGGAGCGGGAGACAAGATACACACAGGATAAATACAAGAACATTTACAAATAAAGCGACGCCTGCTTCCAAATAGGCCACAGAGCAGGGGAGGGGGTGCTAATGAGCTGGAAGAGGCACAGAGAAAGCAGGACTGATCAGGAGGTGATTATCATCAAAGTTGGGCGCTGTGAATGGGGTTTGTTATTTGTTTTCTCTAATTCAATATGTTTTCAAATGTTCCGTTAAAAATAGGATGGGGTCCTAACTGATTTGGCTCAGTGGATAGAGCATCAGCCTGCAGACCGAAGGGTCTTGGGTTCCATTCTGGTCAAGGGCACATGCCCGGGTTTCAGGCTGGATCCCCAGTAGGGGGTGTGCAGAAGGCAGCTGATCAATGGTTCTCTCTCATCATTGATGTTTCTCTCTCTCTCCCCCTTCTTCTCTAAAATCAATAAAAATATAAAACAAACAGGCAAAAAAAGAGAAAAGTTTAAAAAGTTCCTCCTCAATAATACACCACCTGCATCCTGGCATACTTTATCACAGAGCACATGAGTATACATGATTTATTTTTTTAAATATATTTTATTGATATTTTATAGAGAGGAAGGGAGAGAGAGATAGAGAGCTAGAAATGTTGATGAGAGAGAAACATCGACCAGCTGCCTATTGCACACCCCCTACCAGGGATGTGCCTGCAACCAATGTACATGCCCTTGACCGGAATCAAACCCGGGACCTTTCAGTCCGCAGACCGACGCTCTACCACTGAGCCAAACCGGTTTCGGCTGACATGATTTATTATTTGATGGAAGTCTCCAGTGCAAAACACTTCCTCTTGGTGTGCTGACATACATGGCTGGTCACACATCTGCCAATGTGGGGCACATGGTAGGTGTTTCTGGGCACATGGTAGGTGCTCCATGAACGAATGAGTGAAAGTGGCATTTACTACTGAGCAAGGCCCTCTGCAATAACAGGAGAACACTTTTCAATACAGTCTTTTGATTGTGCTTTTGCGCAATAAGTCATAAAAATCTTTCTGTAAAATGTGCTAAGGCAATAAAATTAACTCTACATACTAACAATATGAAATGAGTGGAAGAGAGACCTCTCATCCCAAGAGCTTACTCTGCAACCAAAAGGAGGTCTGAGTAACAAAGTGCCATAAAGCGTTGGCGCTGGGACCTCCCTTCAGTTTCCCGGAGGGGTGCTTACAGAAGTGCTGTCTGACCAAGGAACAGTCTATAGCACACACAAACATGGAAGCATCTGTACATGCCTTGCGATTCTTCCGCACCAGCAATTGTACTGGCTACATGTTCTTTTGTTACTGTAGCGATTTCCTTATCGTTAGGCATTTACGTTAGTCACAATTTTTTATTCGTAAGCAGTTATTATAAAAGTGTACTAACAGTTAACATCTTTGTGCGAAGTAATTACTTCTGTGAAATAAAGTTGCTATAAACTAAGTTTTTTATTGAAGGATATAAATATTGCCAAGGCTTTTGCTAACTTTCCCAGGCACCCTATTTCCGAGTTTTTGATCGACGAAACTGAGCAGAGCTTAACTCCACCCTGAAGCCGGAGCGCTGCCCTGTGCCTCTCACTGGGTGGGAACTTGTGCCCTCAGACGCTCACCCCCCACATACCTACTTGCTGTCTGCCTCTGTCTGTAAGGGTGTCACAGGGAGACCGCCTGCCTGACTGCTTCCTGTCCCCCTTCCCAGACCCCCTGCCCCGCTGCTGCCTCCCAGCACAGACCATTTTCCTGAACCACATTAGACATTTCAGGACCCCCTGCACTGGGTCACCCCTGCCTTTAGTGAAGTCAGGTGCTACCTTTCTGAACGTCCTTCTCTATGTATGAACATACAATAGTCTTTTAAGTCTTATTACAGTGTCTTGGCTCTTACGGTCATCAGTAAGAAACAGCAGTTATTTCTGGTCATCTCTGCAATTCACATAATACTATTTCCTTGGTCCTATATCCTTAAACGCAATTTTCAATAACATTGTTCCTCTAATAAAACACAATCTTCTTTACAATGATCAGCTCTCTGACATGGGTTCTAGGATGCCTTGTGGAAAAACTGGAAGACAACTTCTAACACCCCATTAGGAGACTAGCAGCTCTATTTGCCATAAACACAGAAGAATTGTATTTAACCTGTTTTTACTTTTTTTTATTGTGGTAAAAATTATGTAACATGAATTTACTGTTTTAACCATTTTTAAGTGTACGGTTCAGTGACATTAAGTACATTTGCAATGTTGTGTAATTGTTACCACTATAATTTTCAAAACTCATCACCCCAAACAGAAACTCTATAACCACTAAGCAATAACTTCCCATTCTCTACTCTCCCAGCCCTGGTTGACTTCTATCCCACCTTCTATTTTTATAAATTTGTCTTCTATATACCTCATTTAGTAGAATCATATAATACTTGTCTTTTTTGGATCTGGCTTGTTTACTTAACATGTTTCCTAGATTCATCCATGTTGTGCAGTGTTTCCCAAACTTTTGGCATATGTGTACCCCTTCTATAATTTTCATAACACCGAGTACCTCTCGTAAAAAAAAAAAAAGGATGTATTTTAATGACAATCAAAATATATTTATTTTTTATTTTTTTGGTACATACACAAAATAATAATAAACGAAAAATAAAATGATTCATAATAAAATATAAATAAAAGTTATATTATAAATAACATTTATTTGCACACCGGACCATCTCACGCCTCACAAGACTGTCTTGACTTGACTCATGAGAACGTAGAATTAGGCGCAGCTAAGCACGGTGCAGTGCATGTCCCCACCAAACTCTTCCCGTACCCCTGGGGGTACGCGTACCACACTTTGGGAAACA
Source organism: Vespertilio murinus (assembly GCA_963924515.1). Lineage (NCBI taxonomy): Eukaryota > Metazoa > Chordata > Mammalia > Chiroptera > Vespertilionidae > Vespertilio > Vespertilio murinus. Next base: position 11,115,640 of record OZ004717.1, on the reverse strand, counting down.
CTGTTAGTGTGATTAGAATCCATCCTTTTTTAATAGCTGAATGATATTCCATCATATGAATATATACCAGTTTGTTTCCCCATTCATCTTTTGATGGGCATTAGGTTGTTTCCACCCTGTCACTATTGTGAATAATGCTATTATTAAATGACTAGCAGTTCTAATTACCCTAATTATAAAAGAATGGTATTGCCAAAACCGGTTTGGCTCAGTGGTAGAGCATCGGTCTGCGGACTGAAAGGTCCCAGGTTCAATTCTGGTCAAGGGCATGTACATTGGTTGCGGGCACATCCCCAGTAGGGGGTGTGCAAGAGGCAGCTGGTCGATGTTTCTCTCTCATTGACGTTTCTAGCTCTCTATCTCTCTCCCTTCCTCTCTGTAAAATATCAATAAAATGAATTTTTTAAAAAAGAATGGTATTTAATCTGTTCTTGTGTTTCATCTCTCTCTCTCTCTCTCTCTCTCTCTCTCTCTCTATATATATATATATATATATATATATATATATATATATCACTAGTGAAATCTCTTTTAACAATCGGTGCTTTAAACAGTATATCAAACAAGTCTAGTTAATTTTAACCTAAACCTAGGAATTATTTGAGGAAGTTTACAAAATACAAAAGGATCAAAATAGGTAAAGAGAGGAAGATGAGGAAAAAAAAATGATATTGTAAAATGAAGCTAGGAGTTACATACACAAAAATGTATAATATACCAGAAATTCTGGCAAAGTAGGCTGGTAATTTCTAAACTGCCTAGTTACCAAAGAGGGGCAGGATCAGTCATAAGAGTCGAAGGGGGTATAAGATAAGCAAGCCAGCAAGCAAACAAAAACTATCCATTGCTCAGGAAAAAGCAGCCTAGATGTTCCTAGTATTGAATTATAGAACTGGGGAGAACCATTTGACATAGATTATGTCTTCCTACTTCCTTAATAAATATATACTGAGTTCCATGTGGCTGTTCTTTATAGTACTCCAAGAAAACTAAAAGTATAACAGAAAGTGAAACTCGGGGGGAAAACAATGACATGGGGAGGCGATGGACAAAAGCTGTCCAAATACTCAGTTCTCTGCCCCAGGAATGAAATTTGTATTTTAACAGGAATGAACGGGTTACATGTTCTCAAGAAATTATTTCTTATTTATGATTCCTTATACCTAAATTTGTCATGAGTTAAGTAGCAGAAAATGTTAGGTTATACTTTATAAAAGGAGCCTGAAAGCTTTTTGCCCACGTTTCTGATGAAGGGAAAACTGATTAATGAGTAATCTTCTAACCAGAATGTAGGCTTGATATCCCCTTATTAAAACTAGAAGACCTAGAGAACATCAAAGGTTAGTGGAGAGGTGGAACAATCGGAATTCTTTTTTTTAAATTAAGGTATTATATGTGTACATAGCTTACCATTGCCCCCCCCCCAAATTCTTTTTTTAATATATATATTTTATTGATTTTTTTACAGAGAGAGAGAGAGAGAGAGAGAGAGAGATAGAGAGAGAGAAAGTTAGAAACATCAATGAGAGAGAATCATCTATCAGCTGCCTCCTGCACACCCCCCACTGGGGATGTGCCCACAATCAAGGCACATGCCCTTGACTGGAATCGAACCCGGGACCCTTCAGTCCGTAGACCGATGCTCTATCCACTGAGCCAAACTGGTTTCAGCGCAACCGGAATTCTTAAACATTGTTATTGAGAAGGTAAAATGGTACAACCACTTTGGAAAAATGCCTGTCAGTATTTTATAAATGAAACGTACACCCATCACATGACCTAGCAATTTCACTCTTATGAATTCACCCATCATGATTAAAACACATGTTAATAAAAGAACTTGAACAAGAATGTTCATAGCAGCACTCAGGATTTTTTCCAGTTTTTATGAATAATCAAAAACTGGAAAAAGCCTGGGTGTCCATCAGTAGGAGAATGGATAAGCAAACTGTGGATGACCTGTATAACGGAATTATATTCAGCAATAAAGAGAACAGATCAAGTTATACAAGCAACAACATGGATGAGTTTCAAAAATATGATGATGAAAATTTAGAAGAGTGAAATAACATGAACATTTAGAAGTGTGGTGGAGTTGAGTCAAGATGAGGATTCTAATTTAGTTCCAAGGCCCAGAACAAATTGCCTAAATTTTGTCATGGAAGAAATGGGATAAATCATCTCTGATTAAGAGAATTAAAATAAGCATGCATGTGATTTTATTTTGTATTTTAAGAACTTACATATAAATTATCTGTGTGTATCCTCCTGTAATTTGCTTCCTTTCATTTAACCTTGATTTATAAGTACTTGGTAAATTAGATCAGTGTGGAACAAATATAAAATTATTAGTGGTCAAAACAAAAACAAAAAAAGATGCTGGTTAAGAGGCAAGAAAAAATAAATACTGTATAGCTTGAGTAGAACATTATGTAATAAGTTTATTATGTTTGTTGCTAAAAGAAGCCTTACCAAAAGTACACATTGTACAATTTCATTTATGCAAAGTTCTAGAACAGACATTTTATCCATCCATCTATGGGGATAAAATCAGAAGAGCAGTTATTTCTGATAGAGTCGGGGTAGGGATCAACTGGGACAGGGAAGGGAAAATGGGGTGATGCCAACGTTCTGAATTTTATAGGCATTCAAAGGAGACCAAAATTTAATTTTTTAAAAAATATATATATTTTTTTATTGATATTTTACAGAGAGGAAGGGAGAGAGATAGAGAGCTAGAAACGTCGATGAGAGAGAAACATCGACCAGGCTGCCTCTTGCATACCCCCCACCGGGGATGTGCCCGCAACCAATGTACATGCCCTTGACCGGAATCGAACCTGGGATCTTTCAGTCCACAGACCAACGCTCTACCACTGAGCCAAACCGGTTTCGGCCAAAACTTATCTCATGGTACCCTTAAGATTCGTGCACCAACCCGAATGTAATCTTTACCTCAAAAGAAAGAAAAGTAATTATCTATCATAATAAAAGCATAATATGCTAATTAGACTGGAGAGCTGAACCACCTTCCAGACGAAGCTGGGGTTGCGAGGGCTGAGCCCCTTGCACGAATTTCATGCATCGGGCCTCTAGTTAACAAATATTGAACTATCACCAGTGAAGTGCATTTAGAGAAAAGTATATCGATGTCAGTAACTTAATTTAAAATTCATTAAAAATATAAGAATAGGCAGAGGGAGAGGTTTATACATGATATGTGACAAATCAAGTAAAACGTCAATGGTAGAATCTCTGTGGGGGCGGCAGATAGTATATGCTTATATGCTGTAAAAGTCTTTCAATGTTCCTGTATGCTTGAAATTTTTTGTATTTAAAAAAACTCCAAAGAACAAACTCATAGATACAGAAAACAAATGAATGGTTGCCAGATGGCATGAGGATAGAGGGATGGCAAAAAAAAAAAAAAAAAAAAAAGGCGGGGAAAGGAGGCTAGGAAATACAAACTGTTAGTTATAAAATAAGTTACAGGAATGTAAAGGACAGCATAAGGAACATGTCAATAATATTGTCATAACTATGTGTGGTATCAGATGGTTACCAGACTTAGTGTGGTGATCACTTTAAGATATGTAAATGTCTAATCACTTTGTTGTACATCTGAAACTAATGTAATATTGTACGTCAACTATAATAAAAATAAGTTTAAAATCCAAAAGAAATTAGAGACCTTCACCAAGACTCTTGCCCAAAGTTATAACCCCTTTATTTTTCCATTAGAATGGGCCTAAGTAAAAAAAAATAATAATAATAACAATAAAAATACATTTTAAAGGAATATTAAAAGAAACCTAGATACCCTTGGGATTTTTATTATTAAACAATGGTGAGCTTTAAAATGTGTGTTAACAGTATCAGTCACATTTAAATGACATAAATCATAAAACATGAACATCAGCTGACATGTTCAACCCAGGACATTACCACTGCAGTTTTGAGTATAACCCACCAGGTGGCAGAGAAAAGGAATAATAGAAAACATGCACATTTCTAAGTGAAATGAATAATGGAAAATGTCCTATTACTTCTGTTAATGGAAAAGATTTGCAGAATTTTAACATGAAATTCACTATACAGGACACAAAACTCAATGTTTAATCTAAATCTGAACTCCAACCTTTGCCTGAGGACATTTGCTTATATATTTTAAAAAAGTGGCAATTATCTGACTTGCCACGCTCGCTTGCACAATTTCACTCTCTTTCAGAAGTTATCTTTTATGTGTTTGTGAGAGAATGACTATGAAGTCATCCCTTCTCTGCTCACACGATGAACCTGCTTCCCACTCCCACCAGAACCCAGAAGCCAAGAAGCTTCTCAATTCTTCATCACTGTTAATAGATCTTGAATTGCTCCTCTTCTTACATTAGGCAAATGCTTTACCTGCTGTGATGACAGTTTCAAAGTATCAGTAGAAGTAAAGGCTATACAGAGAAAAAGGAGAAAATATTCCACAATGTGACTACCAAGAGGCTAAAAAGGAAGTAGACATATAATTGAGGTATTCATAGAAATCAACGTATGTTTATACATGAGATCAATCTCATAATTATCCCAGTTGAGCAGGACTCGATTTGCCTCCTGTAATTTTCCAGAGGGAGTCCTGGTTGGCCTGCACACTGAATTAAGACAACCTGTCTACATTTCCCAATGACTGAAGAAAATGTCTAACCTATATTTTTGTTTGGAAGGCGAAAGAAAATGCAAATAAATTTGTGGAGCCAGAATTCCTTTTAGCAAATAGACTGATCATATTTTTAGATGACAGGAAAATGACTGTCATTAGTGCTTCTGCAGGTGCCTCAGGCCACTGGGACACGCTAGGGATTCTCCGTGTACAGTGACATGACATAGGGGGTATTCAGCTATTAACAGGCAACACAGAGGCCAACCGCTATCAAGAGACTCACTGCACTGATAAGACCAACACCCAGCTTTAACATTACCAAAACCCAATGGCCCTGTTTCGGGTTTTGTTGAAAAGCACATATCTTGGCAATTTCCTTTTCACCTGACAAATCTCATTCTATGGGAACGGAACGTGAGAACTCTCTCACCAGCTCAGCGCTTCACAGTAGTCAGTCTCTGTTGGACCTGTCTAGCAAGTCGGCTCATCCCTTTCCTAAGTAGGCAGCAGCCAGGGATGTTGGTGTTATGTAGGATCACACCCTGCTTTAAATGCTTGTTCAGCCTCATTTCCAATATTCTGGACCTGCTACCTCCGTTCATAGTTCAATACAGGTTTATGGACTGAAGTGGTAACACTGCCACTCATGATCACGATTCACACTGATCATTTGTATTAGGAAACAAGGAATGCATTGTGGCCTGAAAAATACACTCTAATAATAACAATAATATGTTACGGCAAAAAGTAGTTTGCCTGAAAATTAAGGAACATCGTGTTATAACAACTTTTATTGACTGGTATATTTTATTGCAATAGCAAGAAAAATCAGGGATTAGGATTTGAATTTTCCTCAAAAACTTTTGACTCAAAACGAGGAAAAATTATCTTCCTATTCTCTCAATGTACTTTCCCCATATCAAATTTTCTCCAAACTAAAAATGTTTGAAGAAACATTTTTTTTAAAAGCCAATTTTCAACTCAGTTACAATTAGGATTAACTTAGTTATAATTAGGTTTTAGTCAATAGAACAGTTTTTAATTTTGTATATTGTCTTTCTCTCCAGTCGATTGGGTTATTTTAAAAGTGAGTCAACTACTTGTAGTCAATATACTATATACTATCAGGCAAAATACTGGCTTCCATTGAGTAGCACAGTGGTATTATTATCCCTGTAGAACAATGTAAAAACTGAAGCACAATGAGGTAACATGACTTGCCTGGCTGATGCAACAATTTCATAACTCATGAGTTGAGTGATTGGTGAAGTCAGTGGACTAGACTCTAGGGCTAATCAGAAAAAGCCTTGGTTCCAATCCCCTGGTAGGACAGATAATAATTCACTATTATGGTTACTGATTCTAGTGAGTCAAACATCTGACACATGTAAGCCAAAGATCAAAAGATGGATCGGGCAAGAGAAGGATGTGTGTATATCCATCAATCCCCACTGACAGAAAGACAGGTGGAAGCATGAGTGCCGGTGAGGTCCATCAGTGGTGAAATCAAATACTAAGATTGACAAGTAGACACACATACACCTTGGACATTTTAACTATGCCAAGTATGCTGAAGTATCCTGATGACTATGTTGGATGAACCCACACATCATATTGCATTTGTTCCAAATGACACATCATTTGTTTATTAAAGGCATCCATTTCTTATTTGTACTTTACATTCTTAGCTACTAAAGATAGCTCTCTTTAAGGTTAACCAATTTATGTTCTTTGTTAACTTTCTGAAGTTATGTAAAAGAAGAAAAGTAAAAATGTTCAGCTAAATAAAACTAACACACTTGGATAATTGAGTACTCCAGACCTACTTTGGAAATAAGGATATAAAATATAAATTTCTCATACATCATACTTAGCACAGTTATAATCATATTTTAACAAACCAAGCTATTGACCAGCCAGCATGGCTCAGTGGTTGAGTGTTGACCAATGAACCAAGAAGTCACAGTTTGATTACCGGTCATGGCACATGCCCCGGGTTGTGGGCTCAATCTTTAGATTGGGACCTGCAGAAAGCAGCCAATCAATGATTCTTCCTGATCATTGATGTTTCTTTCTCTCTCTCCTCCCCTTCCTCTCTGAAATCAATAACAAAATATTTTTTTAAAGTAGGATGGAAATAAATTATAAATTATTTTTTTTTAAAGAATTCAAGCCGAAACCGGTTTGGCTCAGTGGATAGAGCATTGGTCTGTGGACTCAAGGGTCCCAGGTTCGATTCCAGTCAAGGGCATGTACCTTGGTTGCGGGCACATCCATGGTGGGGGGTGTGCAGGAGGCAGCTGGTCGATGTAACTCTCTCATCGATGTTTCTGGTTCTCTTCTCCCTTCCTCTCTGTGAAAAATCAATAAAATATTTTAACAACAAAAAAAATAATTCAAGTTCTCATAAATGACATCTACTCTAACCCCTCATTTTTTCAGCTTAAGAAGCAAGAGCCAGAGATGACAAAAAGATTTCCCTGTGCAACCAGAAGAGTATCAGCACATGGTCATGCCATGGAAAGAGCCTGAGCGGCCATGTTAACAATTGCATGGCTGATGCGTGGAACAAGTCGTTCACAGCCAGATGGGAGAGGAATTCTCCACGCTGGAATTCATTCCAGTGCAGCGTAGGGTCGGGGAAAGAGCGAACGATTTGGAACCAGATAGATTTGGATTCTCAATCCTGACCCTTTACTTACTAGCTCTCCACCTTCTAGCTGTATGACAATGAGAAAATTAATCTCTTGGAGTCCAGTTTCTTCATCAACAAATTGGAGGTAATTATATCTAGTGTGAAGGTCTGTTGTATTAGAAACAGATGGGAGGTGCTCAATTATTGTAGCTATTACTATTATCATCAGGAGGCTTTAAGCAATAATGAACTCAATTGCATATGGGAAGATAATATCAGGGAGCTAGCTTCATAGGGGCATGGTTAATGACTAAGTGTTCCAGAAGGAACAAGCAATAGCTGCACTGATCATCTGCCATTCTCCATTCCTATCCCCAGATGCCTTTGTCACCTTATACCTTAAAAAACAGATAATTTATTTTGAAAATTTGGCCCCGTCCAGGGGATGGATGTGTGATCCTAAAATGTTACAAAGCTACCCGGCCTGCACAGAGACTGAGTTAAAAGTCTGGGTTCTCATTTATAAGGTGTCCTATGCAAGTCACAACAACCAGCCTCGACCATAAGGAGCATGGAATTCCCCTGGTTTACTAGGCAACAACTGAATGTAGGTCATTATCTCATTTGTACCCATGGAATTTTAATCTACGGAGGTGACTGAATGATGACATGGAGCGGTCAATGCCATTTTACAGAAGAATTAACACTCACATTTCCAGAGGGGAGGGGGCACGCCATGCCATACAGGGCCACATGGTCAGGAGGCAAAAGCAGAAGTGAAAAATTCTAGACCAAAACCAAAATTGGGGGTTCTGTGGGAAAGGCAAGCCAGGGCAGGGTAAACATTTTAGGATTAGCCAGTGTGGATCATTCTGGCAAGCTTTGGGCTTTAGGGGTGGTCTCCAATGGCCTGGTACTTGCCCCTGGGATAACTGAGGTCAGGGAAAATATTGGTGAGGCGTGTGAGAGCTAGATAAGAGGAATAGTTGGAGGTATAGTCTCAAAATTGGTTGGTTTGCATACAAAAGGTATATTCCTAGGCAAATTGTTATTATAACTGGGAATTAGCTAACCCTGGGAGATGCAGTCTCTCCATGGGTCTGGAAGGCCCCCAAAATATTAACATCGTAAGATACCGAAAATAAAAAACAGGATGAGTTACAGTTCGTGCTATTTTCTACTCATCCCTTAGTTATTTAGTACTCTCCTATGGTTTATAAAAATTACATCTTAATTTTATATATACATAATAAATAAACTTTGTTTCAAATTTTCATCCGGATGGAGTGTGGGGTGATTATTATTTTGACTTTCATAAAAATAATTCTTTTAGACCCTGAAGTTCATGTTGAGTGATCAAGTATAGAAGTTCAAGGACTAGAAGGAGCCTTGGAAGTCACAAGGACCAACTCTTTCATTTTACATCTGGGGAATCAGTCATAAAAAATTCTTCTGAGGCGTACTGGCTTAACTACTATTAAAATCAAACAGAATATAATTAAGCATGTAATTAAAAGCACTAAGAGCCACACTTAGCCAAAAAGTGGTTAAATGCCAGAGTGTAACTAAACTTGTTTTTCTTTTCTTGACGCCTCTCCTCCAAAGTAATAGTTCAAAGTAGAGACATTAGAAAGAACTCTCTGCAGATCATCAGAAGTTAGGAAAAAACTA